>VZRW01012682.1:719966-737371 GCA_013398125.1 Aegotheles bennettii | reverse complement strand
GCTCCCGCCCCGTCCCGGGCTCCGCTCCGTCCCCGCGGTTCGCCCCGCGGCTGTGCGGGTCCCCCCGTTCCCTCCCGCGTCCCGCTCCGTCCCGCGGCAGCCGGCGGGGGGAGTCCCCCGGTGCCCTCCTCTCCGGTGCAGAGCGGCGGCTCCGCGTTTGTTTGCATCGCGCCGGAGCCGTCGGGCTCGTCCCGCCGGCGTGCGGGCACCGGGCGGTGCGTGAAGCCGAGCCGGGAAGTTTGCGGTGCCGGTAACGGTGCGGTACCGAGCGGCCTGGGCTCAGCCTGGCAGCGCCGGGGCTCTCGGCGCGACGGGTTCGTCCCCTCCGACGATACTTTTTTTAATCCCGTCGCTGAAAAGCAGCGGTGCTGCTTGTGCCACCCTGACAGCCTGGGAAAAACCCGTGGAAGTTGGGAATCGGCTCGAGCCGGGCTGTAAGGCAGTACTGTAGCCCCTCTGTACCATGTTTTCCCCTCACAAAGGTGGGGAAACTGAGGCACGGAAAAGCAGAACAACACCCCCCACACACCCCCAGGACTGCGCAGTGCCCAGAGCAGATCCCAGACCCCCTGTGACTGTGCCAGGGGAGAAGAGAAGCAGAACAGTTACACAGCTGAGGTGTCCCCAGCTCTTCCCACAGCACGGCACATTTCCATGAGCCTCGGGGACCTGTTGTTATACAGAACAGCAGGCAAAATGAGCTGGGATTTCCACCTGAATCTCACTGTTTTGGGGCAAAGCCTGCATTTGAGTGACCCAGGTGGTTCACAGGGATGATCTTGTGGCTGGTGGGCTCTGCTCACGGTGTTCCCCCGGCACAGCAGCACCAGGCACAAACCTATTGAGCTGGAGAATCGACTTTTTAGGGCAGCAGTTTGTAGGCAGTGTGTGGAGAGCGGGGATCTGGGGTGACGAGACTGTTTTGCAGCTGTTTGTGCTTTAATTCTTCCATAATAAGCTAAAGCAGCTCCGTTTGTAGCCTGCGTGGTGCGGTGCGTTCCTCCGACAGCCCATTAATCTCGCATGGCTTTGAACAGCATCTTCACAGCCAACCTGCCTGCTCCCGCTCTAAATCTGTGCCCCAGGCAAGGGCACAGCTTCCAGGCTGGAAACGCATCCCTGGTAATCTTCAGACCAGAGAAAAGACTTGTAGGAATTCTTTTGTTATTGTTCCTGACGATAGGGCAACAACGGTGTAAGCTTCTAGGAATTAGTCTGCAATTTTGTGCTCTGAAAATCACCAAACCCCCGTATTTTGGCTCTGGCATTGGGGTGGGTAGAAACCAGAAATGCTCTGGTCTGTTAAATAACTTCATCTCTAATTTAGCCCACTCTGCTGGGTAATTCACATCGCTTTCTGCTTGTTCTCTAATGCAATGTACGTGATGTCCCTAAGACACTATTAATATTGAGTGAAACTAAGTGCTTCCTGCACAGAAATAATTCCTGTGGGATGCAGTTTGCCAAGGGATTGTTCTGTGACAAGAGCTGTATCTCGCTAATGTGATCCTGATGGGAAAGAGAAGCTTAGAAATTGCCTGCTTGTGAGCTGAACTTTAAACAGCAGTTTCATGGTGTACCTGGCTGTGCTGGCGTGTTTCAGAGCTCCTGGTACACCTGGGAAGGGTTTATGACCCATGTAGTGGTGGTGGGAACATTTTCCTTGGGATGAGATGTAGGGTGATTGACCACACAGCTGTGATAGTTCCTTTGGAGATTTTAAAATTAAGGAAGTGTTGATTTATCCTTGCGTGCTGTGTTTGGNGGGGGGGGGGGGGGGGGGGAGAATTAAGAGCAGGTTGTGTTCAGGGATGCTAAAGGGCAGTCTTTGGAGCATCTCCCTGGGGTTAAGATACAAACACCTCAGCCTGATGTTTTAGACATCGTGCAGGGGGTCAGAGCTGCAGGGACCAGAGCTTGAGCCCGTGTTCCCTGTTTCCCCTTGAAACCCAGGGTCTCGTGCTCAGTCTGAATGTGAGTGTTAACAGCAAAGGCTGTGGTCTGGTCTTCTCAAGCAGAGCAAACCTCACCAGGTCCTGCCATCCTCACTGGTGCCCATTGTTCTGCTCTGTAGTGGATTGTGGAGAGAGAAATGCTGTGTAAACAGACTCAGAGCTAGGTTTGGTCCTGAAATGTATGCATACACTGTACTGGGGTCGAATATGGAGAGGGGCAGAGGTAAGCAGAGAGAGGCTTTCTTAATAGAAAACCAGGGCTGTGTGGCTCCATCTCCCAAACACTGCCTGCCTGCTTCAGAGGAGTAGATGTGCAGAGCCCTCCTTCCACCAGAAGCTGTCTGATGAAGGCATAACTCCTGTTCCTGTGCGTGCAGGGATGCTCTGGCTCTCCATCTGCCTGAGAAGGAGCACGTTCCCATGCTGCACTTCCATCCTGACTATCCTGCAGCAAGAAGCTGTCTGCCTAGGACAGCATTATTATTCATAATACGCAGGATGGGATGTTGTGAGGGAAGTTGTCAAAGCTTGTTCTTCAGGGCAGGAGGCGATCGCAGAGATCAGGAAGGCTCTTCCACTGCTGGCCTGTGCCCAGGCACATCACTCTCTCCAGGGTGAGCATGACCAACTTACTGAACCAGAAATCAACCCTCTGTCTGTCAGGGTGCTCGGAGATGCTCAGCTCAGCATTCACGCAGTGTTGCATCCACTGGACAAATCACGGGAGCTCAGCTGCCTTCTTTCCATGCGTGCCTGGCCATTTCGCTCCCAATCCATCGTCGGTACCCCAGCCATTCCCAGCACCCCTCTCTAGGAGGAGGGGGGCACTGCCTGTGGGGTGGGAGCAATTTCTGTCATCTTCCTTGTGTTTTCGGGCATCACTCAGAGCCATGATGGAATCGTGGCACCAAATGGGAATGGCACGGCACTGGGTGAAGGTGACAGAAGTGATGAGGTGCACACTGTCAGCTGAAACCCAACCGGTGGCCTGTGACCAGGGCACTGGGGCTTATAGAGAATTTAGTGCAAATTAGATAAAAAATAGAATTCTGACTTAAATGACGAGATTATCTAAGCACTCCAAATCAATTCACTTAATGATCAGCATCTTAACCTTTAGGGGAGAAGTGGAGTTTTATGCCTCGTCTGCTCCGTGCTCTCTGTTTCATCCAAATCAAAATTAAGTGACTCCATTACAATTATAGCTCTATCATTCCAGCGTTCAGGAGTGCTCTTCAGCAAAAGATCACCGTAATTTGAATTACAGCCCAAGTGAAGAAGTTTGTATTGTCTGTCATACTCTTGGAGCTCGCTTGGCTTTCATCAGCCTTGCTGTAGTACGTGATTGATATTGTAGCAGTCGTGCTGAAAGTTTTTATTGATAAGCCGTGATATTTTGTCCAGAGTGGTTAAAATTGAGGTGCTTGTGGCTTTAGACCATCTAAATGTTACACAGGGAGGTATTTCTCCTCTACTCCAGGGTTTGCATTAAATTAACCCTCCCTTTCTCCCCCACCCTTTGCTTTTGTTGCTTTGCAGTAGGTTTTTATGCCCTTTAAATCATTTAGGGAGGAAAGGGAGAAGAGAGAGTGTAAAGTATCTTGACTCTGACGGATCATTCCTGATTGAGGATTTGGCTTAATGAGCTACACCAGCCGCAGAGGAGCTGTGCTGCTTCCCCCGCTTGCCATGCTGTGTCTTTCTGTTCATGCTGGCAACTGGGCAAATCCGGGCGAGCTGTACCAAAATCACCAAAACTGGGATAATTTGTGTGCATCAGTCTTGGGGAGCACGATGCTTTTGTCTCGGTGTAAGCCTGTGTTAACATTGCCAAAGGCAGTGGCTCGCACTGGGTTATTTTCTGAAAGAACTGGGTAGCTCGAGTCGGCTGTCTGGGGTTCTTCAGGGGCTTTGGAGAGAAGCTGTGGGTTTTGCTGCAGGCATGATGGGGCCAGAGGAAAGCTTGTGATGAGGCAGATGTGGTACGGACGAGGTGAAGGTCTCCAGAATGCAGCTCTGTGCTCTCCCCCCTGCTGAGGGGAGGTCCCATTGCCAGCCCCCCATGCAGAGGTTGTCACTCCTTCCAAACCACCCTTTCCATCATCTACTCTGGTAGTGTTGAGTGGGTGTTTACAAATAATTAATAGGAGATTAAAATTCTCATAATGTTCTTGCCGTTGGGACTTTCCCAATGGCAAAGGAGGCGATGCCTTCAGAGACCAGGATATTTCATCCAGGGCAGAAAGGGCTCCAGCTGTGGGTGCTCTGGGCACCGGTGGTGTTGCTGGAAGACTTCTGAGGAGTGATGGAAGAGTCGTGCAGCCCTGAGCCTTGGAAGCATATTCAGAGCAATCGTACCTTCGAGGCAGCTTACGAGAAAGCAAATCTCACTTAATTGTTTCTTGTGATGCCCAATTAATTGATTATCATTATCTGAGACTGCTTATTTGTTGTAGTCTGCTGTTCTGTACAGGCACTGTAACAGCTGGCAGGAGTGAATGCAGTTTGGCTTCTCTGGTTGGTTTTTAACCCTTCCAAGTGCTTGGAGTTGTGGACCATCACACACAGTCATGGTTGGGATGGATTGGGAGTGAAAGCAATACATCAATCCACTGGTTCTGTACAGATGCCAGGCTTGTTCCTTTAAATGCCTGCTTGCTTATCGCTGTCTCTGTATTTTTAGAAGTCACTGGTCCAGAGGTTAGAAACCTGTCCCCTTCCCAAGGGGCCTCAGGCAGCTGAAACAGGGGAAAGAAGGATGTGACTGGCATCCACCTCAATTTTTAGAGCTGCAAACTATTCCTTGGTCTCTGGGTCTGCTTAGAAACGAAAAAAACCTGAAGAGCTGCACACAAAAAAGCACCTACAGCATAAAGGGCAGGTGCTGTGCAATGCCCCAGGCTCCTGCTCTGCTTTTCTGTCCTTCAGTTTCCATTTTAACTTCCTTCACCAGCTGAGCTGAGAGGGAGAGGGTGGGAAGTGCAATATCACCAGGATCTCTCCCTAGGAAAAGGGGGAGGGAAAGAGGTCACCCTGGGACTTGGAGGTATCTGCATTTTAAATCAGTTTTAATTCTCCTTAAAGGGCTCATGGCAGTGTAGATCTGGCAAGGGCTGTTCTTGGTTTCACAGGCAGATCTGATGGTGCATGGTGGAGCTGGCTCGAGCGCTGGACCTTGCCTGGTACCAAGTGCCCAATGCAGCGATGCTCCATGGCTGCTCTGAGCTAATCTGAGCTAATCAAATTAATATCACGTCTGAGCTGGAGAGGGGTGAACTGGCACGTATGGAGAGCATCTGTGGGAATGTGGGCTTAGCTGTTGCACTGGAGTTAGGAGTGGGTTCTATTTGCTGCTCTGCCACTGATTCCCCTCAGTGGGCAAGTTACTCAGTCATCTATTTCCCTGCATTATGCCAGCAAATCACAATCAGCCCTAATGAAATCAAATGACATTATACTGATGTGAAAGATTAGAATGAAGTCCTTAATCTCTCCTCTCCTCATAACACAAGGGTGATAATGCTCGGCTTGGATGTTGGCTTGTTCATCAGGGTTAGTATTGTTGGGGCATCCTTGAGTTCTTGGAGCATAAATGTTATTTAGTGGGCTCCCTGTAAATAAACAGTTTTGATAAGATAACCCAAAGGATAAAAGCCTGTCTTTTCCTTCCAGTGGTTATTAGAAGAAAACAAAAGCATCAGTGTGCAGCATAGCTGGTGAGTTAAAATGTCTTTTACTCGGTTCCTCTGTCCTCAGGGAAGATGATGGATTTTCTTGACACCTTCCTCAATGCCGTGTCTGCTCAGAGAATTATGTGGCTCTAAATCCCCCCACCTAAACTGACAATGCATCTGCTGAAATGGGCTGGCTTAGTTTCTTATGACTGTGTGCTCTGTGAATTCTCCCTGCCACAGACTGCCAGGTACTCAGTAAATACAGGTGAAGCAGGACCTGGGCAGCCTGGAGGAGCTCTGTTTCTGCCAGCTTCTTGTTGCTGGACTCATGAACAGTGTCTGAGCCTCTCAGGGTGGGATGTGCTGGCAGGGAAGGTGGCTTTGTGCAGGCTCTGACTGGGTGTCTTTGGTGCTTAGTCAAGTGTCTGGCTCACCTCCCCCTCCCCATTGATTCTTTCAAAGTTGGTTTCTCCACCAAGTAACTAACCATATCTAGACAATATGGGTTTTTTGGTGGTTCTCATGATATTTTTCACCATGGTTTGGTGTGGAGGGGAAAGAGAAGACAAGAGGAAGCCCCAGAGAGCACAGAACCAGCTTTCCCAGCTTGCTGTGTGGAGCTGTGTGGAGTTTTCTGCTCTTTTTAAAGTTGTCCTGGACCTGCCTGGAGGATACACTGGGTGGTGATCAGCTTTGAGGGGGTGGGTGGTGACTGAACTGTTGTTTGGAGGCAAGGATGGAGGTGTCAGCCCTGGAGGCACTGGGGAGAAGGCCCCAGAGCTGGGAACTCATTTGACCTTTCCAGGTGAAAGGGACTTGGGCTTCCTGATGCCTTGGGGGCTAAATGTGTGTGATCACCATAATTATGAATCTATTTGCATTTATTTGCATAAGTGCCACTACTTAAAAGCCAAACTGCTGTCACCTTTGCCTTGGGAGAGCAGGAGAGGTTGGCCTGTGCCTCCTGCAATTCCCATTCTCATCTGTCTCCCTGACAGGGAGGACGTTCTGCACCCTCCACCCCCTGTGCTGTGTTTCCCACTGCTTTCCCAGTGCTCCATCTGGAGTGCTTCTGCTTCCCTTCATCCCTCCTCCTGTCTGTTCCTCTCCCCACCTGCCTCTGTCCCTGGTCCCATCCCTGCCTGCCCCAGCTGTGTGTCCCTGTGCAGGGATGCTGCTCACAGCCTTCAGTGCAGACACAGCCCTGGTTCCTTGCACAGGAGCAGTTCCCTGGTCTTAGGTGAGATGGGGATGGGATACGCTGGGTCCAGAGGATCTTATTTATGGCTGCAGGCTGGGGCAGAGCACAGTCAGTCCCTGTGTGTGTCTATGGCACCTGGCAAATGGCCTCAGCCGAGGTGCGTGGTGGGAGCTGTAATAGTCTTTATGTCTGTCCTGCCTGCAGCAGATCCCTGGAGTGAGCCCTCGGGTAGTGCCTTGGCCTCCTGTCCTCTGCTCTGTCCTTTCTGCTGGCAGAGGAACCATCCCGCTGGTCCTGCTCAGCCCATCTCCCCGTAGGAGGTGTTGCAGTGCTGCCCCTGCCACCCTCCACAGCAGACATGGGCACCCTCGGTGTTCCCGCTGGCACTGAGATGGCTTTGCTCAGTCTACCCAAGCCCACAAGCTTAAAACCACCCGTGTCCATCAGGATCACCTCAGGACAGGACAGGGGGTAGTGGTTAGACCAACCTGTGCAAATTGTCCCCTCTGTGCTGCTGGAGCCTGCTGTAAAAGCTCCCTCTGCCTCCCTCCTGTGGCATCTCTGCATTTCTTTCCCCTTTGCAGCTTTTTTCCCGAGTCTGTGCCTTACATTCCTGGGACTTGGTGCAGGATGGTGTGGTTCTTCCATGACTGAGAACCTCCACGCTGACCTTTGCCCCCTGCAGACGGGGGTGCCCATTAGCTGGGCAGCCCAAGAAGCCAAATGGCTCTGCTGGGTATTTACTGCGGTGCAGAAAGCAGCTCGAGTCTGCAGCGAGGGGGAGGACGGCTCGGAGTTAATGCTGCTGGTGTCAAACTGTGATCTGCCCACTAAGGGGATGGGTTGGAATGGATTGCTCATGTCGTTAGCGGCCAAGGTAAGCGAGTGGGCTGCATCCCTGCTTCCTCCAGGCTGCCAGGAGGATGCTGGTGATGAACTGCTGTCCATTTCTGACATCTGTGTTCACAGAATCCCAGAATCCTAGGGGTTGGAAGGGACCTCGAAGGATCATCCAGTCCAACCCCCCTGCCAGAGCAGGGTCACCTAGAGTCCATCACACAGGAACGCATCCAGGCGGGGTTTGAATGTCTCCAGCCAAGGAGACTCCACAGCCTCTCTGGGCAGCCTGGTCCAGTGCTCTGGCACTCTCACAGGAAAGAAGTTCTTCCTGAGATTCACATGGAACCTCCTGTGCTCCCGTTTGCATCCATTGCCCCTTGTCCTATCATTGGTCATTACTGTAAAAAGCTTGGCTCCATCGTCCTGCCCCTCCCCCTTTACATATTTGTAACCATGGATGAGGTCCCCCCTCAGTCTCCTTTTCTCCAAGCTAAAGAGCCCCAGCTCCCTCAGCCTTTCCTCATAAGGGAGATGTTCCACTCCTGGGGCAATTTTTGAAGGCCTGGAAGATGCTTTTATGCAGCCTTCAACCTTTTGTCACCCTCAAAGTGGAAAGAATAAGAGCAAAGCTCTGACGGCGGGAAAGGAGAAGCCTCCAGTAATGGGAGATGTGCTGGGCAGGCTGACCTGGCACCGGTGGCTCTCAGGAAGGGTGGCAGCTGTCAGGCTTGGTCGTAGGAAAGAACATGGTGCATTGTGTGTTGTTTTGGGGCTTGTTTTTATTTAAAAAAGTAGTAACTGTGTGTTTCTTTTTTGTGATTATTTTAAGCAACCTACTTCACTCCTTCCATCAGAGGACCTCATAGATAATTAAATACTGCGTTGTCAGGGGATCAGTGGCCTTATGGAATCAATCTTCCCTTCTCTCTGGCTCTTGTATCTTCTAAAAACATTTCAAGGCAATTGCTGACTGCTTCCCTGCTAAATATTTTGGTGCTGATCCCCAGATTGAACTAAATTCTTTCCTTAAGCTTGCCTTCTAGCAAGTGTGCTTGTACACCGTGGTGTTAAACCTTTCATACTGTGGCCTTCACATTATAGAAGGGGCAAATCCTGAGCCTGGAGTGAAACACAGCAGCACTGAATAACATGCAGCGAGTCCCCGAGACGGCTGGAGAAAGGAGCTGGAGGTGCAGCCTGCACTGCCTGATGCTGCAGAGGGGATTAAGGAGGTGGAATTATTCTATTTAATGGTCCACTGCAAATGGGTTAGGTTCAGTATGCCTGTCAAATAACACGCTTCCCAAAGAGCCTGCAGGATGAATTATGCTGTTGCTTTTGTGGTGGCTCTGCAATCGTTGGGCACAGGACAACTCATCTGCGAGGAAGAACTTCTCTGTTGTATTATTCCCATCCAGAGCCTATCCTTTCTCTCCATCGGCCCCACCTGGCCTGGAGAGCTTTTCCTTTTGTCCCAGGGAGCTGGGCTGACCTGCTTCATGGGAATTGTGGTGTTTGTGTGGGTAGGTGCTGGCCCTCTCACTTGCATGACAGCGCCATCGATGTCGGTGGACTGGTGGCAGCTTGCTGGCACTGTGGCACCTCACTGGAAGTGGGGACAGGCAAAGTGCTAAATGCTGGAGCAGCTACCAAGCTGCCAGGCAAAGGACCAGCAGCCTGAAGGCTTACAAGGGATGGGGGTACAGTGGTGGAAACTTGTACCAAACCCCCCTCCACCAAGAGGCTGATGTAGCTGGCCAAAAGCCTGTGCTCAGATGGTTTTGGGGATCATAGAATAGAATCATAGAATCATTCTGGTTGGAAGGGACCTCCAGGGTCATCAAGTCCAACCTTTATCCCATCACATTCCTAACCATTGGACCATCAGACCATGGCCTCAAGTGCCTCATCAACCCGTTTTTTGAACACCCCCAGGGACGGGGACTCCACCACCTCCCTGGGCAGCCCATTCCAGTGCCCAACCACCCTCTCAGTAAAGAACTTCTTCCTAATATCCAACCTAAACTTCCCCTGACAGAACTTGAGGCCATTTCCTCTCGTCCTGTCATCAGCAATTCAGGAGAAGAGACCAACACCAGAGACCAACACCATTAGAGGCAAGACTTCCACCTTCATTCTTATTCTGCAGTTGCTTCCTCGGGCAGTGTAGCACCCAGCACACTGGGCTGGAGAGGAGCAGTGTTGTGTGAGTCAAGTGCTCTGGCTTAGCCAGACCCAGCCTTATTTTAGCAGGCATAAATGGCCCCATTAAACCTGCTCTGTGTCCCACTGCTGTAGCAATAAAGATTGTCAGGACCAAGATGCTGTTCAGAAATTCATGGCAAATGCTCCACTGTGGTGGTTGCTTGGATTCCCTGCAGGCGTCAGTGCTGGGGATAGAGCATCCTTTAGAAGGGGCTTCTCCCAGAGCACTAGATGACAACCTGAAGAACAGCTGGCAGGAGAGAGTAGTCCTTGTGTGCTGCCAGCTTTCCAGAGGTGCTGGATAATCATGCTCAGTGGATGAGAACATTCCCTGGGAACATCTTTAGGATGTCAAATCAACCTTGTTTCCTTCAGGCTCTGAAAGCTGCTGAGAGCCTGATGGAAATGTGTATCTGCAGAACTGAAGGGATGGAATGGAGCAGGGAGGAGCTGCTGAGGGCACCTGACTCATGTGCCCCAAGCTTGGTGAGAAACATTTCCTGGGACTGTCTTGTGTGCCTGGGTGGGAAATCAGCATGAACCTGCTTGGAGGGGACTCGCTGGTGGGGTTGCCTTGGCATTCTTTCCAAAAGCAGATGATTTGTCAGCTTCAATCCAGAGAAACTGAGGCACTGAAGAATGGGAAGCTACTTATTTTGGCAGGGGTCAGCAGCAGGTTCTGTAAGAGCTGGAGGTCTCCTGGCTCCTGCTGTAACAGGGATGGTAAATAGGAAAAGCCGGTGGAGCTGTGCTGGGGGTCCCGATGGCCAATGTGTAGGCTTGGGGTGAAGCCCCACAGGTCAGTGTGGGCTTGGACTTGTATGTAGGGTGGGAACAGGCCTCGATGGGACAGGTGGGTCATGGGCTGTGCAGTGCAGAGATGGTCCCTGCCTGTGGGCTGCTGACTTGCAAGACCAGTGCCAGGGAATGGCCTTCTCCCAGCAGGTCCTGCTCCAGAGGTGTCTCCTATACCACTGGGACCATTGTTTTTCCTTCCTTTCCCCCAGGGGTGGCAGACTTCATGTCCCCACGTGCCAGGAGGGGCATGCTTACAAACCAGGAGATGAGCAGATGCTTCAGCCTGGGTAAAGCCAGGGAGAAACCAGAGGGGGAAGCGCAGCATCGCTTCCCGTGCAGGGCGGTTGATGGTGGCTCTGACCACTTGGAGCTCACCAAAGTAGCTGATGGTGGTTCCTGTCTCTGTTTGGGTGTACCAGGGAAGCTTCTCCCATTTGGCTCACCTGATGCCTCCTCCCTTTGGGGCTCTGTGTGCCAAGTGCTTTGTTGAAGTCAGTTCAGTGTGTGGATGTAGAGAGGTTCCACAGACCTGTGCCAGAACTGTTCCTGTGCCTGCTGCAAGTTATGAAGCTCGTGTGGTGCTGTGATCCAAGGGACAACTCTGTTCCTCTTCTCATCTCCTCTCAGAGCTGTCAGCTTTAGTGACAGCTGGTGGCTGCCTGGTGTGAGCAAAGGAAGCTTGAATGTTGGAGCAGAACTGACTTCAGTGCTCACAAGGAAGCGGTTTGTGGTGGCTGTCCTGTGATTTAGACAAGACCGGTGGCCAGAGGGAGGGTGTGGGTGGTGCTGTGCCAGCCTTGTGCTCCTCAACCTCCTGTGCTCTCCCTCACAGGAGCTGTACTTTGGCTTTTAACCCCTTCTGGTGTGGGGGTTTTTTTCTTCCTCAGGCTACTTGTGTTGGCAGTTGAAGGAGGGTTTGCTCCCTGAGCTGATCCAAACCTAAGCTCATCCTAAAAATAATAAAAATAAATAATCTATTCAAATTGGTGCAAGTTTATGAGTCAAGAATCTATTCTTATAAATAGACTCAGATTACAAATAGTTTCAGTTTACAAGTGGGGTTCACTGGCTAGATTTCATAAGCATGTCTGAAGGTGATATTGAATCAGAATTGTCTTCTAGGAGAAACATCAGCTTACCCTTCCTCTCTTCAATGGTCCCATGGTGTTGTTAAACAGCTCCTGCTGTTTGCCTGTGTGTGTGTCTCGGTGGTGTGTTACACATCTGCATGCTCTGTGTGGTTTGGGGATGTCCAGCTTGTAGCTGGTGAAGGGTTTGCTCATGCCATGGCCCTTCCTTGTGTCCTGGGTTATAAAGCTGATGAGGAGCGAGTTTAAGCAGAGAGTAAGGAGCTGTGGGAGCAGACAGGGCTGAGGTGTAGCCTGGCTGGTAAAAGGCAGCCCTGGGGAGCAGGTCACAGTGGCACTGGGAAGCACAGAGACTCGGCCACGTGCAGGGGCAGTGTCACCAAGTAGATGTGATGCCATGCCAAGAGAGTGGCTCTCACCAGCTTTCTCAGGGGCTTGTGGGGTCACCTTGGATGAGGTGGTTCCTGCCTTGCTTGTCCCCCTTCTGCTTGTGCTTTCTCACTTCTGTTTCTTGAGGCAAGCACCATCCCTTTGAGTGTGTTTAGCACCTAGCACGAGGGCAGGTAACTGGAGTCCCCACTACTGGGGTCAGTGTCACTGGTTTGCCATCATTGAGCTGCATGGGTGGTGCCACTCTGCCTCACAGCCGTCAGGTAAGTGCTTGGTGGGTGCCACTGTTCTCCCCCACCTGTGATCACCCAAAAGATCTCCAAAAGGTGGAGTCTGTGCTTTGTGGTGCAGGTTCTCTGCCAAAGCAGGTGACTTGGAGGCCAGCAGAGCTGTGTCTTGAACGGCTTCTAAATAGTGAAGGTCCCTGGTGGGTACCACAGTGGTCCTTCCCTGGCTCTGCAGTAGGTGTTAGCAGTGGGGATGTGCTGGGGGAGAAACACTGTGCTGGGCAGGAAAGTGCTTCACTGGCTGAGTCCTTCAGAAGCCTCAGTAAATGTATAAAGGACTAGACAGAGTGTCACCAGCCTGCCCTCTGTAGCTCTGCCTTCTGCTGAGGGACACTGACACCAGTGACATCCCGATGGGCACCACCAGCTTCTCTTCACTCCCTCCTCTTGTCTCTCCTCTTGTGCTGAGGCTGCAGGGGAGCCCTGGTCCAGCTTGGCTGCCTCGAGCCAGCCAGCTGCTCTCCTCACCCCTCAGCTCTCTGCTGTCACCTTCATGCATAAAACATCTCCCTGTTGACTGAGATCCCATCTCCTGGTGGCCTTGTCAAGGCAGCTGCAGGGGGACATAAAAATTCCCTTGTAAATCTCTGGCCTCTCATCCCTGGAAACTTTACTGTGCCTCCAGAGAGTGGCTGTGCTGCTGCTCCTGCTCTTTCAGGGGATGCCATTTAGGAGAGGCAGGATGGGAGCAGCCAGCACTGCCAGCCTCCAGCAGCACCCACTGCCCTGGCCTCCGGGCAGGCTGGGAGCACTCCCTGATGTCCTCACTGCACCTGGTGTGTCTCCCATGTCATAGAAACCCCAGAGGGTCACCTTCAGTGCCACCTCCCCTGCCAGGAGGGATGCTGTGAGGAAGGGAGGGAATGGGATCCCTACATCAATCCCAGAGACCTACATGGGAATGGGGTAGCAGGGAATGCATGAGAAAGGGGGGAGTTTGTTTCTGTGGGGTCTGTACCCCATCTCACAGGGGTCACTCTGCACTGGTACCTCTGAAGTAGATGACATGCCTCCCTGCCATGCCCAGCTCATTGCTGTGGAGTTTGGATCACCCCAAGCCTGTCTGTTCAGATCATCCCAGGCTGAACTGTGTCCTGAAGCATGGATGGACCCCTGTGCCATGGTGCCCATGGTGGGTGGTACCCTGGGGATGGGCAGCAGGCTCCAAGAGCTCCATCATCCTGCTGAGACTTGGGCTGATGTTACCCAGACTGGCAGGAGGGGAGGACCTCTGCCTGTGCCAGCCAGGCTGGGCTCCATCTGCTCACAGGGAGAGCAGAGGTGGTGGCAGGAGATGTGACTGAGGGACCTGGGGAGCAGAGGGGCTGAGGGCTGGAGTTAATGAGCTGCCCAAGATGCTGAAGGGCTCTGCAGTTATTCTGATGGGGCTGTTGGTTTCACTGTCCTTGTTTAAGCTCTCCAGGCACGTGGTGACCTTGGGAGCATCCAACGAATTTGCAGCGGAATTGCTGTGTGTGATGGAGGGGCTGAACTGGGAATTGGCGAGCTGGGTTCTCTCTGGCAGGGAGGGACAGGAGTGTTGCCAGATCAGGGCTGGGATCCAGCCAGCCCAGTATTACTGATGATATCCCTCTTTACCAAATTGCTGCTGGTATTAGTGCATCCTGGTCACGAGCTTTGCTCAGCAGCTTCTCTGCCCCATGGGGAGAGGAGACCTTGCAGGAGCAGCTCATCAAAAGGATGTATATATGGACAACCAACTCAACCACCTCCTTTCTGAGAGCAGATCCATAGTGCTGGTGTTCCTGAGGCCTCAGAAGGGGTCAGCTCTTACAGCTGTCCCCAGGGAGAACACCTATATGTTAATTTAAGTTTACTGTAAAACCCATGTCTGCTTCTCACAGTGGAAGCTGGAGGAGCAATTGCAAATGTTGCTATTCAGGAGAGAACAGAAGAAGCTCCTTTACTAGCTTTTTATCTAGCTCAGACATTCAGTTGGTGGTTGCAAAGTAGCTTGAGCTCTTTCAACCTGAAGGAAGAGCAAAGCCAGGTCAGCCCAGAATCCCAAGGCAGATTGTGCTTCCCTCTCCACAGGCATTAACTCCCTCCTCTCCTTCGCAGAGAATCATGGAGTCGTAGAATCATAGAGTGGTTTGGGTTGGAAGGGACCTTAAAGATCATCTTGTTCCAACCCCCCTGCCCTAAGCAGGGACACCTCCCACCAGACCAGGTTGCTTCAAGCCCCATCCAACCAGGTCTTGAACACTGCCAGGGAGGGAGCAGCCACAGCTTCCCTGGGCAACCCATGCCAGTGTCTCACCACCCTCACAGGAAAGAATTTCTTCCTAATATAAAATTTAAATCTACTTTCTTTCAGTTTGAAACCATTTCCCCTTGTCCTATCATTCCATGCCCTTGTCACCCTCTCCAGCTTCCTGGAGCCCCTTCAAGTACTGGAAGCTGCTCTGAGGTCTCCCTGGAGCCTTCTCTTCTCTCTTCTCTTGCCTTCCAGGTGCTGAAAGGCTGCAAGAAGCTGAACTTGTCTGTCCATTCGGTGGGACGCATCCCGGGGGGCTATGTCACCAACCACATCTACACCTGGGTGGACCCGCAGGGCCGGAGCGTGTCCCCCCCAACGGGGCTGCCACACCACCAGAACAGCTCCCTGCGCAAGGACGGCGAGAAGAGGAGCCACCTCCAGCTCCTGCAAGAGGGAGATGAGAAAAAGGTGAGCAAGGGGGATCAGCCACAGCCCTGGGGCCTGTGCGTGGTCACATGTTGCCATGTAGGTGTCAATACTCTTCATTCTCCTGAGGGTTTTCATTCATGTGGGTCTGGTCTCTGCTGGGGTGGCCCATCTCTCCTTTGGGATGCACTGGATCCTCGTCTTCTCCCTGGGTCTGTAGCTTATAGAATCATTATGGTTGGAAGGGACCTCCAGGGTCATCAAGTCCAACCTTTATCCCATCATATTCCTGACCATTAGACCATGGCCTCAAGCTTCCTCTTCATCTCCCTTGAGGAGTCCTGCAGGACACGATGGGTTGGCTTTGTTCCCATGTGACACAGGTACAACCTGAGCTGGAGACAAGGCATTGTCCAGGTGCAGACTGGTCCAGTGAGGGTCCTGCCAGGAGCAGCACTCAAACCAGGAATTGCTTCTAGGGCTTTTCCTGTTGGTTTGGCTGGAGGCTGGTTGCCAACTGGTCCTTCAAGGCTGACACAGATGTTATGTCAGGAGGACTTGTGGGTTTGGAGAGCTGGATCTCGGAGTGCATTACTGCCCTTTTTCCTGTATTCCAGATCTTCCCTCTGGTGTCTCTGTGGGGCTTGCTTGGGTCTCTTGGTCTAAGTTAAAAACCGTTTTTTTTCCTTTTCCAAAAGTTCTATAAAATAAACCCAATGATTTTCCTTTTCTCTCTGGGAGGAGGCAGACTGAGCCAGGAGGGGCCTGAGCAGGGCCTCTGCAAAAAACCCTGGCCAGTGGAAAAGGAGCAGGGAAGGGGATGGCTTTCAAAACAGCACCCAGGGGAGCTGGTGGTCTCTGGCCAGTGCTGGCCACTCCAGCAGGGCCTGGATCTCAGGCCTTTGGCAGACTGGAACGTGTATCAGCACATCTAATTCCCAGTCCTCTTCTCTTATGGTGCCCTCCTCTGAAATGGGCAGTGCTGCAACTGAAGCCAGCAGAGATGTTCAAGCTGCAATATCTGACCTCGAGGATTCAGTGTTTCTTCTGTGCTCGAAGGGACCAAGAGACTTGTAGATGCAGAGGGGCAGTGCTCAGGTGCCCTTGCAGCGAGGCATGGGCTGGGGGTCAGGCTCTGCTGGCTCTCCCAGTGGTGATGGATGGGGAACCTGTTCACCCGAGACAAGCAGGACATGGTGTTGCCTCACTGGTGTTCATGGGACATAGAATCATAGAATCATTATGGTTGGAAGGGACCTCCAGGGTCATCAAGTCCAACCTTTATCCCATCATATTCCTGACCATTAGACCATCCTTGTACTGTCATACGAGTGAGTGGGACCCTTGCTTCCCAAAGGCACAGAGTTGCTTAGAGCCTGAACATATTTCCATCCTGTTATCCTAAGATGGCTGTGGCTGTCCTCAGTGCTTTGGTTGTGTGCCCAAAATGTCCTCAGCTCCACCTGGAAAGGCTATGGAGGGATCAGTAAGCTGCAGTCTCCCACCTCAGCCAGAGGGGAAGAAACCTAATAGAGGATGAGTGAGTTTGCTGATGAAATATTCATGTGGGCCACAAGGGAGAAGAGCCCATTATTTTTACTTTAAGGAGAAGAGAAAAGCTGCTGGCTTGCTGGTGTCCCCCACCCCCTAGCACTCAGTGTCACCTTGGCACAGCTGGCAGCGACTCTTTGAAGCTGTGGGCAGGAGATGCTTCTCTGCACGTCCTTCCTTTACTCTTTGCTGTGTATCAACATGAAATGCATAGAAACCTGGAGCTGTACATGTCCCTGCCCAGTGCCTGAGCCTCGTGGGGCCCCAGATAGCCCCTTCATAGAATCATAGAATGAGAGGTTGGAATCACAGAATCACAGAATCCCAGAATCCTAGGGGTTGGAAGGGACCTCGAAAGATCATCCCAGTCCAACCCCCCTGCCAGAGCAGGGTCACCCAGAGTCCATCACACAGGAACGCATCCAGGCGGGGTTTGAATGTCTCCAGCCAAGGAGACTCCACAACCTCTCTGGGCAGCCTGGTCCAGTGCTCTGGCACTCTCACAGGAAAGAAGTTCTTCCTGATATTCACATGGAACCTCCTGTGCTCCAGTTTGCATCCATTGCCCCTTGTCCTATCATTGGTCAGCACTGCAAAAAGCTTTGCTCCATCATCCTGACCCTCACCCTTTACATATTTGTAACCATGGATGAGGTCACCCCTCAGTCTCCTTTTCTCCAAGCTAAAGAGCCCCAGCTCCCTCAGCCTTTCCTCATAAGGGAGATGTTCCACTCCCTTCATCATCTCTGTGGCTCTGCGCTGGACTCTC
>VZRW01012682.1:682491-712177 GCA_013398125.1 Aegotheles bennettii | reverse complement strand
GTCTAATGATAGGACAAGGGGCAATGGATGCAAACTGGAGCACAGGAGGTTCCATGTGAATATCAGGAAGAACTTCTTTCCTGTGCGAGTGCCAGAGCACTGGACCAGGCTGCCCAGAGAGGCTGTGGAGTCTCCTTGGCTGGAGACATTCAAACCCCGCCTGGATGCGTTCCTGTGTGATGGACTCTAGGTGACCCTGCTCTGGCAGGGGGGTTGGACTGGATGATCCTTCGAGGTCCCTTCCAACCCTAGAATTCTGTGATTCTGTGATTCTGTGAAGCTGTGTGTTCAGCAGCTTGCAGTGATCCCAGCTCTCCTGGCGTTAGCCCCAGGGCTGTGTTCAGCTTCTCACCCTGAGCTTCAGCCTGGCAGCAGGACAGGAGAATGGAGGCAGGAGGAAACACAAAGCGGAAATGTAACCAAAATGTGCTCTTCTGGGACAAGTCTTGCACAGAAATGGAGTCATACGTGTACAAACCTGCTTAGGGAGTGGAGAAGCCCCAGCAGAAGGGCTCGGGTAGGGAAATGGTGCTGGGGGTCTGTTCCCAGCAGTGCCCAGGACCAGTGCTCTCCATCCTGGCAGGGTCAAGTCACAGTGGTGGGAACCACTAGAAGCAGCAGTCTGGTCCCAGTGGGTGTGTTTAGCTCCCTCCTTGGGCAGCACAGCTTGGCTTGTGCTTTGCTGCCATCCTGCACTCTCCCTCCCACCCCACAGCTGTGTCTGGAGCGTGGCAGGGGTGCCCTCCACAGGGACAGACTGTGCTTGGGGCAGCCAACGTGATGGTGCCAGACCCCCTAATGCTATCCCTGGGATGTGCCCTGACACTGGAGACAGCCTCTGGAAGGCACAGGAGGCCCTGGGGAAATAGTGTGCAATATAGTCTACCCTTTTATCCCTAAGCCCTTAACACTGAGTGACTCAGCCTTTGCTTCATCCTGGCAATCAGCTTATCTCTTGCTTTGGCTGCTGGAGGCTTTCTCTGTGTTCTTCCTTCCTGCCTCCCTCCTCCCTCCCTGGTCTGATCAGACTGAGCTCCCTGCCTGTGAGCACTCGCTGTATTCCTCAGCTATTCCCCAAATCCATGGTTTGTCAATGAGCCCAGTCCTCCGAGGGTGGTTGTTTCCCTGGACCCTGCTGCTGCCACGTTCTCCTGGCAGCATGAGTTTCCACTGCAGTTTCCGCAGGGTTTATTCGCAGAGGCGTGGGTATTAATTGATTAAGAAATGCAATTAAGCCCTCAACAGCCCGACTCTCTGGGACTGCCCGCAGGGATGTGTTTTTAAGCAGTGCTCAGGTCTTCCCACGCAGCTTGGGTTTGCAGGGAGGTCTTGCAGACCTTCACTGCTCAGGGCTGTGTTCCTGGCTCCTGTGGCAGGCTGGGTTTGCCTGGTACCTGTGTAAACAAACCAGCTGGCACGGCAGCCCATGGGGGTGATGTGGAGAGGGAGTATCTCTTACTCCAGCTGATGGTGTCGAGGTGGGCAGAGCAGCTTCTCAGCTTACCAGCCCGTCGGGACAGTGCCCAAGCCAAATGTAAATGTCTTGATGTGGAGCTACCCCTCGTGTTGCTGGCTCCAGTGAGGTGCTGGCACATTTCTTGGCTGTGCAGAGGACTTGGGCAGAGGGAGGGTTCCCATCACTGGTGTGTTTTGCCCCTGCTCTGGTTGCACGCACTTTGCTACATCTCTGCTGCTGCTACAGTAGAAGGGAAGCCCTAAATGTCATCAGGCAAATGGGGAGAAAATGGAGGGACTTTGGCAAAGTTTAATATTTTTCTGGTTTTAACAAAGCCCAGTGGTGAAATGTTCTATAAAGTGATCATTCTGTGTCTGGAGTGGTTAAACTGCCCTTGATTTTGACAGGCAAGCACTCAGTGGGGTGGGGACAGTGCCCACTCTCCAGCCTGGAACGTGAAGGTCTCCATGGTTCCTTTATAATGCTTCGATCCTGAAGTTGTTTCCAGCACTTTAAAGCAGGGGAAGGACTAACCCAGGGAAGGTCAGCTCTGTGCAGCCCTAGAGAAGGGGTAGGCAGGTAGTAGATGCCTTGTGGTTCTCTCTCTCTGCCTTTCCACGCTGTAGCTGTTCCTGGAGGGCAGCGGCGCTGTGCTGAGGAGCTGGGATCAGCCCAGCTTTAGCAGATCCATCAGATACACAGGTGATGGGGTGTTAATGCAGCTGCAAGCCAGCTGTGATGCTGGTATGGAAAAGTAGGAGCCGTTTTGGCATCCATTTCTGAAAGGACAGGATTTTGCCGTGTGTAGGTTTATGTCCTGCTGCTGATTTCTGTCTTGCTGCTGCACCACCACCACCACCAGGACAGAAACTGGGTTTTCAATACCAGCCCTTCTCAGGCTGGGCTGAATTCCCTGCGTGATGCTGTACCTTCAGAAAGGCAGCTTAATTAGCAACTCAAAGCTGGGAATTATTTTTCCATCCAGGTAAATGCACAAGCTTGTGATTTGACTGTTTTTAAATATTCTGAAAGCCATTCACAAACAGGCTTTCTGGTTGTTTCTATCAGTGTGAACCACATTTTGGCTGTTTCTCATTTTTATTCCCGCTGTCTGCTTTTCCTCAGAATTTACTTAAAACTTGGGATGGAATCAAGAAAAATCTGAAGCTATTCACTTAGAAAATGTCTTGCAGTGAGTGAACAAAGGCCATTTTAATCTGAGAGTCCTCAAGGGAGCAAAACATGCTTGCTCATACACTAAATTCTCACCTGGGCTTTTGTATATCATCAGGCCCTCTGAGCAGGGGGGGTTGGAGGAAGGCAGATGGGAAGCTGGCTGACAGCTTTGCAAATCAGCCCCATGCGTTTGCTGGGGCAACCAGCTGCCCAGGTCCTGTCCCCACAGCTCCCAGTGTGTGCTGGGCAAGATGGATGGGAAATCTGCCCTAGCGTTATTAATTAGAGGTAATAAGGCACATGGCTGTGTGGAGGAGTCCCGAGGGGCAGGCAGGGTGTCCTGTGAAGGTGCTGCCTGAGCTGTGAGTGCTGCAGGGGTGATGGGTGATGGCTGGGCTGGGGGAGGTGGGCGAGGACCACCTGGGCTGCACTGGGGTTTTTCCCCGCTGCAGCCTGTGCCTCATAGAACCATAGAATCATAGAATCATTCTGGTTGGAAGGGACCTCCAGGGTCATCAAGTCCAACCTTTATCCCATCATATTCCTAACCATTGGACCATTAGACCATGGCCTCAAGTGCCTCATCAACCCGTTTGTTGAACCCCCCCAGGGACGGGGACTCCACCACCTCCCTGGGCAGCCCATTCCAGTGCCCAACCACCCTCCCAGTAAAGAACTTCTTCCTAATCTCCAACCTAAACTTCCCCTGATGGAACTTGAGGCCATTTCCTCTCGTCCTGTCATCAGCAATTCGGGAGAAGAGACCAACCCCAGCCTCACTACAACCTCCCTTTAGGTAGCTGTAGAGGGCAATAAGGTCTCCTCTCAGTCTCCTCTTCTCCAGGCCTCCCTGGTGTTTGTCTGGTTGCTTGTTCTCTGTACCCACTCTGGGGTAGGAAGTGCCTGGAGTGGTCCCTCGCAGTCCCTGCTGCACAGAGGGGGGGCAGGGAAATGGAGCTGGGCTGTTCCCCAGGCTGGGGGGGTGTGGGTGATGCTGCTGATGTGTCTGCAGAGGGGAAAGGCACAGCCAGTGCTCCTGGCACTGCTCTCAGTGTCTGTGGTGCTCTGGGGGTTGCTCTCAGCTGAGCCTCTGCCCCAGAGATGCCCCTGTGAAAGGAGAGAGCTGAAAGCTGCCACAGATCAACTTTTCCTCTGGTTCATGTCTGTAACCCTCCCAGGCCACGTGTGCTGCCCCTCACACAGCCGAGCCCTCTCCGTGCCCCAGAGCTGGTATTTCCTTCTTGCTTTCCCCACTGTCTCCCCTGTCTGGCCAAGGGACACAGCAGGGTGCAGTGGTCCTGTGTCCCAGGTGGTTGTGTGTCCTGCGCCTCCTCTCTCCATGGTTTCCTCCTCGTTCTTCTGAGGACTGCAGAAGAGGGACAGAAGGGCCCCTTTGGTGCTGCTTTGTCACCCTGTGACACCCGGTGCTGGTCTCAGTGGAGGTGCAGGACCAGCCTGGCCTTCAGCCGAGGAGCTGAGCTGCAGCTCTGTCTGGATCCTGAGGGTATTTGCCATAAAATGGAATGAAACTTTGCTTTTATTAGTTGATAGTTGCTAATACTGGAGGCTGTGTGTCTGTGAGGACAGACAGGAGCAGGGCAGTGTCCAGCAGAGCTCTGACAGTCCCTGGTCTGGCTGATACCTGAGCTGGACTCCAACCTGCAGAATGGTCTCCCAGCCCTTGCCTGAGCTGTGTCTCCTTTCCTGAGGCTCAGACCTCTCCTGAAATAACTCTACTTGCTCCGCTTGAGGCTTTAACCTCCTTCCATGCCCGTGCTTCACTTCTGGATTTGCCACCTGGATCCCAGATCTCCTTCCATCTTTCTTCTTCCAAGTTTTCCTCTCGAGGAGCCAGACTCCCACACCTCAGTGTGATCTGATGTGATCTGCCTTCTCCCTCTGAGTTACTGAAAAACAGGAGAAGACAAAAAAAACCCCAAATCATGGACATTGCATGTTTTCTACTGCTCACTGGGAAATGCCCCCCTTGGAAGAATCACCCTGCCCGTCCCTGCCTGTCCCTGCCCCCTGCCCATCCCTGCCCCTGCCCATCCCTGCCCTGCTGCTCTGTGGGATGCACAGGGCATTGCCCACCCTGCAAGCCAGGTACCCTAGAGCATCCTTGGAGCCACAGCCAGCCCTGCTGGTTTGTCTGGGCACAGGGAGACAGACAAGCCTGGGGGGTGCAGGAGCAGCTGGACCTGCTGTGCCCCCTCCCCTGCATTGCTGCAGGAGCATCAGGGAGGGGATATCACTGGTTCAGAGCTCTGGCTGGGGCTGTGGTTGTCCAGAAGCATGGACAGACAGTGTCTGCCCCAGGGTGAGCACTGGGGAGCTGGTGGGAGGGCAGCGGGGAGGATGTGGTGCTGTCAGAGCACGGAGCTGGAGCTGCTTTACCACAGCACTCAGACACCACAAAAACATCTGTTCCTGCTCCCTTGCAGGTGAATCTGGTCCTGAATGAAGGGAAATCCCTGGGCCTCATGATCCGAGGAGGGGCAGAGTATTCCTTGGGCATCTACATCACCGGGGTGGATAAAGGCTCTGAAGCAGAGAGCACTGGCTTAAAGGTAAGAGTGAGCCCAGGGTGGGCTGGGGCAGGGGGCAGAGCTTCACGTGCTGTGGCTGCAGGGCCATGTTGGCATGCGACTGCTGCTGTCCCATCCCCTCTGCCCCTGGCCAAGCAGGGCTCTCCATGGAAAGGTGAGCACTGCATTCCTGGGGATGGCTTTGCAGGACGGGTTCTTTGGGCATTTTGGATGCTGAGTCTAAGGGAGCAAGGTGGTTGTGCAGAGAGGAATGCAGCCTTTGTACTTGCCTTCTGCCTTAGATACCCCCACACCTGATTTCATCCCTTGGAGATAGCCTGGGGATGTTTTTGGTGTAGATATCTAGAAGTGCAGCCCAGACCTGGCAGGTGAAGAAAGTCACTTTCACCCTCTGAGCTGGCAGAGAAGAGTTTTCTATTAAAGATCCTGGTCCTGTGCCCCGTTCCTGCATCTCACGTCCAAACCCGTTATGTCTGAGCTAGTGTTTTGCACAAGGTGCTCTTAGCCTGCCTGCAGGGAGTGTGTTGAGCTGCTGTGATGAGAGGAGGCCAGGCTTGGGAGCAGGTGTGTGCTGGTTTCCTCCTGCAGCCCAGACATTCCCAGGGATCACATCTTAACAAGCAGAAACAGCAGGATCACCCTCGGGGATGAAGCAGAGCTGATCTCTCAGCAGCCTAACTTGGTGTGACCTCCAGCCACATCAGGCTCCTTCCAGAGTCAAACAGGTTCCTTAAGGGTGCTCTGTGGTTTGGCTGGGCCCTTCTGAGGCTGTGCTGGCTCAGCTTTGCTGCAAACCTCTTGTAAAGCCAGATCCTACATCTCTTTCATCCCATCATGTAACACATCACCTCCAAGCTCCTCCAGCCTTCCTAACCTTCCAGCCTTCATATTCCTAACCATTAGACTATCAGACCATGGCCTCAAGTGCCTCATCAACCCGTTTGTTGAACACCCCTAGGGACGGTGACTCCACCACCTCCCTGGGCAGCCCATTCCAGTGCCCAACCACCCTCTCAGGAAAGAACTTCTTCCTAATCTCCAACCTAAACTTCCCCTGATGGAACTTGAGGCCATTTCCTCTCGTCCTGTCATCAGCAATTGGGGAGAAGAGACCAACACCAGCCTCACTACAACCTCCTTTTAGGTAGCTGTAGAGGGCAATAAGGTCTCCTCTCAGTCTCCTCTTCTCCAGGCTCGATAACCCCAGTTCCCTCAGCCGGTCTCCATAAGGTTTGTTCTCCAGACCTCTCCCCAGGCTCATTGCCCTTCTCTGGACTCGCTCCAGCACCCGAGGTTCTTCCTGTTCGTTCCACGTTTAGTGCTTCCATGTTGTTCCAGATCCCTCTCTTCACTGCACAGGGGCTGGTGTACCCACACAGCCAATGTCACGCTGTGAACTTGCACACGCAGGAGAAGTCACAGCAGTGTCACCCCACCTCTCATTCCAAGCTTCCAGGAAGGCACAGGAATGGTCCCACATGCTGCTGTTGGAGCCCATGGAGCCGTGTGTGCTGCTCCCCTCCATGCCAAGCAAGGTCCCTGCACCATGGCAGCTGTTTGCACACCAGAGCCTCTGCTTATTGATTCCTTACATCTCCTTGCTGTTCTGTTTTCTAGTGACTGATTTGTGTGTGCCAGCAGGCCAGTGCTTCTCCAAACATCAGGCTTTAGGTGACTTCAGATACACACAGCTACTGCCCACCCTGATTTGTGTATTCTGCAGGCCATAAATTGGGAACTGCTTGGAGATTTGGAGATGGAGAAAGGCCTTTTCTGTTCTGCTGTTAGACATGGTCAGGTGTTGATTGCATCCTCACGCTCCCTACAGTGGTGGTGAAAGGGATGTGATACTGTGAGGAAGGAAGAACTGATGGGTAGATGTGATTTTCGGATACTTGGTTGCTCTCTAAAATAGAATAGCTGTGGGTTTGTTCAATGTGGACTCAACCCAACCTTGCTGAGTTGATGGGAAGGCTCATGCTGGCTTCCCAGGCAGTGGATACTTCTGTGGGTTTTGCTGCTGCCACTGAGTTGGTTACCAGAGTTGTTCGAGTTGGTTCTGCCAGGCTTTTCATTCCAGGGAAAACCTTCTTGCATCTATGGCACCAAACCAGAATTTTTGCATGTTTTAAGAACACGTTTTGCATTTCCCTTAAGTTTTTACTAAAGGATAAACAACATGGTGTTAAAAGCCAGTCAAAACCAAGGAAGCTCCTTCAGACCTGAAAGGCAAGCTGGCTTTTGCCTGCTGCAGAAGCAGGGGCCGTGGGTCCCAGAGGAGATGAAGCCCTGCTGATGCCAGTTTGGGTAGAATCATAAAGTCATAGAATGTGCTGAGTTGGAAGGGACCTTCCAGGATCATGGAGTCCAACTCCTGTCCCTGTGCAGGACACCCCAGGGTCACACCATGTGCCTGAGAGCATCACCCAAACGCTTCTGGAACTCAGGCAGGCTTGGTGCTGTGACCCCTGCCCTGGGGAGCTGTGCCAGTGCTCCACCACCCTCTGGGTGAAAAACCTTCTCCTGACACCCAACCTAGACCTCCCCTGTACTGGGTACCACTGCTCTGCCCCCTCCAGCTCCGTGGCCAGGCAGCAGAGCACCCTGTGGGTGCCAGCAGAGAGCAGGCTGGGTCACTGCAGCCAGTCAGTGATGAAATATTCATACCCTTGGCCTGCTTTATGTTTATTTATTCCTGAACCTTCTGACAATGTGTGCTTTGGGCATATTTTAAAATATGCTGCCTCAGTGTAAGTTCTCAGGCTGAAAAAATGCGGGATGGCTGAGGGCTGCCAAGGGGGAACGTGAGCCAGCCTTGTGTGCTGACAGCTCTGTCCTTCCTGCCCCCTCCGTGCCGTTGGCAGCGATGCCCAACGGGAGCTGAGCTTGTTCTGCTGGCGTCCATGCCTCTGCTTACCCTGATTTCTTTCTCATTCCTTTCCTCCTAGTGCTGTATTTAGACAGGAGTTTTTTCTTAAACCAGTTTTTTTCCCCTCTCCTTGACCTTTGCATCAGGAACAGCAGATTTCAGGTAGCTTTCTTTGAACAAACAACTCGATATTGAGTTCTCAGCACAAAGGCTGGGGTGAAAAGAGGCTATCCCAATCCATGCACATCCACATACAGGAGAAGGAGAGAGAAAGAGGTGAATGATTTTACTACGTCAGTGGCAGGCATGAAGCTGCATCTTCTGAAAACTGGCTTTTGTGTTTAGAGGTCTGCACATAAACAAAGATGCTGAAAAAGAGAAGATAAGAAAAGAGCCTTGTGGTTGCCTCGGAGTCTGGGGAATGAGCTGTGCAGTGAGAAATTCAACGAGGTGTGGGGTTGTGGTAAGCAAGATGGAACCTTTCCACTGGAGGCAGTGTGGAGTGGCCCTTCAAGTGATATCACCTTTATGGAGTTGTCACCTGTATGGGGACAGACATTGCTTAAATTGCTCCTTTTCTAGGAAGCTTCCAGAAACCTCCCCGCAGCAGTGCCGAAACCACTGCCTACCCCAAGAGACAGCTTCTCCCCTTGTGTGCTTTTATTTCCAGTCTGTATCTGCTTTGTTCCTTGTATTTGTATTGCAAGGTGTTTGGGGAAAAGAACATGTTTTCAGGCTGTATTTGGCACCCACTGTTCCCTTGCCTTGCTCCCAGATGTCTCTCAGCCTTCCAACAGGCTGTGTTTGCCTCATTGGACAGGGATCGTTTGTCCTGACCTGTTTTCCTCCTGGGCAAGCTGAGCATCTCCTTATTTTTCTGCAAGTCTTAATTTGGTTATTTCCAAATCAATTCAGGCTTTTTCCTGCCCATGTATTTAATTTCTTCAGGTCTGCTTTTGGTAATTATTTGTGCTAGAGAGAGACTCCTTGTACTTTAGTGGTATCCACAAGCGTAATTTAACCACTCTTCTAGCACATTAGTGGCATTAAATAAAACCAGTGCTGGTGCCAAACCATTTGGCATCCTATTAGCCCTGTTATTCCCAGCTCAATTTGGTGTCATTTAACATTAACTCATGTTTAAAATCTCTCGCCTGTTTTTCTGTGTGACTGAATTTCTCCCAGAGCCAATTTTGATTATTTTTAAGAGACTTTAGGTGCTCAGAACCCTTGTCTTAAGTCCATTAAGTTTCTCTTGACTGCACCTCTCTTTCCCATATTATTGTGGAGGAGGAGGATCCAGGCCCACCATTGAGATGTGTTGTTTCTGAACTCTGCTTCCCGTCTGTGCTCTGTCACCTTTTGCACCTCATGGTCAGCCCCTGCATTTCAGGGTAGATTTTTTTCCCTAGGAAATGTGAATAATCCCATTTTCCAGTGGTCAGGCACTCAGCAGGTCCTGTTGTGGTCACCCACCATCAGCTGAGCACGACTGAAAACTTGTTCCTGCAATATCCAGGGCAATAGCTTTTCTGATTTTTATTATAACTTTTTTATCTTATTACTTCTTTTATTCTGGGCTGGGCTGGAGCTGTGCGTGCAGCAAATCATTTGCCAGAGTCAACATTTGTCTTAATTTATGATTCTTTTGCATCTCTGCAGTCTTTTGTTACCTTCCCAGTTGTCTTTGACTTTGGGGAAAAAAATAATTATTATCTCTGTTAATTAGCAAGAAATCCTTTCCAGCTCTAATAGGAGCCTATCGTCAAGATAGGCTGATCTGCAGGCATTTGGGCTGTCCAGCAATTCCCTTATCTGCCCTTCACCAGCAATTATTTCTGCAAGGTCTTTTTTTTCCCCCCTGCATGAGGTGCTCAAACTTATCCACGTATTTTGTGCCTGATTGATCTCACCCTGTGTTAATATTCTGGCAGCACCAGGTAGAGGTGATGGTGTGCTGGACGCTGTACTAACGGGGCACAGGAGAGTAGAGAGCCATGAAGGGCTTGAATAAATGTTGAGGCAGCCATGAAGGACAGACAGACAGATGAAGTAGCTTGTCCAGGGTCCCTCTGGTCTCCCTGCTAGAGCGAGGGCTTGCCAGGTTCCTTTTGGTCAGCTCTTGAAGGGCGAAACTGAAGAGAGGTTATTAAATCTGTAGAACCGTCTTGAACAAAAAAATCATGAAAGTTTAATCCCTGATATGGAAAACTATTAAAAAATTCATAATTGCAATAAAACTAGCTAATCAAATTTGGATTTTCATTGTTGCAGTGAGCCCAGTGCTCCTTTTCTCAGCAGCAAAATGCACTCCAGTGGCTTGCCCAGTGGATTAGAAAGACCTGAGGGGTGATACTCATTGCACCTGGATCTGTGTTTCTCTTGTAATTTAGGCACTCCCATAATTTTCCCTCCCTGTTATGTTGGTGGTCAGTGATTTTCTGATCTGTTGGTTTAAAGCTGATAGAGCTCGAAGGGAACCTGAGAGATTTGTCTAGTCTGATGTTTGGGAATGTGGTTACTTGTGTCATTTTCCTTCCCTTGGGCTCCCTCCCTTCCTTTCCGTTCCTTGGTCTCTGTGGATGGGCTCAGGTGGAGCTGGCTGCCTCTGGCTGTGCAGCTGGTTTACAGAGGTGAGGTTGGCTCCAGGCTCTCTGTCTTTCAAACCAGGGAAGTTTCACATCCCTAGCATCTGCTTTTGGATTTTGGCAGCCGACCTGTGCACTGCAGTCTGCCGAGGTAGGTGTGAGCATCCCACCCTGACACAGCTCTGCTCTGCACTCTGGCCCCTAGGCCATCCCCTGGTCGTGACCTGCCAAGCCCAACCCATGCCCAGTGCTGTCTCTTGTCCTTCCGCAGGCAAAGACAGAGAAGAAGGCCAGCCAAGAGCAGGCAGCTCTGTTTGCAGGACCTGCTGCTTTGAGCATCTTATTGGAGCCAAAGCAAAAGAAGGTCAAAACCAGGATGCCAGCCAAGAAGGGAGCCAACACCTGTAAGCCTGCAGCTCGAGGGGAAGAAGGAGCATGGAGAGGTGCCCTGCAGCAGCTGTAGGACTGGGGGTGTATCTGTCACCTACACCATCCCTTCTGCCCTTCAGCTGTACAGCTGCCCTGTTAACAGGCAGCAAGCAGAGGGCATGGGCTGACCCATGTGAGGACAAAACTCAGGACCCTCACAGTGATATTGGTGGGGACTGGGCTCTCCTGTGCTGCCACAGCCCTTGCTGTCCATCAGCCCCTCTGTGTGTCACAGGGGAGGGGACAGTCACTCAGGCAAATGAGTTTGAGGTCACTGAACAGAGCTGAATGCAGAACCGAGCTCTGCTGCATCCAAGCTACATCTGGACTCAATGATCTTAGAGATTGTTTCCAACCTAAACGATTCTATGATTCTGTGGTGCCCTTGCTCCAGGTCCTTTTCTCCTATCGATGACACTCGGTGTCCTTCCAGCCCCACTGAGCATCCTCTGTCCTTTCATCAGAGGGAAGGGTGAACAGGAGCCCTTCTCTGGGTTCTCATTATTGCCAGCATTATTTTGTGTAGCTCTATCAAGCTCCCCACACATCATCTCTTCTCTCAGTTTAACAGGCTTGATCTTTTCCATCTCTGACACCTTCATCTGTCACTAATCACTTTTGTTTCCCTTTTCTAGAACTTGTCTCTCCACATCTCCTTACTGGGCAGGCAGAGATGTAACCAGGCAGTGTGCTCACAGCAAGGTCCCACATTCACTTGCATGTTGCCATTACAGTTTTAGAGCTATTTTTGTTGCTTTTCTTATCACGGTTCCCACCATGTGTTTTTGTTGATCATCCTCACAGCTGCACTCTGTGAGCAAAGTGGTCCAGGAGTTGTTGGTTATAATCTTTTGCCTGTCCTCTCTGGTCATTCAAGAGGCATCAGCCACATCTTGGACAGTGGCAAAGTCCTGCCTGGTTCTTCAAAGCACCTTTCCCAGCCCCTTGTGACACCTCTGCTCTGAACCAGCCAAAATAGTTGAGTGTTGCTGGTAGATCTTGGCTCTCTCCAGGGCTCACTCTCACACTGCTGCTCCAGGCATCTTGGGATGTTCAGTAATCCTCAGGTTCTCCCATTCCTCTGCATCTCTTTATAGCTCCTCAGGGAGGTCCTGTACCATCTTTCCCTCTGCATCTATTTTTGCAAGCCTAGAGGAGCACAAAGGTCTCCATATGTCCCTCCATGGCCTTGCCTCCATGGCCCTCTGCCTCTGTAATCCCTCACACAGCCTGAGCCATGCCTGTTTGCACAAGTGCCATGCAGCACCTTTGGGGGGTTCCTTCAGGCCTCCTCTGGAGAGCAGGCTGGAGCAAGGGAAGTGTTCCTGGAGCTTTGTGCTGCTCTGAGGCCGTGCCACCTCTCTGCTGTCATGGGGGCCACCCACCAGTCCAGGACAGTCTTGTCACCTCACAACAGCTGCCTGGAGCCATGCAGGGAGTCGGATGAGGGAGCTGAACCAGCTGAAAGCCAACCCTGCAAGAAGCAGCCATGAGTTTGTCAGATCCATTATCTGAGCCAGATGAGAGCTGTGGGGTGAACAAAGGGAGGGTGTTTGTGAGTGCTGAGCTGGATGGGAAGAATCAGACCCTCCCTCTTGGAAACAACCTTGTGTTGGCCAGATAACACTGGCAGTTTTCACTGGCGTGAAGCAGTGTGTGACACGGTGGCATGGCCATTCCACTCATGGTTCCCATCAGCCCTTCACTGCATGGGAGTGGGAGGGAAGCGTTGTCCCAGGAAGGTGAAGAGCGAGCAGTGGGTGCTTTGACAGGGGTCCTGTTAGCTTGATGGTTGTTGGATTGACCATGTGGATGCCACAGCAGAGCAGCACGGGCAGCAGAAATCAAGTGGGGGTGTGCACACAAGTGTGCAAGTTGCCCACCTCCTTGCTGGAGCAGTCAACGGATCTCTGGTGCTTTGTGCTGAGCTGAGCTCTGCTGGCAGTACTCCTCATGGCCACTTCCACCCCAGCAAAGCTCTGGGCAGCACTGGGGGAGAGTTGGGTGACAGCAGAGTCACAGCCCAGCACACAGACTTGGCAGTGGTTAACCATGGCTTCTCACTGGAGTAAGAATCTGGAGAATTAATCCCAGTCCTCTGAGACTTCCCTGACCCAGCAACAGAATGAGATGGACTGAGCTGAAAGGATTCTATCGACTCTCCATGCTATTATCTGACACTTAGAAATTCTCATCCCTCCCACTTTTCCCCTCTCTCCTCCGAGAGGGAGGGGGCGGGGAGTTATTGAAAGGGATGTCTCATTCTGCTTGCATTGCAGCATAAAGAAAATAGGGCTGTGTTTGACAGCTGAACAGTAGCCTATGGTTAAGCACAGATATGAAAGAGCAGTTTCAAAGAGACAGCTTATCAGAACCAGGGGGGAGCTGTGATACGGGAGTGAGGAGGAGTGGCACTGAATGCCCTAAAAGCAAAGAGAAAGAGGCAATGGCAGATGAGTCTTGAACACAGCCAGGCTGTCAGGGAAGCTCCTGATTACAGCAAAGGCCCTGGCCATGAAATGAAAGCTCTCAGGACCAGCTGGGGAGGAAATAGGAGGAGAGAGGAGATGAAATCCAGCTGTCTCAGATCCTCCAGCTCACAATGTGGTGAGGCACTCCCGTTGAACCCTCCCTGCTGCACGCAGAGATCTGAGCTTCAGGGCTTCTGCAGATGGTTCCTGGCCTCCCAGACGGGCAGAAGGGATGGGGGCTGGAGGTCTTGATATTCTTTGGGGGCTGTTTTAACCAAGTTGATCTGCAGATCTAGTTAATGGAGGAGCCTGGGTAGATTGGTCTGACTCAGGATCCTGAACAGTCTCCTCCAGGTTTCACAGCCTGGTCCTTTACTGGCTGTCAGCTTGGGTGCTTGATCTCCAGCCTCTCTCCCTCATTGTCCTTGGTCCCTCCACTTTCTGTGGTCCTAGTTTCTTGGTGTGTTAGACTGAGCAGCTCCTCCCAGGAAGGAGAGGAAGGCACGTTCCTGCCGGGAAAGCCCCCAGGGTCTGCCAGGCTCACTCCATCCTCATTCTGCAGGTGGGTGACCAGATTCTGGAGGTGAATGGCAGGAGCTTCCTCAGCATCCCCCACGACGAGGCCGTGAAGCTGCTCAAGTCTTCTCGCCACCTCATCATGACAGTGAAGGACATTGGGAGGCTGCCCCATGCCCGCACCACCGTGGATGAGACCAGGTGGATAGCGAGCTCCCAGATTGGGGACACCCTGGTCAACTCAGCAGGGTATGTGCTGGTACACCCCGGGCAGGCTGGCTCTGTAGGGCTGTCGACTCACCCTGCTCCTCAGGCTGCACGCAGTCACCCAGGTGGGTTGCAGCCCCAGCACCTGGCGTGGTGGCAGCCTGGAAGGCAGCATTTCTGGCTGTAAGGTGGAGCAGGTCTGGCCAACGTGCTGCTGCTCTCTCAGGCCAGAAGATTTTAGCTTCCAGGCACAGAGAGCAGAGTGGATAACAGATCTCGTGCCAGGCTTGGGGTGAGGAGTGATGGGTGCTCGGTGCTAACTGATCTTCTCCCTCCTCGCAGGGCAGTGGGTGACCATGCTGCAGAGGCAACAGCCAGGGTAAGAGATACTGGGTCTTCCTGAGGCCCTGTGAAAGAAACACCATCATTGGTTCACTTTTCATGGGAAGGAGAGCTTGGTGCTCCTGATTATACAAGGGATGCTGGTTTTATGAGGGCTGGTGGGTTTTAATGGGTTTTAGGCTTTCTCCTCCCCACCTCACATGTCCAGTTGTGTTTCTGTGAACAATGATGTGATGGGTACCCCTTCTTCTGTACCGCTGATGGGGCAGTTCTGCAGCACATCTGGTGCCTCCCAGCCTGGGAACGATCACATTGATGGGCAAGGGGCAATGATCACTCATGGACAAGGACAATGGGGACCCTGTTTCCCTGCAGAGGTGACCGAGGTGGCTGTCCCTGGACTCTGACAGCTCCTGGGATCTTTCCCATCCTGGAGCAGAGCTGAGCCAGCCCTCTCCAGCACACAGTGCTGTGACCATAGCTCAGTGCCAGTGTCTTCTCCCAGCACCTCTTTGCAAAGTGCATTTCTTTGAAATGGAAATGAAGCAGCAGGTTTCACAGGTGGCTTGCACTGATAACAGCTCTCTGCTGTTTGCTGGCAAAACCAGCTCCCCAGTGCCTCCGGGATGGTCAGGGGCTTGTCTGGCTCCATAGCCCTGCTCTGACCGTGCCAGCACTGCCGGGGAGGGGACAGCAAGGATCTCCTCTTAGAAATCCCTCTCAAAGGGAAAAGCCTTTCATCTGCAGCCAGACATGTCTCTCCCTGGGACTCCTTTGGTTGCCAGTGGCTCTTCATTCACCAGGCTCTGCTTCAAGCTTGCAGCGGGGGCAGAAGTACCCTCTGTGTGAGGTGGGAAGCTTGCCTGTCATGGCCCCAGCTCCCAGGAGGGAGCACAGCCTGCTCTTAGCTCAGTAGCTGGCCAAGGGGCAGTGTCCATGCTTGCCAAGCAGAGCTGGGGAGCCCTTTTAGTTGTCCAACTGGTGCTGTCTGATCTGATGGCTCTGGAGTTACCCAGACAAGCAGTAGCACTGTCTGGCCATGCTGATGAACCCCCAAGGGTACCTGCCCCCAGGCACTCTCAGTGTCCTACTCCCAGTCCTGCTTCCCAGCTTTGCCAGGGGTGAGAGCAGTGGTGTGAAACAAGCCTGGGCTAGTGGAAGGTGTCCCTGCCCATGGCTGGGGGTTGGAACAAGATGATCTTTAAGGTCCCTTCAACCCAAACTGGTCTGTGGTTCCATGAAGTGCAGGCAGCACGGGCTGGTGGGCATAGCCCAGGGTGAGGGGGGCAGTTCTCTGTCCTGCCTGTGCTGCCCAGCTGTCCCAGCAGAGACACAGCCACCCTTCTTTCAGCAGCTGACTCCTGGGCATCCCAGGCCAAAGCCTATCTCCTGTCTTCTTCTGCAGCCTGTGTTTTACCGAGGCCTGGCTGGCTCCCAGGTAACGCTGAGCAGCATGGTGAACCAGACCCGGGTCATGCTGGAGGAGCAGGCACGGCACCTGCTGAACGAGCAGGAGCGGGCGACCATGGGCTACTACCTTGATGAGTATAAGGAAGGCAACATCTCCGTGAATGCTCTGGTCATGGCGCTCTTTGAGCTACTCAACACACATGCTAAGGTGAGGCCCACACCAAGGTCAGGAGCAGTTTCTTGTACCCCGTGGACTGAGCAGAGCCATTGTCACAGTGTGGCTCAGTGCCTCCAAGGGTACCTGCTCAGAGTCAAGGGTGAGGGTATGAGAGCAAACTCCAGATGTAGACCATGGTGGGGGATGTAGGCTGGTGTTCACTGACAGAGGAGCTTCTGGTAAAGTTTAGAACCAAACCTCCTCATGCATTACCTGCCAGTGCATCTCATACCACTGTCGAGCAGTGTGGGAGGATGGGTCTTCACCTGCCCAGGAGTATGGTCGTGCTCCAACCTCTCTCTGGTTGTCTGTCTGCCTGGCCCAGTTCTCACTGCTTTCAGAGGTGCGGGGGGTCATCTCCCCGCAAGACCTCGACCGCTTCGACAACCTGGTGCTCAAGAGAGAGATCGAGTCCATGAAGGCACGGCAGCCCTCGGGGCCCAGCCTCGCCACCGACTCCTACTCCATGATGTCCTACAGTGACACCGTCTCCTCCTCCAGCAGCCACTTCACTGCCACAACTGTCAGCTCGGCCCGGGTGAGTCCCTCCTGGCTGTCCCCGTTTCTCCCAGCACCTGCTCCTGGCAGCCCAACAACAAACTCCCTGCCCTGGAGGGCTGCAAAGGCATCTCACCCTGTGGGAAGCCCTGTTCACTGCTTCCCCCATGGATTCCCCCAAAGCCTTTTTATACAATCATAGAATCATTATGGGTGGAAGGGACCTCCAGGGTCATCAAGTCCAACCTTTATCCCATCATATTCCTGACCGTTAGACCATCAGACCATGTGTCCCAGTATCCCCAGTATTCCCAGTAGAATCATAGAATCATTCTGGTTGGAAGGGACCTCCGAGGTCATCAAGTCCAACCTTTATCCCATCATATTCCTGACCATCAGACCATCAGACCATGGCCTCAAGTGCCTCATCAACCCGTTTTTTGAACCCCCCCAGGGACGGTGACTCCACCACCTCCCTGGGCAGCCCATTCCAGTGCCCAACCACCCTCCCAGTAAAGAACTTCTTCATTTCCCTGCAGGCTGGGTGTGAGTGTGATTTGTAGGTGCAATGAGGTGATGCTGTAGCTCCTGCTCTGTGCCCCTGAGGCTGAGATGCCACTGTCCTCTGCACGGGGGCTGGGCCTGGTGCTCAGTGTCACTTTGTCCCCAGCAAAGGGCAGCTTGCCTGCCTTCCAGGACCCCTCTCTGCTGTGCAGCATGAGCTGTACCCACACAGGAACCTCAGTGATTGTCACTGTCACACCGTGCCTGCTCACCAGCTCTGGTGCTTTTAAATCACCTCCTTAAAGACAGGACCCAGCCGTGTCCTGGCCCAGCCCCTGCCCACTCTCCCACGTCCCTGCCAGGCCTTCCCTGCACACACCATCTAATTAAGTTACTGTAATCACCTCGGAGTGTGCAGGCACACAGCCCCTGAATTAATTTCCTAGCCATAAAATGCCTTTCCTCACAAAAGCATTAGCAACCCTGGAAATTAAAACCTTTGTGGCAATGAGATGGTAACGGGCTCTCTGCTGTTTGAGGACGAGCAAAGCAGCCCAGGTTCGGGGTGAGTGGGACCTAGTGAGGCCACATCTGGAGTCCTGTGTCCAGTTCTGGGCCCCACAGTTCAAGAAGGACAGGGAACTGCTTGAGAGAGTCCAGCGCAGAGCCACAGAGATGATGAAGGGAGTGGAACATCTCCCTTGTGAGGAAAGGCTGAGGGAGCTGGGGCTCTTTAGCTTGGAGAAAAGGAGACTGAGGGGTGACCTCATCCATGGTTACAAATATGTAAAGGGTGAGGGGCAGGACGATGGAGCCAAGCTTTTTACAGTGATGACCAATGATAGGACAAGGGGCAATGGATGCAAACTGGAGCACAGGAGGTTCCATGTGAACATCAGGAAGAACTTCTTTCCTGTGAGAGTGCCAGAGCACTGGACCAGGCTGCCCAGAGAGGCTGTGGAGTCTCCTTGGCTGGAGACATTCAAACCCCGCCTGGATGTGTTCCTGTGTGATGGACTCTAGGTGACCCTGCTCTGGCAGGGGGGTTGGACTGGATGAGCTTTCGAGGTCCCTTCCAACCCCTAGGATTCTGTGATTCTGTGATTCCCTGGGCTTTGGTCCAGGGAACCCGGAGATCTCGCAGAGTTCCAGAGCAGCAGAGCTGTGCTTGTGTCCCATTGACCCCACACACACCCACAGCAGAGCCATCTGCCCTCCTCAGGAGGTTACAGTGAGATCCTTCCTGGATCGGGGTGAGTAGTGGGATTTGCTCTGCTGGGGAAGTCTTCCTGAAGGATTCGAGGGCCAACACAGCTCTGCCAGGGCTGGTGTGCTGAGCGTGACACCCTGTTCTCCTGCTGTCCCGGTGCCTGGGGCTGCACCGCCTGCTTCGAGTGCCCTGTGCTCTCCTTCATGCTTCGTGGTGCCACGTCCCAAGCGTGGCTGCTTGGCCTGGTGTGTGAGTGATGGCCCAGCCCCACCAGGCACACCAGACCATGGGGGGAGCCAGGGTGCTGTTCTGGCATAGAGAAAGGAGTGGGCACCATTGTTTTGAGGAGCTTTCTTCACGAGCACGTGTCCCTCAGTCATACGGGAGGCACCTCTCCATGGGTGTGTGAACATACACCCCTCTACCTAGATTGGTGGCACCACTAACACCAAGATGGTGGCCACCACTAACTCCGAGATGGTGGCCACCACTAACCCCGAGGTGGTGGCACCACTAACCCCAAGATGGTGGCCACCACTAACCCCGAGATGGTGACCCCACTAACCCCGAGATGATGGCACCACTAACTCCGAGATGGTGGCCACCACTAACCCCGAGATGATGGCACCACTAACCCCGAGATGGTGACACCACTAACACCGAGGTGGTGGCACCACTAACCCTGAGATGGTGACACCACTAACACCAAGATGGTGGCACCACTAAACCCTGAGATGGTGACACCACTGCTCGCTGAAACAACCGCCAGGCAAAGAGCACCAGCTCGTGGTGGGTGGGTGCTTATCTCCAGTGGGAGAGGAGGGGCAGAGCTCCCAGCCCATGCCCTCTGCCCTGTTGTGCTGGCTCCTAGCACCTCTCACAGGAGGGGCTCATGGCAGCCTTCGCTCAGCCCTGGGTGCTGCTGGCCGTGGGCTCTGCGGGGTGGGGTTGGGGGAGGAGGGATGCCTTGTGCTGGGATTTGCTTGTCTCGCTCGTTTGTTCCACATCCTCCCTGATGTTCTGTTTTCCCTTTCATGCTCGTTTTAATCCGCTTCTCCCCTCGCATGTCCCCAGGAGCGGCTCCTGTGGCTGATAGACCTGATGGAGGTAGGGGCTGGCAGCTCGAGTGCTGTGGTTGCCATAGTAGAGGGGGGATGTGCGTGGGGTGGGAGGGGGGGTCCAGGGGCCAGCATGCGGCTCGGCCACGTGCACGGCCACCTCGTTTCACCCAGCTCTGCCTTTTCTTCTTGTGGCTCTGCTGAGTGCTCAAGTCCCTTTCCCCAGCGTGGCTGTGAGCCTTGGTGCTGCAGTGCAGACAAGGCTCAGCCTGGAGCCAAACACAGCTGGTACGACTGGTACCACTGGTACCACTGGGGCTGGGGTTTTAGAAGGACCAGAAGAACCAACACTTGATGCCTGATGGATCCCTGACTGCCCATCCTGCCGTGTTGCCTGCTGTGCCTGCTGCTGTGGTGTCTGGCTCTCCTGGCACCCTGGGGCTGGTCACATCCCCTCACACATCCTCAGGGATGGGGGACAATTTTCCTTATGGGTCTGCAAAAATGTGTGCTCCAGGGCAGGAGGGGTCGGCGTGCTCACATCGTGCATGTTCAGCCTTGAAGAAGTCCTCACGCAGGCTTTAAGAGAGGCTGGACATGGATGTGGGGAAAGCCTCAGGAATCTCTGTGTGATAACAGAGCTCTTGGGAGGAGGCTGGGAAGAGCTGCAGCTCCGTGGTGTGTTGCCTCCTCCTTGGGTGGGAGGAAATCGCAGGGGTCAGCGGGCTGAGCACACACAGCAAGTGGTGGAGATGAGAGGGGACCTCTGGTAGCTGTGAACCTGGCCCAGAAGCCACCTCCCTCTGGGAATGGCACTGATCTAGAGAGGAAAGCTGTGGCGTTCCCAGATGGAGTTTGTCACAGACACCCTGAGCGTGGGACACAGATTTCTTTGGCTTCATGACCAAAGGCAGTGAGGCTAAACCAGATGAACAGAGATGAGAGCAAAGCAGAGGTTAATTGCAGACTGCAATAATCAGATGCAGCTTGTCTGATCAGAGCAGGATGAATTTCTAACTGGTTACCAGCAAGGCAGCCTAGCATTGCCTTGTCCCTGCCTCCTGCCCCAGCCCTTGTTAGGATTAAGGGATTGAAATCTGTCATGATTACATTTTCCTTCTCCACTGCCTCCTAGCACAGACACTGCCATCCAAAGGTGCCTTCTCCTCCCACGTCCCAATTCCACAGGTGCTGACTTGCTCCCAGCTCCCTGAAGCTGCAGGACTGGGCCCAGTGCAGTAACCCAGTTGAGTTGCTAGCCCCGTCTGTCTTGGGTCTCATTTCAGAAGGGTAAGAGAGGATGGCACTGAACTGTTCCTCTCTTGGTGAATCTCAAGCACAAGAGCCCACAGCTTCTTTGGCTGCTGTGATAATCCCTGTGTCCACAGAGGAAGAGCAGAACGAGAGCAGAGAAATAGGGGACATCTTCCTCACCTATGTCCCCTGTTACAGAACTGCTGCAGCTCCCAGCTGTCCTCTGACCCCCTCCAGAACAGGCACAGACATCCCACGTGGAGTGTTCCCGTGTGCTTGGCACGATCCCCTCAGGCAATGAGGATAGAGACAGTGTGGGTGTCATTGCCCCCCATGTCACAGAGCTCTGTGCTCGGGCTGGGGGCTCTGGGGTCCTCCAGCCCCATGGGTGTGTTCTGGGCTGGGGGAGGAGGGAAGCTGGGCTTCTTCTCAGACTGACACAATTGTTCAAAATTTAAACCCTGTGGGAATCAGGCTGAGCAGCTCTGCAAAGCTCTTGTTAGCAGTCACTGGAAAATAAGGGACTCGTTTGGAGCTGTGAGGTTAATTAAAGGTTGGGTTCTATTCTCCGGGGGTGTGGGGGGGTTGGTTTCTCCACCACTTAATCTGCGGATGGCAAGTGGCTGCCTGGCTGAAAGATGCTCTCCAGCTCCATCCCTCCTGCCACTGACTCTGTGCAAGATGGGAAGGACAGAGGTTTTGCAGCTGCACCCCGCAGAGGGGCTTGGAAGGGCCTCTTGCCTGGCCTCCAATTTCTATGGGTAACTGGAAAATAGATGGGGTGAAGGAGCAGAGAGTCAGCAGGAGGGAGCAGCCTCCTCACTAAATGCTCATTCTTCAGAGCAGTGGCACATGGCTTCCGTGGGTCTTTCAAGGGAAATCCAGGAGAGCACAGTCTTAAAATAGCCAATTCTTGAAAGCACATGTGCTCAGCCTGAAAGCCATTACATTTTATAGCCCAGAGCAGTTTCTATTTAATTGCTTTTTCCCCCAAAGTACCAAGCTTGGGGAAAGGCAAATCTCCTGCTTGCACGCTTGGGCAGGAAGAAATGCCCTGAAGCAGATGAGCAGTGCTGGGGTCCCTGGCTGCTCAGGGGGAGCTGGGGTGGCAGGGGCAGGGCTGGCTGTGCCCACCTCCCTTTGCCAGGAGAATTCACATCTCTGTGCAGACTGGTCCTTGCTATGAGGGACACGGCACGTGATGTGCTCTGGGATGGGCTTGATGCCATGGTGATGGGCACGATGCCATGGTGATGGGCACAGGGTTCAGTGGCAGGACCGAGGGGGTGGCACTGGAAGATTTTAGGGGGGCATTGGGCAGACTCCTTTTTAGTAGAGGTGTAACTCTAACTGTTTGACAGCAGGCTGCTCCCAGTTATACCGCAGGTCCTCATGCATTTGCCAGCAGCTTGGTGAGCTCTTGGAGGCAGCTGGAGGCTGGCAGAGGCAGAGCTGGAGTGGGAAGAGTTAGGGACACAGCTGAGATCCTCACGGACATGGCCAGGCTGGTGCTGAAATGCCACCATCTCTACCTTGGCTCCTTTCCTTGTGCACACAGCCATTTGGCTGGATTAAAGGCTCTGGGCGTCATCTGGAGGTGGGCTAGTGCAGGGGGGTGGTGCTTGGGCAGCTTTGTGCAGAGCAGCTTTCTCGTTTGGGGAGATGGCAAAAGGAGGGAGCTCTGCAGCGAGCACTGGTGCAGGCTGGTGCTTTACTGGGCTGGCTGAGCATCTCTGCTCCTTGGTGTCACTCAGGGACATGATGGCACTGGAGCCTTTAAACTCACTGGCACTTCAGTCAACTCTGAAGTCAACTATTGCTAATTCATGCACGGCCCAGAGCAGTTCATGGTCATTCTGATCGATATGAAGGCGGGTCACGGCTGAAATAGCCCTACCTGCCTCCTCCTCCAGCCTCGGGTGAGAGGTACCACCGCATCCTTCGTGCCAGTGCCTGGACTTGTGCAGTCCCATGGCACATCAGGTCTGCCTGAATCCTGTTCTCTCTGTGTCTGCTGCCACGTGTTCCAGCCAAATCAGTTTTGGCTGCAGCCAGTAACCCAAGAAAGGACAGAGGATGTTTCTCTTTGAAAAGCCACCTGCCTGTATGTTGGATTAATTGATGATGGAAGTAGCCCTCATCAGAGGAAGGAGTGGTTTCCCACGGTAATACTTTCCCTGTCCGTTTCTGAAGAAGCCATTTCCTTTATCTCTCATTTTCTAGTGTTCCTTCTGAAGCCACAGAGATAAAAAAGCACTTTCCATCAATGTTTTTGCTGCTTCTCTAATGCTCTTAATTGTCTCCCGTGTCTATTTTGGGACGCTAACATCTCACAGGCACAGCAGCAGCCTCCAGCAGATGGGGGAAATGCAGATGCACCAGCATTTCAACTAATCAGTTGTTTACCCTGCAATAAATAACACACAATTAAACACAAACTGTACCCTGCCCATTCCAGCACAAACATCCCCGTGGACGTGACGGAAGCAGAGCGCACCCTTTCTGAGCAGCAGCAGCGGCCTCTCCAGAGCAGGAGTTGCAGTGGGAAGGGGGTGCTCAGTCTGGGTTTGCCCTGGCAGGGGAACCAGGTGGAGCTGGGGCTGCCTGGGGCAGAGCCATGGCACTGGGCTGGCCTCGGGACCAGCTGGGTTGAGGCCAGGCATGGCTTGGCCACCCTGTGTCTGCCATCCCTGCTGCCACTGAGCCAGGTGCCTGCTCTGCCCGACTCCATCCATGTCCTCTCCTTGGGTCCATCCCTGCTGCCACTGAGCCAGGTGCCTGCTCTGCCCGACTCCATCCATGTCCTCTCCTTGGGTCCATCCCTGCTGTCACTGACCCAGGTGCCTGCTCTGCCCGACTCCATCCGTGTCCTCTCCTTGGGTCCATCCTGAGTGACAGCTGCCCCTCTGCAGACAGACTGACAGATTCCCAAATCCCTTCTCAACTGCTGGGGCTGGGATGTGTTCAGAGCAGAGTTGTGACATTTTCTGATGACATTGTGATCCATGAAGGGAAGGCAGTGGCAGCAGTTGGTCTGAACCTGAGGCCGACTGCTCTGCTTTGCGAGGGTGGGAGGTACAAACCTTTCCATTGTCCTTCTCTGGGCAAAGGTGCAGGTGTTGAACCTGCAGCCCTCAGAGCTGGTTCCTCCCTTCCTTCCAAACTAAACGTGCTCCTCCACTACAGAGGAGATAGCCCTGGTGGGTCAGGTTCACAGCATGCTTTGAGGACACTTCTTAGTGTGGGAAAGTCAGGTTTCCCAACCAAGTTGCTTTGCTTGTGCATGAGAGTCCCTAAGGAACATCCCAGGAAACCAAAACCTTGGGGTGAAAGTCTGGCCTTAGGGGGGTTGGGTTGGGTGATGGCCTGCATCACTCTGCATGTTCTCCATCACTCTGGCACTGTGGTGGTTGCTCCTTGCTGCTCTGACCTGGTTTCCTCTTCCTTCTATGCCCTACCAGAACGCGTCAGAATTGGAGGGAGGAGGAGACAGCCACCAAAGTAGCATCAACACCCTGCCCGACATCTCCCTGGTAAGACACTGCACCGTGCTGCTGCCCTCGGGTGGGAGCTGGAGGCAAATTGACCATACCGAGTTTTGCCTTGGCTTCTTTTTGGATGTCCCTGCAGGGAATTAACCAGACTGGTTAGAAGGAAGGGTTCTGGCTGTGTGAATAAGAGCTGGTCTGTGCAAAACAGAGCAAAAAATGGGTGGTTTGTCCTCTAATCTTCCTCATTTGTATTCTTGTTGCAAATAAAGTCAGGCTGTTTTATGAAGAAGACCTCATATTGCCATGGTCACTGTGAGAAGGCAAATGAGGGTGACTGTGAGCCTGGGGAAGTTCTGACAGCTGAGCATGGTCTCCTAAAGGCTTCTGTTCTTGGTTTGGCAGGATGACCTCTCCTCCTTCCCAGATGAACCACCCAACTTCAAGCCTCCACCTCCTCCTTCAGCCCCTCACATGCTGGATCCCTCTGCTGCCCAGCACAGGAACCCAGGCAAAGACAAGCCCAAGCGCCTTTCCTCCGAGTCCTCTCAGTCAGGCCTCTTCTTCGTGGCCCCCCGAAACCCCACGCCCCCTCTTAATCACCCCGAGAAGGACACAGTCAGCATGACCTCCACTGCTACCACATCCACCGAGGAGTCTGCCCCAAGTCCAATCTATGCTACCATCTCNCCCAGGCCTGCACAGCTCCAGGAGGCAAATGGATGCCCAGCTCTCCTTGGTCAGCCAGCACCCCATCGGCCCCTTCCCCAGGGTCCAGTCCCCTACGAGGTTGAAGAGCCCACCCCTCGATGGCTCTGCAGCCGTTGGGCTTCAGAGCCCTGATTCCCCATCCCCTCCTCCTCCCCCACCCCACCCGGCTCCCCCTCCACCGGACAAGAGCAGCCCCCAGGCTGTGGCCAACCAACATTTCATCATGGTTGAGGTGCACCAACCCAACAGCGAGCCCGACGTCAACGAAGTGAGGCCCTTGCCCCAGGCCAGAGGTGGGTGTCACATTGTCATCCGCGGGGTGAAAAAACCCTTCCTGGGGTCTTCCTCAAGAGAGAAACAGGAGAAGAGCCAGATCTCAAGGGCAGGAACTGGGGGAGTTGTAAGAGGGAGACACCAGGCTGCAGGTCCCTGGTGTGGGGCTGGCAGCACCTGCCAGGGACATGCTACGGGGGCAAACGTGGTGATTTCGGTTCAAACTCCAGGTCAGCAGGGTAGGGGAGAAGCCACAGAGCCTGGATCCATGTGGCAGTGTTTGGTAGCTGTGTTGGTTTGCTTCCCCCCCACCCCGAGGTGAATTTTCAGTTGCAGAAAACACCTTCATGGCAAAACCCCTAGAAAATCCAGAGAACACATGAAACCATCCACAGGGTTATCAGCAGTGGTGGGATGAAGCCCTCAGCCCTGGGTTTGGGCAATGCTGGAGAACATTCCAGAGGTCCAAGACCAGGGCAGGCAGCCCCCCATCACCTTTTGGCTCACCCCCTGAAGCCTCCCGGGGCTCCCAGCACAATTCAGGCTGATCTTTATTTAAAGACCAAGCTCTGGTCGGTGGCTCATTGCAGCTTCTCTCTTGCGTGGGCTTTGCTGGGTCAGTTTGTAAAATCTGCTTCCAGCGGGGTTTTGAAAGAAAAAGGGAATTCTGGGGTTTTCCCAGTAACTTCAGATTTTTTGGGGAAAAAGTCTAATTGTGCCCACCCAGAGCCTGGGAGTCAAAAAGGAGTGGAAGGCAGAGAGTGGGGGGCGTGCTGGGCTCCACAGGCAAGTGATCCAGGGAGAATTGTGGCCCTGGAGCCCCGAGGGTTCCCGGGAGGGTGGGCTCTGCACCCCGAGCCGCTCAGAGCCCGCCCGGACGTGCCCCGTTTGCTCCGGGGGACCCGATGCGAGGGGCATTGTCGCCCTCCTGTGGCACGGTCCCCCCCCTGCAGTCAGTTCATTGCTCTCCGGCTGTCACCCCGGTGTTGTGACACATCTCCAGAGCCTCCATCTGCACCCAGAGTCCATCCTGGAAGTCCCAAAAGCTCCACCCTGGCAGCTCCTCTTTGCTCGGTCTGTGCCCATCTCCTCCCAGCCCCGGTGCTGGCTCGGACTGGCCTCCAGCAGCATCCCTGAGCCCATCACCCTCTTCCCCCATCCCAGTTTGGGATCCGGGTGGGATCCTGGACTTGGGTTTGAGGCCACCTTGGCACTGCCTGTGCACAGCTCTGCTCTTCAGGAGGGGTTTGCTTTAGCCCAGGTCTACACCTCAGGGAACCTGCCCAGCCCTGGGAGCAGGCGAGATGACACAGAATCACAGAATCACAGAATCCTAGGGGTTGGAAGGGACCTCGAAAGCTCATCCAGTCCAACCCCCCTGCCAGAGCAGGGTCACCTAGAGTCCATCACACAGGAACGCATCCAGGCGGGGTTTGAATGTCTCCAGCCAAGGAGACTCCACAGCCTCTCTGGGCAGCCTGGTCCAGTGCTCTGGCACTCTCACAGGAAAGAAGTTCTTCCTGATATTTACATGGAACCTCCTGTGCTCCAGTTTGCATCCATTGCCCCTTGTCCTATCATTGGTCATCCCTCTGCCCCATGGGTGCTGGGCTGGCCCCAGAGCTGTGCTGCCCAACCACTAACAGCCTTCATCTCTCCCCAGCCTCCACGCTCTCCCAGCTGTCGGACAGCGGGCAGACCCTCAGCGAGGACAGCGGGGTGGACATCGGCGACGTGGAGATGAACAGCAAGGACAAGAGCCGGCAGCCGGTCCCTGGGAAAAGCCGGAGCCCCAAGGAGGTCACGAGGAGTGAGGGGGTGACAGAAGGGGCCTCCACGCCGGTGAGGCTGGGTGCCCGTGTGCCCGTGGGGTGCTGCTGTTCATGAGGGGTGGGCACCTGGAGCTGCCAAAGGGCAGTGCTGCTCCCCACCACCTCGCAGCAGCTCCTCTGTTGTGTTTTGATGGGCTCTTCACCCTCCTGGTCAGTGAGCTGGCTCAGCTCTCTGGTGGGCTGAGCTGTGGGGAAGGGAGCTAGGAGGGGCTGAGAGGGGCACTGCAGGGCTGGTTCACTCCCTCCTGGGTAAATCCAGTCCCTCCCAGCTCCAGCAAGCAGCATGGCAGAGTTCCTGGCTCTGAGGGAGCATCCAGAGGGCACAGTGTCCCATGAGTGCAGTCACCTGTGGTCCAGAAGGGAGGGTGGCACCAGGCCAGTTTTGGTGGTGGGTGAGGTTGAGGGCCATAGTGGGCAATCGTAGAGCTGCTCTGCTCCTCCCCAAGCCCTTCTAGACCTGCACACAGTTGGGATCTTGGATGTCAGGAGTCAGAGAGCAACTGCAGGCAGCATGTCTGTCCTTCTCCTGTGGGGACCCCGACCGAAGGAGCGTGGCAGGCAGCAGTGCCTGGCCTCCCTCGTCAGCTCTGCCGTCTTCTCCCCACAGCCAGGGCTCCTGGAGCCCACATCGTGTCTGATCCGAGTGTCCAAGAGCGCCCCGACCCTGGGGATCGCCATCGAGGGCGGAGCAAATACGCGGCAGCCACTGCCCCGCATCGTCACTATCCAGGTAGGGCAGGCTGAGAACGGGAAGAACTCAGTGCATGTCCCATCCCTCTCCTCCCTGGACATCAGGAAAGCCCTTCAGCCATGGCCAGAGTGCAGCCCTGCCCCAGGGGGGGTTCAGAGGTGTGCTTTCCCCCCTTGATAGCCCTACATCTCCCTGGACATCAGAAGCTGCGGGGGTTTGCTGAGGGTGGCATTTGTGTCCCACAGATGATCCCATAAAGGGCATCCTGGGAGCCAAGGATTTGCCGCAGACATCTCAGAGGGGGCCTGGGCAGCCCTGAAAGCTTGGCTGGTGTCTCCAGATGTCTGGAAACTCCTTTTTCTGCTCAGCTAGAGGGTTGGGAAAGGGGGATGGTGGGTGATAGCTGGGGATCTGCGCCCTCGGGAGCCGTCTCCCCACTCCATTTCCTCTGCTGTTTACTTGGGGCAAAATTCAAGTCATTTACAGCGAAAGAAAAGCAGAGCTGACTGCGCCTGGGTTATTCTTGGCCATCCCCTCTGGCACTGCACCATCAGCTGAGAGGGAAGCCAAATCCATCCCCTCTTTTCCCAAATGTGAAACGTTTCGTTTCTATCATGTTCACCCCGATCTGGCGAACGCCAGATCGGGGTGAACATGATGGAAACGAAACATTTCTCAATTCCCCAACCCCCCCCATATTTCATCCCTGACCACCTCTCTCCTGCAGCGTGGGGGCTCAGCACACAACTGTGGGAAGCTGAAGGTGGGCCATGTCATTCTGGAGGTGAACGGCACAGGGCTGCGGGGCAAAGAGCATCGGGAAGCCGCCCGGATCATCGCCGAAGCCTTTAAGCTGAAAGAAAAGGACTACATCGATTTCTTGGTCACAGAATTCAACGTCGCCCTTTAGGAACCCCACGAATGGGTTTTGGGAACGTGGCTTAAGGACGGGGGAGTGCCCGAATGGGGATGAAAGGCAGCGCCGAGGTGTGAAAGCAGCATCCCAGCACGCAGAGCCCTCACCTGCTGCCCCACTCTGCACGTACAGACACCCCCATCTCGTCCCCAAATGTCCCCACCCCACCTGCAGATTCACTGCCTGGGTGTAGGGCAGGCTGAGAACGGGCAGAAATCAGTGCACATCCCTTAAATTCTTCATCCATATCCTCCCTGGGGTGGGGGGCTGCCCTGTGGGGACACCCACTCCCCCTCAGCCAGGCTGGGGAGCAGGGTCAGGAGGATGGTGGAGGTCTGGGTGTCCCCGCTGTCGTTTGAGTGCCACACACAGAGCAAGGTGGACCCCTGGCCCAGGCTGGAGGGGGTTTCGGGCAGTCGCTGCTCCCTCGGGTGCTCGCCGGGTGGCATGGGCAGGGATGCAGAGAGAGCAACCGGAGGCCTTGTAAATTGCTGGCAATGTCGTTGTATTTATATATACAGAGCTTGTGCTTTTAATTTTTCAATAAATCTATCAGGGTAGAAAAAGGCTGCACATGTGGGGTGTTCTTTAGGGCCAGGACAGAGTGGGTGGGCACCTGACGGACAGGGATGGCGACCGGGCAGGCACTGGTGGGGCAAAACTGCTCCATCCTGTCCCGTGCCAGGGCCATCCTCGGGGAGAGGACAGCCCCGTCCCCATTCCGGGCCACCCCCGAGCGGGATGACAGCCTCACCCCATGTCAGGGCAACCCCCAGAGGGGGGGACAGCCTCATCCCCATCCCCATTCCCGGCCACCCCCGGTGGGGGTGACAGCCTCATCCCCTGCCAGAGCAACTCCCGGGGACGGGGCGGCCCCATCCCCGCCCCAGGCCACCTCGGGGGTTGGGTGTACACCCCCATCCCCATCCCGGACCATCCCAGGGGGGGGTGTACACCCCCTCCCCGTCCCCATCCCGGGCCATCCCAGGGGTGGGTGTACAGCCCCATCCCTGTCCCCATC
>VZRW01012682.1:643763-661213 GCA_013398125.1 Aegotheles bennettii | reverse complement strand
CTGCTCCAGCCCTCTGAGCATCTCCATGGCTTCCTCTGGACTCTCTCCAACAGCTCCGTGTCCTTCTTGTGTTGGGGACCCCAGAGGTGGACCCAGAACTGCAGGGGGGGTCTCATGAGAGCAGAGTAGAGGGGAATTAGCTCCCAAATTGCTGCTGGAGCAGGTTAAGCCCAGCTTTCCACCGAGGAGCACTGCTCACTGTCACAGGTGGGGAAACTGAGGCACGGGATGCCCAAATGACATCAGAGCAGCTCATGGACCTGCTGATGGACACGGCCCCCCCCAGGACTGGGTGCTGATGGTGCCATAGGTGCCAATGGGGACCCACCTGACGGCAGTGGTGCTGAAGGAGGCGGAGGAGCGGGTGGAGATGTACGGGTAGTGCTTGGTGTCCAGCTTGTCATCGATGGCATCCTGCGGGCACAGAGCCCCGGGGGGGTCAGCGAGGAGCCGGGCACAGCCCCCAGCCCCAGAACCCCTTGGCAGAGCTGTGCCCAGGAGGACTGGCCCTGCTGGGTCAGGGTTCATTTGCATATATTTGCATAACCTTCCTTTTTGGCTGTGTTCCTGTGAGAGGGGGCACTCGGGGAGGGGAAGTGCAGGGGGGCTGCAGCACAGGGCAAGGCTCACCCTGAGCTTGGGGGGCCTGGGGGGGGAGGCAGGGTCCTCTTCTGGGGAGCTCAGGGGCACGGAGGGTCACACTGTGACCCAGCCCTGGGGTAAGGGACCTGCTCCTGCTCTCAGGGTGGCCAGTGGAGGAAGCCACAAAGATACTGTTGAGATGTTGCTGCCCTGTGCAGTCCCCTCTGGCCATGGGGATGAGGTTTAGGGGTGTCCCAGGTGTGAAGCCCCCCTGGGAGGGTTTGGTAGAGGACAGCAAGAGCTTGTGGAACCCATGGCAGATGGGGCTCTGCTTGTCCTCAGCACCACGGGGCAGCGGTGGCACTGACTGCAGTGACACCCCCCTACCACAATGGGGCTCCGGGGTCCGTCTGTCTGCCTGAGCAGGTGGGAAATGTCCATGTTGGGGTGAAGCCCCAGTGCCCGGGATCCCTCTGGCTCCGGGGAAACCCCAGGAGGCTGCTCCAGTTTGAGGAGTGGCCAGGAGGGAGCAGGTCAGAGGAAGGCACTGCCTGGAGAAAACAATTCCTGGCTCTGCCCGGTGCTACCACAGCACAGAGCTCACGGGGCAGCTCCCACGGGTACGGGCAGGGCTGGGGGCAGGGCTGAAGGGTGCCACGAGTGTCCCCTGGCTCAGCCAGGACAGGGGCAACCTGTGATGGTGAAGGGTGCCATGGAGTCCCCTGGCTCAGCCAGGACAGGGGCAACCTGTGATGGTGAAGGGTGCCATGGAGTCCCCTGGCTTAGCCAGGACACGGGCAATCTGTGATGGTGAAGGGTGCCATGTGTGTCCCCTGGCTCAGCCAGGACAGGGGCAACCTGTGATGGTGAAGGGTGCCATGTGTGTCCCCTGGCTCAGCCAGGACACGGGCAATCTGTGATGGTGAAGGGTGCCACGGAGTCCCCTGGCTCAGCCAGGACAGGGGCAATCTGTGATGGTGATAGTATCCTGTGCTGGCAACCTGTGATGTCTGCACCCCAACCCTGTTACAACAGCAGGCAGCGAGCAGCCCGGGGGCCTGTGTCAGGGAGAAGTGCCAGGGTTTGGGCTGGAGCACCCAGCTCCCTGAAGGTCCCTTGCTGGGGTCTCTGCTCTGTCCCCTGTCCCTGTCCTTCCTGGCTCACCTCCATGATGTCCTTAATCACAGGGGTCCACCGGGAGAGCTGGTAGGTCTGCTCACTGATCCGCTCCTTCCGCTCCGGCTTGCTCCGGCGGCGCAGGGTGGACTGGGCAGGAGGAGCAGAGGGACACCCTGAGACACGGGGGCTCCGGTGGTGGGACCGGGGCCACCCCAGAGGGGTGCCAGTGACAACCCGGGGGCCACATGGCTTCCATGGTCCTCCCGAGAGGCCAGGAGGGCCGCGGGGAGCGGGAGGTGGACACTCACGTCTGTGATGATGGGCACACCAAGGTGGGCCATGTTGGTGATGATCTCGCTGTCCTCTGCTGGGATCTGAGCGTGTTGGATCAGCTTGTTCAGGTTCTCCTCAGTGATACCTGGGAATGCAATGGGGAGATGGTGTCCTCCTGAGAAACGCCTCCTGCTGGGGACACGGCCCCACCATCGTCACCTTAGGACACCCAGCTTGGTGGCGGTCAGGGAGATGGGGCTGAGGTTTGCCATCCAGGTTATCTTGGCCAAACCCTGAGCTGCTTGCCACCCAGAGCTGCCCACATCTTGTCCACCCCTGCCCAGTTCTCCTCCTCACCGTTCTTCAGGAAGATGTAGAGCAAGATGATGCGGATCTTGTCATAGGTGCTGACGTTCCCATCCAGCAGGATGGGGACGATGGCCCTCATGGGGTCCTTGATCTTCTCGCCTTCAGCATCAGTGCCCATGGCCAGGTCCTGCAGAGAACACACGTACTCATCACCCCACGGCTCAGGAGCTGCCGGCCCCAGCTGTCCCCACGGGGATGTGGGGCTGGGGGAGCTGGTACCTGTTCAACTCTGCAGAGCTTGTCCACCGTGCCCTGGTAGTGCTTCATGCAGTCCTCAGCCAGGTGCAGGTGGGTCGAGTACTGGGGAGACACAAACAGTGCAGTCACCACCGTGGTGCTGGCAGCAGCCAAAGGTCCCCATGTCGCCACCGTGGGCTCAGCCCCTCCCATGGCCAAGGACCCTCTGGGCTCAGCACCCACTCCACACAGACATCTCCCCCCTGCCCGTACCTTGCTGAGCTCCTTCTGGTACTGCGGCATCTTCTTCAGCATCTGGGACAGGTCTCTCATGGTGGTCTGCGAGGGAAGGGGACATGGTCACTCACCCTTGGGGACTTAGAGACCATGACCAGGGAGGGGATGACCCTGCCAAGGACTTCTGTCCCCCCCCGAGCCCCTCATGGAGGTTTGGCATGGCATGGTGGTGGCTTGCCCGGTCTCCTCTGGTGCGGGTGAGGGGCAGGAGGGTCTGCAGCTCTGCAAGCTGGAGTGCCCCGGGGAGACATCCCCCCAGGACCTTCCCCCAGGACCCCCGCGTGCTTGGCTGAGGCTGAGATGGTGCTTCCATCTTCTGGCCACTTTTACATCCTATTTCCTCCGGGGTCCCCTCACTGCCACCAGCTCGGGGTCTGGGGAAGGGACCTGGCCAGGGACAGAGGCAGCCACTGCAGGACGGGCACAGACCCCATCCGGGGGCAAACCCACCCCTGTGGCACGATGCTCTCCCAAGGCACCCTGTTTTCCCAGCCCCAGGCTGGCACCCCACAGCCATCTCCCTCCATCAAGGACCTGAGCACCCTCAGCCCTTTGCAGAAGACCCCACTGGGTGTCCCCAGGAGACCCTGCCATGTGCCAGCCCACAGCCGAGACCCCCAGGTGCCAGTTCCCAGCCTGGTGGGCACAGCCCGGTCACCTTATCACCCGTGTTCATCCTCTTGCTTGAAGAAAACTCCTTCAGGGACCGGGTCACCTCCCTGGGGAGAGAAAAGAGGGCACAGCCATCAGCGGGGAGGGGACCCTGGCAGCGGGGTGGGTGGCAATGCTGAGCCAACGTCCTGCCCAGCCGGTGAATCACCCGCAGGGACACTCACTGGGACACCTCAGCGATGTGTTTGTGGCGCAGGGTGACCCACAGGTCATCGTCCTCATCCAGGAGAACCTCCTTAATCCGGGCTTCCCCGATGCCGCTCGTCTCGTACCTGGGGAGGGCAGGGAGAGTCAGAGCAGGGACGGGGCTGGGGGCACCAGGCATGGGGACACGGGGGACATGGGGGCTGCTCGGGGCTCCTGTTTATCAGAAAAGCTGGAGAGGGACTGGTGCCAAGGGCAGGGAGTGATGGGACAAGGGGGAATGGGTTCCAACTGCCAGAGGGGAGATGGAGATGGGATGGGAGGGAGAAATTGTTTGGTGTGAGGGTGGTGAGAGCCTGGCCCAGGGTGCCCAGAGAAGCTGTGGCTGCCCCTGCCTGGCAGTGTTGAAGGCCAGGTTGGCTGGGGCTTGGAGCACCCTGGTGTGGTGGGAGGTGTCCCTGCCCATGGCAGGGGGTGGCACTGGGTGAGCTTTAAGGTCCCTTCCAACCCAAACCAGTCTGGGATTCAATGATTTCAAGTTGGTTTCACATCTTGCCTCCTTGCACCCCTCCAGCTGCTAAGTGGTGGGAAGGGATAAAGGGTCAAGGCTAGAAAAGCCCCTTTTCATAGAATCATAGAATCATTATGGTTGGAAGGGACCTCCAGGGGCATCAAGTTTTTATCCCTTTATCCCATCATATTCCTGACCATCAGACCATCAGACCATGGCCTCAAGTGCCTCATCAACCCGTTTGTTGAACACCCCCAGGGACGGGGACTCCACCACCTCCCTGGGCAGCCCATTCCAGTGCCCAACCACCCTCTCAGGAAAAAACTTCCTAATCTCCAACCTAAACTTCCCCTGATGGAACTTGAGGCCAGGCAGGAATGGTTTCTCCCAACCAGTGACTTGTGGTGGATGGAGGGATGCTGAGGCTCAGGCTTCATGGATGAGCTCCCAGCTCCTGCTCAGGGGCTGGACTGGTGGGCACCATGGGGGCTGCAGGGACAGCAGTGGCACACTCACTTGTAGACATCATTCTCGATGGGCAGCAGGTCATAGCTCATGGCCTGGAAGGTCAGCTCGTGCAGCACCGGGGAAGCAGGGTCGAAGCCACGGTCCAGGATGAGGAGCTGGGAGCGAGCCTTGTCCGGACCCTGCAGAGCCAGGGGGAGCCGTCAGCAGCGGGGCCGGGGGCTCCTCCAGCCCTGCAGGCACTTGGGGTGAGTGTGAGCAGAGCTCAGGCAGGGCTTTGGGAGTGAAGCACCACCCAGGCATCCTCCCCGGGAGCTGCCGGCACCGCCCCTGCTCACCTCGCCCATAGTGGGGTCATCAGCCTTGTAGGCGTCCAGCTTGTCCTGGATGAGCTGTGCCAGCATGGCGTTGTCCTTGTAATCCCTGGAGGAGGCCAGAGGAGAGGTCAGCATGGGATGGGGAGGAGCTGCTGGTTTCCCTGTGCAATGTCCTTGGCCCATGGGAGAGGAAGGACATGAGCAGGTTCTGCTGTCCCTTCCCACCTCTCCTCGGGGTGTTCGCTTTGCCTTGGTCTACCCTACATAAGATGCCACTTGGATTTTAGGTTCCCACCCCCCTGCCTCTCCAAGCAGCTTCAAGTCTGAGCCTGTTTCCACACTGCACACAGATGTCTGTCTGTCCCACCACCTCCTCCATCCATCCCCACACCCTCAGCAGTCTCACCCACGCCCTGTGCTGGGCACAGCCCCAGCTCCACCAGGCAGCTCCCTGGGGGTCATAGAATGGTTTGGGTTGGAAGGGACCTTTAAAGGTCATCTAGTCCTGCAGTGAGCAGGGACATCTTCAACCAGACCAGGTTGCTCAGAGCCCTGTCCATGTCCAAGCTGCCCTTGAACCCCGCGTGTGCCGCCCTTACCCGCGGTACCGCACGGCCGGGTACTCCTTCAGCGTGGCACAGAGCGTGGCGATCTGCTCCGCCAGCCGCTCCAGGATCGGGTTCTTCATCTGTGCCTTGTGGGGGCTGTAAAAGCTCTGGAAGGAGTCGGCAGAGTCCAGGGAGTAAACCTGGGAGGTGCAGCGGGAGGAAGTCAGAGGGGATGCACTGTGGGGACGGCCCCATGGGACACCCAGGGGTTTGGAAAGCAGATTCAAGCCCAGGTGAAGGTCCCCAGCTGGGAGCAGGCAGCCAGAGGTCAGGGAAGCTTGGGGCATCCCTTGGGCTTTCAGCTGCCAGCTCTGGAGCCTGATGCCTTCCCCAGCTCCAGCTCTGCAGCATGGTCCCTACCCCTGTGTGGGTGAGGAGGCAGGAGCCCCCCCACCCACAGCAGCCACCTGCTCCCAGGCAGGGAACCAGAGCCTCAGGAAGGAGTGGGGACATGATGCTCCTTGGCCATGCCCCCAGTAAAGACCAGAAGCCAATCTGGCTGCACGTGGGGATGCCAAGAGTTCATCTTCCATCTGTTTTTCGCCCCAGAAATGCCATAGCTTGAAGAGTTAACGGCACTAAGGGGGTCTGGCACTCCCTGTCCCTCCTGTCCCCCTCACCCCCGTGTCCCCAGCAGGGGCAGATGGCACAGGGCAGGCTCCCCAGTGCCCTGGGCTGGGAGCTGTGCCAGGAGGGCACGGAGCTGGCTGCAGGGACGGGGCCAGACAGCGGCGCCTGCTCAATCCCCCACGGCAGATCAGCCCCAAGCAGTGACTGGAGGAGACAGGGAGGAAGGGCTGAGCAGGGGCAGAGGCTGACACACAGACCCGGATGGGCTGGAGAAGGACCTGGAGCATCCCCCAGCTGCCCCTGGACCACCCTGGCGGGCACGGTGCCCAGCCTGGGCTCACCTGGGACTCGGAGGGGAGGAAGGCAATGTTGATCTCCGTCAGGGTCTTGATGACCTTGGCAGCACGGGACTTCACCAGCTCGTTGAAGAGGGCATCAGGACAGGCTGCAAGGGGGGGGAAGGAGGAGGGCAGTGCTCAGCACCCCTCCATCCCCACTCGCTTGCACCTGTTCCAGTGACAGGGTCCCTCCCTCCCCTCCAGGTACTCACAGTCAGTGAAGAAGACGTGGGCAGCTCTGTACTTGGAGGTGGGGGGATCCTTGAAGTCATTGATGAGGGAGTGGATGGACTGCAAGAGAGAAGGGACCAGCTGGGCTGGGCATGGTGGCACCACGGGCATCTCGGCAGGGTCACCCAGTGTCCTCCCTCCTGGCACAGGGGAAGCTCTGCACCTCTGGTCCATTGCTCTGGTGGCACCGCTGGCCTCGCTGGAGCCCAGATGCCCCATGCCAGTGTGGGCATCCCCCCGCCTCCCCCCAGCCAAAGGCTGTGCCCCATGTATTCACCTTCTCGGAGGGGGTGATGAGATAGACGGCCTCCAGGCTGGGCAGTGGCTCCCGGCGCTTGTTGATGTCTTCAACAACTGGGGGGACAAAACAGGGGCCATGCCAGGGACGGGTGGGGGCAGTGGCACTCAGCTCCACCACCCCACGGCAGCACAGCACCAACCCTCCCAACCACTGTGTCCAAAATGTCCCCAGCCACTGCCCTCTGCCCACCCAGGTGCTGGGGCAGGGGCTGTCCCCACCCTGGGGCTGGGGTGCACGGGTGTCTGGCAAGGTCCCAGGGGGGGTGGTGGATTTGTCTGTGTGACCCCAAGTTGCTGTTGCCTTGGTTTATTCTCACATCCCTCAGCTGGAGGGGATGGCCCTGGGGTGATGCTCGGGTGGTACCTGGGCTGGGGCAAACCCCCAAGTGCCCTGAACACCTCCTGACGCGCAGCCTGGGTTCTCCTTCCCCTTCCCGAGTGCTGCAGGGAGCTATTTATAGGGCTGACATCAAATAACACCTGGTCTCCTCCTCGGAATGATATATTGAAGGAGACGAGGTGCTGGGGCTCCTCCAGCCCAGGCAGGCAAGGAGGGAGCTGTGGAGCATCAGCCTGGGACCGAGACACTGGTCCATGAGCAACGGGAGGCAGCGTGTCTCCATCCCGAGTGGGATGGGGCTGGGTTGGGGCCATGCTGCTGCCTCGACTGGTCTGTGCCAGCCTGGAGATGCCTTTGCGGGTCCCCTGGTACAGAGGGAGCGTTTGCCCTTCCCACAGGGAGGTTTGTGTGAGGGGCTGGGAGCTGGTACTCACTCGTGATGCCCTCTGTCATGATGTCGGTCATCTTGCAGCAGGAGGAGAGCATGCGCATGCTGAGCTGGTCCACCACCAGCACCTGGGGAGAGGGGCTATAAGCTGGGGGCATGGGAATGCCCCTACCCCACCCTCGGGGGCTCCCTGCCCACACCTGCCCCCTCCCCTGCTTCCTCCTCCCCACCCTCTTCTTCACCTGCCCCCCTTGGGGTTTGGTGCTCACCTTCCACTCGCCCTTCTTCTTCACCTTCCGGATCACATCGTGCATGATCTCTGCAAGAGAGGGAGTGCAGGGACACTGAGCACCCCAGCACCCCCCTGCAGCACCCCGAGGCACCAAACCCCCACCCGTGTGTGGGGCCACGGCCAGCCCCGCTCCACGGTGCCTCTCCTGGGGACACAAGGAGGACACAGGGGTGTTTTGGGGTGCCCGGGGAGGGGCAGTCACCCCCCAGCCCTGTTTTTCTCTCACACTCAGCACTACCAGATGGTGCCCACGCTGGTGGGGAGCTGGCAGGGGCTCGGGGGGTCCCTGGGGGCTCACAGGTCTTGGCTCTAATCCCGAGCATCAGGAGAACAGCAGAGGCTTAAGAGCTCCTTTTAGAAACAAGAATCAAGCGCCTGAGCCTGTTCCTTGTAATCCCCTGCAATCCCACTCTGCTTACACAACCGGCCAGGACAGCAGCACCCACGGGTCCCCCTGCACCCCCTGGGGCTGTGGCCACCCTGGGTCCAGACACCCCCGTTCAGCTGCTCCCCATGGGGTGCAGGTCCCAGCCATGCGAGGGGGTGGCCCAGCAGCAGGACGGGGACATCACCTTTTGGGGCTGGAGGGTGGTTTCAAACCCCACCAGAATAGGTACTCGCCCCCCTGCCAGACCCCCCCGTGCTGGGGGTTAGGAGGTGCCCCCAACACCCTGAAGGTCCCTTTTGTAGATCCCAGCACCCCTGGCAGAGCAGGGACACGCTGGGGAACTGCCCTGGCCAAGCCACACCACCTCCTCCCCCTTCTCTCCCTCCAGTTCCAGTGACAGGGATGGAAATGCCCAATTAAAACCCAATTAAGAAATTATTCTAAATTAGAAAATGCAGAGGAGCAGGGAGATGGTGGTGAGGGCGTCACCCTGCCTGCCCTGCCTTGGGACCCTTCCCCATGGGAGCGACCCCAAGGGTGCTGCTCCCCCAGGTGAAGCTCAATTTGGGTTTATATGGGGCAGTTTGGGGCCCAAATTTGTCCCATTTTTTTAGGACAAGGCTTGAGGGAGAGAGACCAACCCTGGGAGCACCCAGCCCTAGAAACTCCTGCTTTTGAGTGATGCTGAACTCAGGCAAACCACTGCATCCTCCCAGCAACATCCCATCCTCCCAGCAACATCCCATCCTCCCAGCACCACTTCATTATCCTCCCAGCACCACCCTGTCATCCCAACACCACCCAGTCCTCCCAGCACCACCTCATCATCCTCTCAGCACCACCTCATCATCCTCTCAGCACCATCCCATCCTCCCAACACCATCCCATCCTCCCAACCCATCCATCACTGGGGATCTGCATTGCAGCTCCCCCGTGCCACACGGAGCAGCCCCACCAGGAGCAGAGGGACCGTGCCAGGCTCGGCTCAGCCCCAGCCACCCAGGCTGATGGTCCCTGTGGCCTCCCCACACTGCTGGGCTCATTCACCACCCAACATCTCCCGGGGGTTCCACGGGCTGAGTGAGGCTGTACCACCCCGTGGAGCTCAGAGCCACAGCACCAGAGTGGGGACTGGTGCCAGCAGGGATGAACTGGGAAATGGTGAGCATTGCTGGTCTGTCTGTCCTGCTGGGAAACCTGGAGGCAGCCGTTCCTACCGCTGCACAGCCATCTCCTTCCCAAGGACATCTGCCACAGAGGAGCCCAGAACATGGCCATGAACTCGGGGTCCTGCTGCCTTTGGTCACATCCCTCAGCCTCTCCGTTGGTCAAGGGGGTGCAGGGCATTGCTGGGCCATGGAGAGGGAACAGGGGGAGACTGGGCACAGCTGGGGCTGTACCCTGTGAGCTGGGCACTGCTGGTGGGGAAAGGCTTCTGCCCACACCCACGTGTGCTGCCCACCCCAATCCAGGTCACCCACGCAGCAAGACAGTGAATTGCCCACCCCAGGCAATGTCCCCAGGTCCTTCCCTGGTGCAGGAGCGGGATGGGAAGGCGGGATGCCAGCACATCCCTCCTCCTCCTGCCATTACTCAGTCTGGCTCCTTCCCTGGAGCAAGGATCCAGGAGTAACAGTGCTGTTTACAAGGCAGCACGCACACACCCTCCATCCCACACCAACAACTCCCTTGCCACGGGGAGCAAAGCCCAGGGCTGTGCTGGGGCACCACGTGCCGGGGGGGAGAAAGGGCCAGGGGCTGGCTGTGAGCAGCAGGGAGAAATCCTGCCCTGCCATGGGAATAGCGCTTTGCTCCGGGGCTGGGATGGGAGGGAAGGAGGGAGGCTTGGAATGAGTGTCCTGGGACCCAGGGAAGGTGATTCTGACTCCAAGGTGGGCCTCCCAGAGCAGAAACTGGGCAGAAACTGGGCACCTGAGGGTGACTGCTCTGAGCTGCGTGGCCCCAGGAGCCAGCCCTGCTCCCAGCCTGCTCCAGCCAGGCACAGCCCCTCCCCAACACCATGTCCTCTCCTGCCTTGGCCATGGTGCAGAGCTGGCTGCAAAGTGAAGCAGCCTCCAGGTCTGCTCTTCCAGCGGCTGCCAGAGCCAGCTCAGAGCCCAGGAGGGTCAGGAAAGTGCAGATCCACAGAGCATCCTCTGAAGAGGCTTTGGGGCCCTGAAGGCACCAGACAACCCAAACAAAAGCTTGAGATGACAGTGTCCTGTTTAGAAGAGATCTGGCCATGACCTGCACCTTCCAGGGGTCCCTGCAGCAACCATTAAAGCCCCAGGCTAGGGAGGAGTGGTCTGTTAGTGCTTGGGTGGACCAAGAGGGCAATGCTGAACGCTGGGCATGGACAGGGCTGGCACGGGAAGGAGGAAGATGTGGGAATTTTGAGGTCAAAAGGTCCAGTCCAACTGGACACAGCTGCTCCCTGGGGCTCCTCTGGCTAATGTGGCTGCTAAGGGGGGAGCTGGGACCTCAAGACTGAAGGTTTGGCCAAGACCAGAGCTGACAAGACGCCCAGACCCGTGCTCAGAGCAGGACGGTTTCTAAGCAGCCTCTCTGGCAAGGGCACATGTAACCAGGAGAAGCCATGCCAGCAGATATGAGCTATGCAGGATGAGCAATGCCAGCAAGGGCACCTTGGAGCCAATTCCACACTCAGCTATAGCATCAGCAAGAGACTCCCAGGGGAGACGGCAGCTCCTCTGTTGCCCGAGGTCCTCAAGTCAAGCCTGGATGCCTCCTGGGAAGCAGTGCCCTCACATCCTCACATCAGCAGGTCAGCTGTTGTCACCCGTGTCCCCAAATGGTCTGGCCAGCCAGAGCCTTTGGGCTCTCCTGTCAGTCGGTGATGTTCACAGTCCAGCTTTTCATCTTGGAAATAAACCAGGTTTTAGGGGAGAAAATGTGTATGGGTACCTCATCCCATGCCTGCAACACTTGGCTCTTCTGGACCTGCCACGTTGCAGCTATTTCCTTCAGGCTGGAAGAATCTGAATTATAATTTCTACTGAGAACAGACAATACAGACAGCTCTGGGCTTGTCCTCCAGTGTAGAGACAACATCAGTGCCTATGGACGAGGAACCACATCTGCCCACAAGCGAAGGACCTCCAGTGCTCTTCGGTAACATGGTCCTAAAAGTGCAACCATGCAGAAGATACGCTTGAGAGCAACCACCTCCCCAGCCCAACACCTGCAGTTAGGCTTGTTCTTCAGGTGATGTGTGACATGAAGATGACCCACTGCATCGTTTTCAAGCAGGGTCAGAAGCTGGTGACACGGTGGCCTAGTAGGACCCAAGCCCATACGTCACTCCAAGAGGCTTAGCTCACGTTATTTATACTGAGCTGGCCAGGCAGCCTTTCTCCAAGCCTGCATTGCCTTGCTTGCTCACAGCAAAAGCCACCAACTCCATGTCTCCAACTGCTTCTGGGTGAAGATGGACCACCCCTGCCATTGCCTGTGCCCACACCAACAGAGCTGTGATCAAGCGCAGCCTGTGCTGAGACAAACTCCTTTAGGGCTGCCCCAAGCATTCCAAACCCAGGATGCCCATTATCCTGCTTCAGAAAGATCCTGAAACCTAAGGAGCTCTGACCTCCACAAGTCAGTGGAAGCAGTAAAACCTCGTCCTGGCCACCATGGCCTCCTGGAGCACCAGGAGGGGTGAGAGATGCTGCAGCCACCGGATATTTCTGCTCTAGCACTGACCCAAGCCTGGGCTGTGCCAGCAGCAGTGGCCAAGCCCTTCCCTCCTGGAGCAGGAGGCCAAGCTCCTGCTGCTCAGAAATGCTCCTTTGCATGTTCCAGGATCCCAGGGGCTGCACACCTTGGCCTGATGTGGTAAGGGAAGATGGAGTTGCTTTATGGATGGGCAAGGGGCTGCAAGAATTACCCGAGGTCCTACAGAAGATGGGTGGTCCTGACCATAGGCTTTTCCCTGTCCCAGACAGGGCTCAGTCCTTTCACTCTCCTCACACGTCCCCCCTTTCGGATCCAAAATCCCAGAGCAGCTCTGGAGAGCCGTGTCACAGAAACCCATGGTGAGGTGTGCCCAAGACCCACTTCTCTTAAAAAGCTGTCACACTGCATCTCCAAGACAAAGATGTTTGGCTTTGGGTTGGCTTGGCAACTGCTTTTTTGCTGGTTCATTAACTAATTGCTTAGGACAGTGTGAAAGCAACACAGATACAACCACGTGTGAATGTCGTGGAGCACGGATCTACCTCCAAACATCTTCAGTCAGGGGTCTCTAGGTTCCAGTGTACCATTCCCAAGCAGCCCCCAAGAAAATGGCCTCACAGATCAGAGGACAGCAGGGAGGCCACTAACCCCTTCCAGGACAGAGAATAACTTCATTTACAGGTGGCAAAGCCCAGCTGATGTCCTTCAATGTCCTTCAAGCAAATCTCAAACACCTCCCCTCCAGCAGTTCATGTCTTGAACACTTCTTTTTCTTACTGGATTATTTAAGGTGCCCACCTGGAAGTTCTCAGCCTTTCTGGAGGACACACTATCCTCACGTAGGAACCTGCTGTTGGCGCAGCCCAGGTGCCATCCAGCTGCAATAAATCCTGCATGGGCAGAATCACCCAAGCTCAGGTTCATCCTTTCCTCCCCAACCCTGGATGAAGTGAACGCTGATATTTTCACATCCAGAGCAGCACCACGCATGTCCCTCAGGGCCACTGGTGAAACACACCACATCCTACTCTGGGGAGCCGTGCAGAGCTGCGTTGCTGTTGGGGCTCTGGCTCCAAGGATTAGTCCCAGTAATCATAGTAACCCATGATTAATTCCCCCTTTTCCTTTCTCACTGCTCTCGTGAAGGATGCACGTAGCTACACCAGCTGGCCAAAGCCATAGGAAACCTGCACAGCCTGGACAGGAGGAAGACACAGATCCGCAGGTCTGGAAATCCTTAGGAATTCTTTAACACTCCCAAGAGGGAATGAGGGAAATGAACTGCATGATCACAACCACAAATCACTGTCATCAACTACACTGGAGAAGTGGGGTAAAATCCACCAGGATTTTCACCCTGGGATCACTCCTGGCACAGTTTCCTCGGGGATGCACAAGCACCTGGGAGCTGAGCACAGCTTCCTCATCCGGGCAGAGTCAATGGGCCACAGAGCACACCAGGTCCCTTTTGAAGGCATCACCCTTTGCTAACGCTTGTCCTCTTCCACCACTTCCATCCCCAGTGGAGATGTTGCACTCAGGTGCTGTCAGTGCAGCCAGTGCTGGTGATGCTTCAGTGCCAAGAGGAGCCAAGAGCTTTCCTGCAGCAGGAACACAGGGTGTCACAGGGCCCCAGAGCAGAGGTGACCCTCTCCCAGGGGTAAGCCACTGTCTTCTACATGTGTGGTCACGACTTTCTGAGCTGGTTCTTCTCTGCCTTGAACCAAAAGGGAGCAAAGCACCAATGAATTCAGGCTCTTCAGGCTCAGCTCGGTGGGAATCCAGGCTGGGCTGGTCCCCAGTGCCCACGTGGATGCTGGGGATGGGATGGGATAGAGCTGATGTGCAGATGAACTGGTCCAACTCCGAGTGGTCTTTGCTGCTCTCTTAGTGACACAAGGTCAAACCATCTGATGGGCTCCACAAACGCCCCTACAACACAGATGTCGACATCTGTGTGCACTCATGTGTCCGTGGGCCATGTGGAAGCCCACACATTCATGCACCTTCAGCCTGATCTGTTCCTGCACTCTCCAAAACACCAGAGCCAAATCCCTTCCCGCACCGTGAGTTGGTGGACGCAGCATCTGCTTCTCAGCGTGCAACTAAAAGCCATGTGATGATGATTCTCTTTTTAAATGTGTTGATTTTGTGGGAAGAGGGAAGGAATCACTCCCGGGATATTTTTCCTGAGAGGTGCAGGGGAATTACACCCAGACCTTGCTTTTCTTTCTTTTTAAGAGGGAAAGAGTCCAAGCCCTCTGTATCGGTGGGTTCTTCAACCTTCTCGCACATGCAGACACCGGTGGGTGGATGTCAAGCTGCCAAAGTGAGGGTTGTCATTCTTGGTGACCTTCCATGGTCATGTACAGGCAAGTATTTCCCAGTCCCTGGTGCAGACCAGGGTTTGGAGACTGAAATTGCTCTGCACTGTGTGGGAAGATGAGCCCTGAATTTTGCATATATTTTCCAACTAAAGAGCCGACGTTGGAGGCGAGACAGACCCTGGTGACAGGGCTAACAGCCCCAGCAGAGGCTTTGCCAAGCAACAGTTCCTGTACGTGTATGGCAGGCAGGCAGCACCACCACTCTTGGGACTCCATGGAGTTGGGAATCAGGAGGGTGGGCTGCCCAGGAATCGACTGGCTTCAGGGTGTGCAGGGGACAGGGTGCAGAGACCTTCTCCTCCTCACACACTTCACTGGCACGCTGAGATCACGGCAGGGCTGGAGGCTCTGCCCCCGTGCATCCCTGCAATGGTCCCACCAGGACCAGCCAGCCCCACGCCCTTCGTGCCTCCTCTTCCTCAGCTTGGCAGAGCCCTCGCCAGCCCTGGCTCTGGGGCAGCATCCCAGCCTCGTGCCCCGAGATGGGCTCGAAGCATCCTCAGAGTCTCCCTGTGCCCTCAGCAAAGGGGTGGTGGGAGCTGTGAGGTACCCCAGCACCCTGGGTGAGTCATGCACCAGCATGGCAGCAGGTCCCCAGGGCCCCTGGCTGTGTCCCCAGGCTGGCAGCAGGCTGGCAGCCCTGTCCATGCCACCTCTTGCCCATGCCACCTCCCTTGTCCCTGCAGGTGCAGCACAGCCTGTGTCCTTGAGTCACCACATCTCAGCATGGGCCAGCCAGGGGTGGACCCTGGGGAGGTTACAGACAGGGGGACACCAAGTGACAGGGTATGGCAGCGGGTGCTGTACATGGGTGCTGAGGGCCCATCAGACCTCGTCCAGGCAGGATTTAACCATGGGGCTCCTCAGTGTGGCTCCGGCAGGCAGGAGCCCGGGCACAGGTCAGCTCTGCAGGCAAAGGATGCTCCGTGGGAGGATCAGCTGGTGTCCTGGGGGAAAGGTGTTCTCTTGCCATCTCTAGAAGGCAGCAGGGCGCTCCCTTATCCCAGGGCTGCTCTGCTTCTCCCATCGGTCCGTAACAGCAACGGGAGCAAAAGGAAGCCCTTGGGGAGGTTCCTCTCCTCTTGCAGCTGCAGAGGACCAAGGGGTTTCAGATCCAGCATGGCTACCACCTCAGCATGCTCCAGCTATGTGTACTGCACCAGTCCACCATGGTGGAAGGCACTGTGCAGGTGTCACCCCTGCAGCGTGGCCCATCTTGCCTTGCTGGGGATGGTTCAATGAAGTGTCCCCAGTCTCCTCCTCCTCTCCACTGCAGGGTGCTGCAGGAGAGCAGGGACCAGGCTGGCAGGGCAAGCTGCCCTGAGAAGATCCAAGGAAGCTCTGGGGCAAGAGAGGATGGGAGCAATGCCCACATGGTGGGAGGTTAGATGAAGATTTGGGGATGGGTGTCCTCAGAGGTGGGACCAGCTCCCATGCATGGGTGAGATTTTTCTAACTAGTGCCAGACCAAAGCAACTGGTTCTCCAGTGGGGTTCCCTGGGAGGTGGCCACAGAGGGAGCAGAAGACACACCAGGAGGACCTCGTCCTCAGGCATCACCTCCGGGGCTGAGCACACTCAGCTCCAAGCCAGGCCAGATGAAAGCAAGTCCCAGAGGGATGCAGCCATCGCATGGGGGAGCAGGGACAGACCCCCAGCACGCACCCCAGGGCTCTGGGGGGTGACAATCTGCTTCTGCCCATCTCCTGCAACACTCACCCACCTCGGCCCCCTGCCCACCTCCTCCCACCTTTCCAGGGGCCTCCAAAATCCATCCCATTATGGCACCAGCTGGTCAGAAGAATAATCCGGGTCTGGAGGGAAGCCAGGGCAGAATGCAGCTCTGGGGGGGGGTGGGGGGTTGGCAGAGCGAGCCATGGCAACGCGGCAGCATCCTTCCTTCCTTCCTTCCTTCCTTCCTTCCTTCCTTCCTTCCTTCCTTCCTCAGGAGGGAGCCCAGCAGAGATACCCTGCCCCAGGAACACCCCCAGGCTTGGACCTCTTGCCCCTGGTCTTCTTCTGCAGGTCAACCCTTTGGGGAATCCCTGCCCAAGAGCAGGAGAGGCAGAGCTGGGCAGACCTTGTGCCAGCCGCATTGGTGGCCAGGCAAGGGGGAGGGCTGGCTACCCTGCACACTGCTCCTAACTCTGCGGGAACAGCTGGAAACAGCAGCACCTCAAGGCAGGAGCTGACGCACAGAGCCCAGGAGCTTCCCATGGCAGTGTGAGGAACACCTCGAGCCCCTGGGAGGGGAGGGTTGGACCCTGCAGGTTGCCCCATCCCTCGCTCCTATGCAGCATTTTTCCTGCACAAACCCTGCTCTCTCCTTCCAGCCACCCACGCTCCCCGGCAGCCCCGCTACAGCACCGATGCCCAGCAGGTTGGCATTTTCAGCCTGGAATGGTGTTTTTCAGGGAAAAAGCAGAGTGGTTTGTCACTAAACCCTAAAGGGGAGGATGGAGCCAGATTCCCTTGATGCTGCCTTGAACCTCGGGGGAGGGGTGTGTGCCTGCACTCTCTCCCAGCCTATTTCAGTGCAGAAACAATGAATGAAAATAAGGGACACGCAGTGGCAGTGGCCTCTGTCCCCTCTGTAGTGAGGGCAGTGGATGTGGCCCTGCCTGGGGGTGTGTGGGGCGGTTTGTCCAGCCTCCCCCCAGGCTGGGCTGGGGGCAGCCCCTCTCCCCACCCCGGAGACAAGAGGTCCAGCCCCCCCAAAAGCAAACCCACCAAAGCAGAAGCACCAACCTCCCCCCTCCCCAGAGCTGCTCCTGCAGCAGAGCAGCAGCAGTGGGGCATTCCCCTGCCCTTTTCCCTTTCATTTTGCAGGTCTGATCCCCAAAATGCAGCACCCCGGGGTGCTGGGGAGGGGGGGAGCAGGGATGTCGCAGCCCCCCCTCATCCACGGGGTAGGTGACGACTGGGAACAAAGCAGGGACATCAATCCAGGGGGATGTGTGTGTGTGTGTCCCCATCACCACCCACCCACC
>VZRW01012682.1:607043-632629 GCA_013398125.1 Aegotheles bennettii | reverse complement strand
CCGCCTTGTGTCACTTGTGATGCGGGCGCTTTGCTCCCCGCGGCTCCCGGGCGGGCAGGACTTGACCTCCGAGCCCTTTCATGCTCCGGCTTGGGTTTCAGCTCCCCAGGCTGAAAATCCCTCCTCTGTGCCGGGTGAAGCCACCCCCCTGCGCGGCCGCACCTTGCCGGGTGGCACTGGGGAGCGTGGCTTCCTCCTGGACCTTGTGCGCCCCGCGGCTGGCTCAAGGGCTTGGCGAGCGCCGGCGTTTCGGAGGTGGCTCCACCGTATCTCCTCCATCTCTGCTGTAAATCCACGGGAGCGGCTCTGAAGTCCTTTTTCCCCTAGGGTTTTTTTTTGGGGGGGGGGAAAGCTGCGGGGGTCTGTCAGGGATGGAGCAGCGTGGCACAGCCGCCGTGGTACCGGCGCACGGGCTCGGTGTCCCGTGGGGTACGGTGGAGCCCGTGGGGTGCCTGGCAGGCCCCGCCGTCCCGGGATGGCTGGCAGGAATGCTTACGTGGTATGTGGCTCAGCAGGACACCAGCAGGTTTGCAAGCTTGGAAGGAGAGCTCGGGACATGCCGGGGGGGTTTCAGGGTGCAACGGGTAAAGCTCGATGTGGCTGAGACTGCGCCCGCTCGGGGCTGTGCCCGGCAGCAGGTCCGGGTCCAAAGCACATCCCGGATCTCCTTTTAACTTACTGGGTCTCTAGATCCAGCTCCGAGAGAGCTCCCTGGCCAAGCCCTCTGGTCTTAATCCTGGAGAATAACAAGGAAAAGCCCGGCTGGGTTTCCTATGCAGGAGTCTGTCTCTGCTGGGCCAGAAGTTGGGTGTTTGCCGGATGGTTGCACCCTGGCAGGGACAGAGCTGTTACACCAGGAGGTTTCAGCCCATGCTCAGGGGGGGTGCAGGCTGTAGATGAGTTTCCATGGGGAAAACAGGATTCCTGTGAAACAGGGTTATGGAGACTGGGCTGGTACATGTCCTGTGCTGCAGCTCTGGAGGTTCGGGGTGAGTAGGGAGGACCCGCACTCATACTGGGACACCTTGCTGGGAGAGACTGGAGCCCACTGGGTTCACTAAGCACCTCCGTGCTTTCCGCCCGGGCTCCTCGTTGGGTGAAAAGCCCAGGGACCTGGGAGGGGCCGTAACCCGACAGGCAAGGCACGACTTGCTGTCAGGCATGCAAAGCAACGCGGCGGGGAAATCTCCGGGTTTTCCTGCCCAGCTCAGCCTGTTCTCCGCTGCCGCTGCTCCTGCCGGCACCTGGCGAGGAATCCGTCCCCCTCCAAGCAACTTTTCCCAGTTGTTTTCCCAACTTTGGGGAGTTCGGAGGAGCTGCCCGGGCTGATGTGACCCCTAATTGCAGCAGGGATGGGAGCTCTCCGGGCTTGGCAATGTTCCCTGTGGCTACAGCCCCTTAGACCACACTGGGCACGCAGCAGGCACTGGGGCTGTGGGGAGGTGGGGAGAGCCTGGGCCAGATCCTTCCTCCCTGCTGGGAGCTGGAGGTCTGAGCACCGCCGGTGGGTTAAAGGCAGGAAGGAAGCTGCAGAAACCTTCCCATGCTGTGCATGGCCCCGTCCCCTCTGCATCGGGACCTCGGCATTCCAAGCTGTGCTGTGAAGGTCTCAAGCCCCCTCCCAGACCACACAGCGGTGGCTGTTGTGAAGCTGATGTCAACATCTCCCAGAGATCTTGAGCCACATGTGTGTGACTTGGGTGCTGGTGGCTCAGGACCAGGGTCTTTCCTCCCACTGGTGCAGCTGGTGGGGCTGGACCAATCTCCGGCAGCATCCCTGCCAGCGGTGGGGCTGCCCCTCTGCACTGGGGCTGCCAGTGGGGACATCCCAGGATTGCTGATCTCCACTGTGGTGGTTTCCAGGCAGTGCTGCTTGCAGCTTCTGTCTCCCTTTCTCTGGGATCTCTGTGACCACACGTGGGCCTGGAGAGCTATGGTGATGGGGCAGCCGGGAAGTGCTTCCTTCTGCTGCCCTGCTTTGGAAATGGTCCTGGCTTGAGTCACCCAGCTTGTTTGTCAACACTTTTTGGCTGCTCTCCTCCTCCTCTTCCTCCCAAACATAGGTTGGGAGTTGTTCCTGAGCTGCTCCATGGGCTGGAGCAGACTGGCTCCCCCTCCTTGCGCAAGGATGCCCATCGTGTGCACCATTGCCTGGGAACACGAGGGTGGCAGGCATGGGGTGTCCTGCCAGGGGTCGCAGCAAAGCTGAGATGTCACTGGCTGCCTTGGATTTTATCACAGTGTCCCCCCCTGCCCAGGGCAATAGATGCCCCCAGCAAGGGACTTGATGAAGCTCTTCCCTTGTGCTGGAATAACTCCTTTCCTAGTGCATCCCAGCCCCATGGACCCCTTCTCCAGCAGGATGAGGGGAGCATGGCTGGTGGGGTCTGGGTGGCTCAGCCCTGCAGGGCTCCTGGTCCCCGGCACCCAGTGGGTGGGAGAGCCCAGGGATGCAGCAGGAGCTGCCAGATGCTTCCATGGCCAGAGGAATGGGGAGGTGGGCGGCAGAGCAGGGAGGTCCCCATGAGCTCACACCTCGTTCTGGCATTTCCAGCGAGTTGTCAGCCCGTTAATTGCCGAATAAACCAGCTGTTAACTTGGGGTGGGACTTCCTACAGCCCACACAAAGGTGGCAGAGGTGACACTGAGCCTCACTCCCAGTGCTGGACCCAGAGCCTTTCCACTCCAATGAGCCGTGTTGGGCATCAGTGGCTGCATATGCCCAGTGCCACCGAGGAGCATCCTTCTCCTGCCGGGCTGCGGGGATGGGCTGCGGGGTTGGGTCCGGAGGTGCCTGGCAGATGCGGTGCCACAGGGGGGGAGGCTGCTGGCAGTGGGAAGAGGTTTGCTGTGGCTTCCTTCAGCGTGACAGTCGTTTCCGAGCCTTGGCCACAGATCAGCTCCAGCCAGCGTGGGAAGTGGTGGCTGCTGGTGGTGGGCTCTGGGGTTGGTCTTGGGGCTGAAACCCTCACCCAGCCCAGGGGGACCAATGCAGGGAGGCTCTGGGGGGCCGGTGCTGCAATGTGCTGGAGATGTGGAGTGGTTTCTCCTGACGAAGTGCGTGTCTTCTTTCATGGTGAAATAAATAACTCCCCTGGCATGTCAGGGCTCCCTGCCAGCGGGAAGGGCTGGATCTGGCAAGCCAGGGCTTACCTGCAGCCGTCGTGTCGGGGCACGGGGCTCGCTCGGAGCCAGCGTGTTGGGGCAGGGGACATCACTGGCTGTGGGGGCCTTCCCACATGGGCAGGAGGTGGGAGCCCTCCCAGCCCTGTCCATGGGAGCCTTCTCTGCTGGGGGGGCTTTCCCTGCCTCTCCCATCAAGGGCTTATCCCAAGGCCTTGCCTTGAGCAAGCTGGGGCACGCACAGAGGGCATCCCTGCTCTGCCTGGGGATAGGAGGAGCAGAGCTGGAATCACAGCTGAGAGCTCTCCTTGGGCCCTCGGATCAGCTCAGGGAGAGAAAAGCACCCCGTAGAGCAGGATCCCCCCCAAACTGCACTATCAGACACCCCTGAGCCCATTGCAGAGTCTCAGAAAGGGAAGCACAGCCAAAAGCTGGGATTTCTCAAGCCTTTGCCTCCCTCCTGCCCCCAAATCACTGCAGAAGCTGGCTCTGGGCCCAGGGAGCCTCGGTGCCTCTTGGCACACCCCCTGTCAGCTCTATCCCACCCTCCCTGGACCGATGGCTCTGTTCCTGCAGCAGGTTGCAACAAGCCCCTGGCTCCCACCCATGGCTCTGCTGCAGCCATGGTGCACTGGGAACAGCAAAGGTGCCACGTGGGCATGAGGACAGTCACCAAAACAGACCCTGAGAGAGCCCAGGGCTAGGCGAGCAGACAGCCCTGGTCCATGGGGTGGTGGGTCCCATGTGCAGTCCCTGCTGTCGGCCTCAGGGGCAGGAGCCTGGTCCCATCACCAAGGAGCGGTATCAGACCCACCCACCCCACTCCCATCCCTCCTACAGCATCCTGTGCCCAGGCTTCATTTCACACCCAGTTGCCCTGCCCTTGCTCCTGACCAGCGAGGAGATGGGGGAGGCTGGAAAGCTGCTGGCAGGATGGGGCTCTTGCCTCCCACACCCCAGGACCCTGAACTCCGCACGTCTCAGAGCTTTTCAGCAGGCAGAAGGGCCGGAGGGATCCAGGGATACTTCTCCAGGGTGAGGTCAGAAGGCAGGCAAGCACTGGCTCTCCAGCACGAGGCTGAGCACCCGCTGCAGGACCCAGCTCTGGTCCCACCACCCAGTTTGCAGAAGGTGTCACCACACCCTCGGGCTGCAGCAAGATCCCCCAGCAGCGGCTGTGCCCCCTCTGCAGCCCCAGAGCCCTGGCTGTGCCTGGATGTGCCCAGGCAGGAGGGGAGGAAGGGGCAGAGCAGAGCCACTCATTGCCATCAGATTTCCTCCCAGCCTGCCCAGGCCAGAGGGGGAGGAAGGAGTGAAACTCCACCTTTTCCCCCTTTTCAAAGGGACAGGGCAGCGGTGTTCAGTGCAGGTCCCAACTTGGGGCTGGTAGAGCATGGTGCCCTTCTCTGTGCCATCCTGCCCTGCAGGGATCCATCCCTGTCCTGCTCTGGGAGGCTCAGACCCCTCTGCTATTGGAGCCCCCAAGGATGGGACATCACCATGCAGCAGGGATGGACGGGACGCCTTGCCCTGGAGCTGGCAGAGGACCTGGCGCAGGACCTCCCTCCCCTTCTGCTACGTTGGTGGCTCCTGAGGCTAGGGATGTTTGTCCTGGCTCCTTCCCTCTGCCAGCTCTGCTCAGCGCTAGGCGTGATGCCCCTCGGGAGGTTTCCCTGCATGAAGGGACGTGCCCCAGAGCTGGGGTGACCTCAGTGCCGCTGTGTGGGGTAGGAGAGCAGAGCTGCCAGCTCCCAGACACCCAAAGCAGTGGTGGCTCAGCCGTGGGAAGCATCCCGAGCCTCTTCCTCTGATCCCAATACATGCAGGGCATCACCTGAGACCAGGACAGAGCCTTGCCTTGGGAACAATCCCAAAGTGGGAACGTCCCTGCCTTGGGAACGTCCCTGCCTTGGCTCTGCCTAGGAACTGCTTTGCTCTGCCAGCGGGTGCCCACCCTCCCACAGCAGGGAAGTCACTGGTGATGCTCCATGCCACTGGCACTGTCTGCCAGCCCTGTGGGGCAGGTGCCCACCAGCCTGGAGTGTCAGTGGGTCATCAGGGGCCATGGTGCTTCTGGAGCATCCTTGGCCACAAGAGACTCAGCCTGTGGCCACCCTCAGCCAGGGCACCACCCCTCTTTGGGGGTGGGGGGCACAGTGTGGTGTGGACACTGCTGGGTGGGTGAGACCCTCTGTCCTGCCCTGGCATCGAGGAGGAGCTGGGCACCAGGAGCCCTGCAGCAGCAGGGACTGCATCAGAGCCTGGAACACGCTCAGGGCTGTTTTGTTCAAAACCTCCTGCTTTGGGGTTTGGGTTTTTTTGGACGTACATAAAAGTCTTTGTTTGGTCTCCTCCCGTGGTGCTGGATTGGGTTTCCCACTGGCACCGGCCAGCTCGGCAGAGGGAGCGTGTGCCAGATTCAGCTCCTCTCCCTGGGGCTGGGTGCAGGGGGGCATGAGGGGGCTGGCTGTTTGTCCCCTGCCGAGCTCAGAAGCATTTAACTGGAACATCCCAGAACAAGGACCACCCACCCCTGCTGTCCCCGGCTCCCAGAGTGTGGCAAACCCGGAGATGCCCAAGTTTGATCTGGCCCCTTTGCCTTGGGGACCCCCCCGGCCCCACGAGGGTGCCTGAAGGACACTGCTGCCCGTGCAGCACCACGGGGGTGGCACCACGCTGGAGGCTGGGTCTTATCTGGGGAGGGGTGGTGCTGGGTCCCACCCTGCTGCGAGGCAACACCCACTCTAGGGTGAGCACCAAAGGCTTGGCAGCTCTTCTCCAGCCTGGCCAGGCACTGGTGGGACCCTGAGGGACAAGGGACATGTGACTGCAGCCAGGATGAGGGCAGGTCCTGCTCCAGCACAGGATTTGGGGGTAATACCCAGCTTGAGCCAAGCTGCTCCACGGGGTTGCTTTGTCTCCCCACAGCCACCTCCCTGCCCGTGGGACACATCCCGACTGCCCCATGAGTGCAGTCACCTCTTCTGGTGGGCTTGAACTTGGTCCCTGTGCCACTGGGCAGGTGGCACTTTGGGCTGGTGTGGGTTTAGCCTGTGTGGGCACCTGCACCCCATGGCTTTGGAGCATCACCCCTGCAGGCAAGGCTGCTCGGAGGGGAAGGGACAGAGCAGGAGGGTCTTGCCTGGACGGGGCAGGGCTGGGTGGGCAGTAGGGACTCTCCTGCTGCCCTCATCCCTCGGGGGCTGTTTGGGCAGGGAGGTTCAAGGGCGGAGATCTCGTGCTGGGCTCAGTCCAGCCCTGCCCAGCTCCTCCAGAAACCTTCAAAGGCCCTGAGCGCTGTTTGTTATTCACACGCACATTCCTCGCACGCAGCAGCCTTGTTCCTGGGGAGCAGCAGGAGCCCGGCATCCACGCTGCGGGAAAACACCCGCCGGCACGTAGCCGGACACTGATCCCGATCCGCCGGGCTGGATACGGCCCGGCCGTGGGAGCGGGGCTTTGTGCNCCCGGCCGTGGGAAGCGGGGCTTTGTGCTTGGGACTGGGGAGCAGGAGCAGCGGGTGAAGGGTGTCCACAGCGCGGTCTGGAGCCCCGTGGGGGTTTTTCGCCCGTTCCTAAGCTGAGGAGCCGCTGCTGGATGCGCTGCTTCGCTTTCGGCCCCGGGGATTCCGCGGTCCGCGTTAGATCCTCCCGCAGCTCCGCGGGGTGCGTGGCCCGGGCCGGGCGGGGAGCGGCGCGGGGCTGGGGGCGGGCTGGGTGCTGCCACGGCACGGACAGACCCCCGCCAGCATCCCCGGGGACACAGCCGGGACGGGAGGTGCCCAGGGGTGCTGGTGAAGGGTGCACCTCGCAGGTGGTGGGGGACGGGCTGGGTGCTGCCGCGGCACGGACAGACCCCCGGGGACATCCCCGGGGACACAGCCAGGATGGAGATGCCCAGGGGTGCTGGTGAAGGGTGCACCTCGCAGGCAGCAGAGCCCAGAACCGTGTCCCCAGCGGGTGCCCCAGCACCGAGCTGGCACTGCGGGCGCTTCTGACTCATCCGGGGGCAGAGCCGTTCGTGGCAAAGGCAGGGCAAGAGGACCAACCGGTTCAGGCCTGGGCCCATCTGGTTTCTCCTCCAAGGCTCGGGTGCCTCATCCCTTCCTGCTGCTCAGCCCTCGTCCTGCCCACCCTTCCCCACACAGGCATGAGTCAGAGGGCAGCGGCCGCTCGCCCCGTCCCGGCACTGCTGCTGCTGAGGGGCTGGCAGCACGCGGCCCCTTTCCACCTGCACCGAGCTGATTTGGAGCTGGAAATATTCCCAATGGATCTGGAAGTAGTGCTGGAGCCAGGCAGCAACCCCTATCCTGCCAGGTCCTCCAGTGCCGAGCTGTGTCCCTGAGTGTACAAAGAGTGTTGGGCACCCATCAGCTCGGTTTGAATCCCACCAGTGAATCCCTGGAACAGGAACTCCCCGGGCTGGGGTTGAATGGGTTTGTGTGAAGGGTGCATTGGGTGCAGGGGGGAAACTGTCCTCGGTCTCTGTTTCCTCCCACCAGTTTGTTTTTCCCTGTTTCAGTCTCTGTATGAGAGAGGGAAAATATGAATTGCTACCTGGTTTTGCTGTTAGCAGGAATAAATCCTCCTTCAGTCCCTTTGCTGCCACCGTGTCCACCCCGGTGGGGAGCTGGTGCCTGACCCCCCCAGCCCCAGCATCACCCTGGGAGCCAGCACTGGGAACACCCCCCCAGGGGATGCTCAGCCAGGCTGAGTCAGGCCTGTATGAAGGAGTTTGTGTTTCTGGGTGGAAATGAACTCAGATTTAATTTCCCGAAACCCAGAGCAGCCGGCTGAGGCTTAACCCTTTGGGTGAGCCCATCGCTGCTGTGGGATGCTCGCCCACATCCCTGCAGGGTCATGGAGCATCTCTCAGCTCTTCTCGGTGCCCGATTGACAGTGGCACCTCTTGCACCATCCCCTCTGCTGGTTCTCACTGCATTGCTGATGCTCAGCCCGCCCGGAGCCATCCCGTGCTCTCACGCTGCCTGTCCTAAAATCCCATAGGGATGAGCCTGTGCTGAGCCAGGCCCAGGACTGCCATGGGGCAAGTGGGGGGCATGGTGGGGGCATGGCGTTGAGAGAGGACAGCCTGTGTCCATGGGCGATTCCCAGCTCAGCAGCTGCAGGTGGAGCTCAGGGCTTGTAGGGTGCTGCTGGTTGAGGGCTGGCTCAGCACCCCATCCCTGGCGTGCAGTGCACCCTGTCCCTGCAGTGTTGGGCAATGGATCCATGGCATGCTGTGCATCCCTTCCACAGCATCCTAAGCACCCCGGCCCCCATGTGCTGTGCACCCCATCCACATGTGCACCCTGTCCTCACCATGCCATGTACCCTGTTCCTGCTGTGCCATGCACCCCATCCATGCCATGCCCCCTGCTCCTGCCATGCTGTGCACCCCATCCACATGTGCCCCCTGTCCTCACCATGCCATGTACCCTGTTCCTGCTGTGGCATGCCCCCCATCCATGTGTGCACCCTGCTCCTGCCATGCTGTGCACCCCATCCATGCCATGCACCCTGCTCCTGCCGTGCTGTGCACCCCATCCATGCCATGCCCCCTGCTCCTGCCATGCTGTGCACCCCATCCACATGTGCCCCCTGTCCTCACCATGCCATGTACCCTGTTCCTGCTGTGGCATGCCCCCCATCCATGTGTGCACCCTGTTCCTGCCATGCTGTGCACCCCATGCCCCGTGTGCTGTGCACCCTCAGCAGGCGATGCCCGCACACGCTGTCTGTGTAACGCCAGGATCTGAGGTGCACGAGGGTGTCTGTGGGGCACTGTGCAAACCCCTGGAAGCATTTACCCCAGGCAGCAGTGTGGGATTGCTGGAGCAGCCCTGCTGTGAGGGGTGACCTGGGCACCCTTCACCCATCCAGTGGCACCAACCTCCCTGCAGTGGCCTGGTCCTCAGTTTCCCTCACTGAGCCATCCCTGTTGTCTTCCCAGGCTGCTGGGAGGAACTGGAGCAGCCTGAGAAGGGGATGTGCGGGGCAGGGTGGAGGCAGGGGGTCAGCGTGGGCAGGCCAGTGCTGGGGTGGGTTTCTGGGCAGCATGTGCACCGTGGCGATGCTCATTGTCCCCGGGTCCCCTCCTGCCAGCCGGGCACGCGGGGTGTCCTGGTGAGCAGCACCCATTCGTTGTGCAGCATCACCCCTGCCTGCACCGGGTGAGGGGGGGCCCTTTGGTGTTGCTGCCTTGATCTGGGTGGAAATCAGCTTCTGTCTGTTATTGTGTCCCCGAGGTGTGAGATGGCCAGGCTGGTGGCACCCTGTGCCAGACCATGGATGTCCCTGTCAGTGCCACCCACTCAGGCTGCTGGGAGCCTGCGCTCCCCCCGGCAACCCGCCCCCGCTCGCTAATCATTTACTGGCTAAATTAGTGATTAACTCCTTCCCAGCACTCTTGGCAAGCCTGGCCGGGCCAGAACATGCTGCTCACAGGTCCCCTGCCAGAGGGACGTCCTACAGGCCATTGCCACCATGGCACAGAGGGACCTTCATCAGGGTGTGGACACCCCGATGGGACATGATGGCAGCTCTGCTCCTCCACTGCTCCGCAAACAGCCCCAGGTGTCACCCCCTTGGCGAGCTGCAGTGAGGGGACACACATGGGATGAGGGAACACATGGGATGAGGGACACACATGGGATGAGGGGACACCCAGGATGAGGGGACACACGGGACGAGGGGACACACACGGGCTCAAGGAACACATGGGATGAGGGGACACACACGGGACGAGGGGACACATTCGATGAGGGGACACACATGAGCTGAGGGGACACACGGGCTGAGGGAACACATGGGATGAGGGGACACACATGGGACAAGGGGACACACAGGGGACAAGGGGACACCCGGGATGAGGGGACACGTGGGATGAGGGGACACAGGATGAGGGGACACACAAGGGACGAGGGNGAGGGGACACACAGGATGAGGGGACACACACGGGCTGAGGGAACACAAGGGACGAGGGGACACACAGGATGAGGGGACACACACGGGCTGAGGGAACACACGGGATGAGGGGACACACAAGGGACGAGGGAACACACGGACGCCTGGGTGGAGCCGGGGGGGGGCTGGGGCTTTCCTGCGGCCCCGCTGAGTCAGGCTGTCCCGTGGGGGCCGGGGGAAATGAGCCAGCGAGGTTTCGTCACGAGTGCGGGGGCCACGGCTCGGCCGGCCCGGGGTGGGGGGGGCTCTGCCTCAATGAGCTGGTTTGTCCTTTTTGGGTTTTCTGCTTTTGTTCCGGGCAGGGGGAACATTCCCTGCCCCCGGTGAGGCATCCCTGCGGCATCCCGCGGCGCTCGGGCACGCTGCTCCCAGCTGCTGCTCCCCCTCCCACTCCTTGCGGCTGCACCAGCCCCGGGGGGGTCTCGGGGGTCCTGGGGAAGGCTGGGATTTCAGAGGCCCCCTCACCCCCCCCGATCTATTTCAGTAGCAGCAGAGGGATGACACCGGCTCTGGGGGGTGTGTCTGGAGCTTGGGGCTTGCAAAACGGGATGTGGGCTGGAGGGAGGCTGCGGTGATGGGTCTGATGGGTTTGTCAGATGGGACCTCCAGCCCACCCCCCCGGGGGGGTTGTGTGTGTGTGCATGGGTGTGCGTGCGTGTGCATGGGTGTGTGGGCATGGCTGTGCATGGGGCTGTGCGTGTGTGTGTGTGCAAGTGTGTGTATGGGCATGTGTGTGTGCACATGGGTGTGCTTGGGAGCGTGCATGGGTATGTGTGTGTTTGTGTGCACGTGTGTGCATGTTCGTGCATGGGTGTGGGCATGTTTTTGCATGGGTGTGCATGGGTGTCTGCATGTGTGTGGGCATGTCTGCATGGGTGTGTGCGTGTGCATGAGTGTGCAGGAGTGCATGTGTGTGTGTATGGGCATGCGTATGTTCACATGGGTGTGCTTGGGAGCATGCACGGGTATGTGTGTTTGTGTGTGTGCACATGTGTCTGCATGTTTGTGCATGGGGGAGTTTGTGTGTGCACGTGTGTGCATTTGTGCATGTGTGTGCACATGTGTGCAGGCATGCTTGTGCATGCACGTGTGTGTGCATGAGTGTGCAAGAGTGTGTGTGTGTGTATGGGCACATGTGTGTGCTTGGGAGCGTGCATGGGTATGTGTGTTTGCCTGTATGCACATGTGTGCATGTTCGTGCATGGAGGAGTGTGTGTGCATATGTGCATGTTGTGTGCACACATGTGTGCAGGCATGTTTGTGCATGGGGGTGTGTGTGTGCATGAGTGTGCAAGAGTGTGTGTGTGTGTATGGGCACGTGTGTGGGCGTGTGTGTACACATGGGTGTGCTTGGGTATGTGTGCATGTTTGTGTGCATGAGGGTGTGTTTGTGTGTGCATGGGCCTGCATGTGTGTGTGGGCATGTCTGTGCATGGGTGTGTGTGCGTGTGCATGAGTGTGCAAGAGTGCATGTGTGTATGGGCACATGTGTGTGCACATGGGTGTGCTTGGGAGCATGCACATGTAAGTGTGTGTGTTTGCATGTGTGTGCATGTTTGTGCATGGGGAGTGTTTGTGCACGTGTGCATGTGTGTGTGCATGTTGTGTGCAAGTGTGTGCAGGCATGTTTGTGCATGGGGGTGTGTGTGCATGAGTGTGCAAGAGTGCATGTGTGTATGGGCACATGTGTGTGCACATGGGTGTGCTTGGGAGCATGCACATGTAAGTGTGTGTGTTTGCATGTGTGTGCATGTTTGTGCATGGGGGTGTGTTTGTGTGTGCATGAGTGTTCAAGGGTGCATGTGTGTGTATGGACACGTGAGGGGGTGTGTGTGCACATGGGTGTGCATGGGGATGTGTGCGTGTTTGTGTGTGCATGTGTGTGCATGTGTGTGCATGAGTGCACATGGGTGTGTGTGCATGTTTGTGTGCATATGTATGTGCATGGGTGTGCGTGTTTGTGCATGGGTGTGCGTGGATACCTGTGCTGCTCTGGGCATGAGCAGCTCACCTGCAGAGCACCCAGTGCCCACAGTGCCTGCCCCACCCCATGGGGTGCGTTCGGGAGCCCCAGTCCCTGGGGTGCAGCCATGGTGCTCCCCCTGGCCATACATGCGTGTGGTGATGCCACCTGCTCAGGGCTTGGGGACCTGCTGGCCATGCCCTGGGGGGCTCTGCATCCCCAAAGGCACCTTGGCTGGGGGTGAAGGCTGGTTTGGGTGCAGAGGAGCCCTGCATCCTCCTGTCCCCTTGCCCCTTAAGCTTTAACCCTTTGCTGCCCACCCAGGATCCTGCCACATTAGGAAAGGGGTGAGGACATCTCCGACCTCAGTGTATCAGGTATCTTTGGAGGGGTACGTGGGGGTGCTCATCCAAAGAGCAGCTTTGCCAAGCATCTTTGGCAGAGCCTGCCTGGCGGCCTGCAGCTCAGCCCAGTGCTGGGGGGACCGAGCTGGTCCCCAGCCCCAGGGAACCACCTGGGCTGAGCCACGTCCCTGTCCTTGCCAGGCTCTGTCCCACCTGGGATGTGCTGTGGTGCTGTGGTACCTCCACAGACCATGGACGCATCCTCTCCTCTCCATCCTCCATTCAAGTTGGACTTGATGTTTTTCTAGGTCTTTTCCAACAGAAACAATTGGATGATTCTAGTCTATCCTCAGCAAGCAAGAAGGGCACCACTGTTGGGTGGGGGCCAAGCAAACTGCAGCAAAACCTGTGCGGGACCTGACCTCCCCAGTGTCGGATCTGCTGACTCTGCTGGCTGTGGCCTGGGCTATTTAAAGCATCACTCTCATTTTCACATGATTTTGAGGGTAATGAGGAAAGGGAGCTGTGGCCACACACTCGTGCTGGCCAGGCTCTCTGCAAGCCAGGGGCTGCCAGGGAGGTGTTTCTGGAGCCCTGGGCTCCCCACCGCAGTGACATGAACCACAAGCAGCAGATACAGGCAGCTGGAGGGAAGGATTCAGTCTAGCTGTCCATGCTGTTCTCGGGGTGTTAAGGTCTCTGGGCCAGACCTGGAGCTCCTGGGTTGTTTTTTCCCCTTGGCTTTGCTCTAAGAGGTGCCAGAGCTGGGGCTGGCCCCACTCAGATGGGAGGTCAGGATAAGAGCCGGCGTCTGCCTTGGTCTGTGCACGTGTGGGGCTGCTGCTGGAGATGCTTCCAAGGGCAGGGCGCAGCCAGTCGGGGCTGCTGGACCAGCTTGGGCAGCTTGCTGTGGCTTTGGGAGTCCTTCTGAGGGCGAGAGCAACCTCCTGCCCTGCTTCAAAGGGGAACAAAGTGTACCAGGGCTGCCCTGGTGAGGCTGTGACCTCTCTACACACCTTGGGCTGCAGCCTGCACATCACCGGGGCTGTTGCCTTCCTGGCCAGCCCATGCCACTGTGCCAGCTCTGCCCTGGGCTGGGTGACAGCTGTGGTGGCACAACCGGTTGGGGAGGTGGGCAGGAGCAGGAGCTGGTTTCGCCCAGGCGGGCCTCGGGCGTCAGCCAGGACAAGGGCAAGCCTGTGCTGCCTGTTTGTCCCCTGCCAGGCTGTCCCCGTGGAGCCACATGCTCTGCTGTGCCCACGGTGCTGGGTGGGTGCTGGGGAGGGGGTGTGGGTCCCTGGGGACTGGGCAGGGAGGGCTGGAGCATGCCTGGGGGTGCGGAGATGATGTCCACAGCTGGACCCTAGTCCTTGCTCCCAGCATCCCAGCCCCGTGTCCAGCCTGACCTTGGGCATTGCCCTGTGCCTGGGATGCCCAGAGCCCTTGGCCTGCCCTCCCGGTGCCAGGCTGGCTGCTGCAGAGCCCCTTTATCTCTGCCTGCGGCCACCACGTGTGGCTTAGTCATGGGGACGTCCGNGACAGATGCGGTCTGTGATCAGAGGTGCCAGCGCTGGGGCTCCTGCTGAGCGTTGGTGGGTGCCACTGTCACCCTTCTGTGCCTGCAGAGCTGGTGGCTTCCCCCCATCCTCCTTGCCAGGCAGCGGGAGGGATGTGCCGGAGGCTGCACTGGCCCGGCAGCCCTGGCTGCTCGGGGACAGGCACCTCGTTCTCTCGGTGTGCCGGGGACAGGGGTGGTGGCAGCCGGAGCGGTGGGAAAGCACTGTCTGTAGGCGGCTGGGGACACCCGGCGCCGCCCTGCCAGGTCCCTGTGAGGTCCCGGCTTGCCGGAGCGCGTTGCCGTGGGTGTCAGCCCGCACCCAGGACAGGGCGGTGGCAGGGTGGGAGCCAGCCGAGCCCCATCCCTCCCTCAGCCAGCCGTGGCTGTGTGGGGGGCTGGAAGGAAACAAGGGACACAGCTCCCTGGGCTGTCCCCTGTCCCCAGACCCCTCCAGCTCTCGGCTGGACGCTCAGCTGAAGCCGTTCATAGAGGGGTGTGGGTGGCATCATCACCGTGGGCTTCCCATCCTCTGCTCTCCAGCATAGCCCAGCTGCACCCCTGCTAGTGGGCCCGGTATTGCCAAATCCGGTGTCACCTTGTGCCCCCTACTTGCCACGCCACTAGCCACCTCCTGCTGACCCCTCTGTGGATCCCTCCCTGCCTCCCCTCTCCTCCCCGAGCCTGAGCGTGGTGGCTGCTGGGGCAACCAGGGGCAGTGCCAGTGGGACACGGGGCAGGGAGCATCGGTGACCCCCCAGCATCCCCTGCACACCCCGGGAGGGGCTCGCTGGATGAGGGAGGTTCGGTCACCTTGGGTATTGGGCTGCAAATCTTTTGTTTCAGCGCCTGCTGAATCGACTTTTGCTTTTCCATTTACTCAAGACCGCTTAATTGGCCCCGTCGTTAATCAGTGAAGAATGAGTGACTAAGCCGTCTCGCCTGCCCGGGGACCGGGGGCTCTGTTTTTCCCATGAACTGAAAGGAAACAAAACCTCAAAATGTCCTTTTAAATCTCAGCTGTCAGCAGCGCGGCGCAGAGCCCGGGCGGGGATCCCGCACTGCTGGGGCCGGGGGCTGCACCCGGGGTGCGGGGTGACCGCCAGCCCCTCCTTTTCCCGGGGAAAAGGCCAAAATCGGGGCTGAGGAATTTCTCTGCGGGGACGAGCAGGCGTCTGGTTCTTTGCTGTGAAAAAACAAAAATTGCTTCAATTTAAAGGGATTTTCAGCTCTGGCACGGCGAGACTCTGGCAGTGCCAGCATCTCCTCGGGGATGGGTTTATCTGCCCCCAGCCGCTGTGGTGTTTTCCTCCGGAGCTGCTCATCCCATAGGGATTTGCAGCACCCTGCAGCAAGCACGGCTCCGGGGGGGTTGTGCTGGATGTGCTGGCCCGCACCGGGCTGTACCGGGGGGGTCTGTTTGGTCTGGGTTCGTGCCCCCAGCATCGTGCTGGCTCCGGCACGGGGGATGCCGAGACAGCATCGTCCCTCCTCACGCCCATCGCTCCGGCAGAGGCTGAGCCGTCTGGAAGAGTTGGAGGCGACTCAAATTCTTTCCTTCTCACAGGCTCTGGGGCAAAGTTGAGAGTGAAATTCAAAGTGGAGGCTCCGTGTGCCAAAGGGGGCTCCGGGGGGGTTCTCTCCCCAGACAGTGCTGTGTGATGGGATTTGTGGTGTGGGAGCCCCATGTGGGGTTGAGATGGGGTGGGCAGGGGAGAGGGCAGGGTGTGTGTGGGGCAGGGTGCTGCCTTGGGATGGAGGAGATCTTCTCTTGTTTGGGGTGCTCAGGCCCTCCCAGCACTTTGGACTCACCCCAGCCAGGGGCAGGGTCCTGGTGGGGGTCCCTGCCTCGCACAGGGGGTGACATGGGGAGGGTGGTGGGGGCCGGGCTGTCCTGTCCCCTTCAAATCTCCCCGGAGCATCGCTGGCTGTGGAGACTGGAGCTGCCAGCCCCTCTGTAGGATGGCACTTATGGGGCACTGTGGGGTTGGGTGGGTGCAGGTGATGCTTGGGGCTGGGGGGAGGGTTTGCCCCTCACTCTCAGCTGGCCGAGGCAGTCAGAGCCAGACCAGGAGCCGCACAAGGCTCGGGAAAGCCGTCAGCATTGCCGGAATCAGCTTAATGTCAGGAATTTCCTGCTGGGAAGAGGAATCCATGGCATTAACGTGAAAGGCCCAGAAAAGATCATCCTGACCCCAAATTATTCCCTGGGCTGGATGGTGGCCCCACAGCGAACCCTGCTTCAGCGGGCAGGGGGATGGTGGGAGGTGTGGGATGGGTGGGGAGGGCAGGGGAAGGTGTCTGTGATGGGTGCTGGGGGGTCTGTGCCAAGGAGCCCCCCGGATCCAGCCCCTGCCTGACACGGCTCTGCTCTCCCTTGCAGAGAAGACGGGGAAGGTGCTGGGGGAGTTCTGCCAGTGCTACAGGGAGCAGTACGGGGTAGCGCTCTTCAACAGCGTCCGCTATGAGATCGAAGGCAACGGGGGGCCACAGGCCCAGCTGCTCCACCGCAAGGTAAGAGCCCGGAGCCAGCAGGGAGCTCCATCCCCATGCCCAGCGGGCACGGACCGATGTCCTCCCCAAAGCCCAGGCACGTCCCCTCTCCCCATTGCACCCTGCCAGGGTGGGATGTAGCCCTGTGCCACTGGTCCAGCCCATCCCCGTGGTGTCGTGCACTGCCTGTGCAGCACATGGGGCTCCCTGGGAAGGTTTTCTGTCCCATCCTGCACACCCATAGCAGGGGCAAAGCTGGCTCTGGGCTGCAGCCCCCGTGGGTGAGTGTGCTTGATGCCAGGGCTGGCAGGGCTCATGGGACCCCTCGTGCCCAGGGAAGTCCCAAGCACAGGGTGCCAGCCTGTTGTCCTCCAGCGATGCTCCAGCTTGGGCAGATGTTCAGGCAGGGGTGGGAAACCCTTGGCAGGTATCCCTGACCCCATAGAGAGGAGGAGATGGCTCTGGGACCGATCTCCAGCATCTGCCTTTCTCCTGACTGGCAAAAGGACTCCACGCTTCCCCCACAGGGGGTTTGTTGCCTGTGGTTCTGACACCCGGGGCCAGATCCTGCCCTCCCCTCTAAAGGCAGGTGGATGCCAGCTGGGGCATCCCACCAGCACACAGGGTTTGGGGTTCCTCCCTGGCTGGGTCAGTGGAGCCTCTGTACCATGGGTGCTCCCTGAAAGCAGGAGGAGATGTGATTGCACACAGGGACAGGCTCCTGCTGTTGTCTGAGCCTTGAAGGGGTGTTCTTTTTAAAGAAATCCAGAAACTGCACCCATGAGATCAGGCTCAAGCCCTGGGTGCTCACAGCGGTTGTCTCCCCGGCCCACCCACGAAGGTGACACCTTGCCCAGGCACCTGGAACGTGCCCCATCTCCTCTGACAGCTTCCTGGGTGCTGGGTGTGTTGAGCAAATTACAGGTGTGGAGGTTCCTGGGCGGGAGCTGAGCACCCGGTGTCCTCGCAAGGTGTCCCTTGGGTTCCTCATCATTTGGCAGATGCCTTCAGCCCCCCTGGGGTACCTCCATCCCAAGGTTGGCTGCTTCATTAAAAAGCTCCAGCAAGCAGCCCAGGAATGTCTGAGGAATGACGGGAGGCCGGAAGGTCATGGACACCGTGTCTTTGAAAACACCAGGGTATAAATAGGACATTCCTCTTGTGCAGTGTCCCATCTGCTGCCTGTCCTCTGCCAGGGTCCTGGAAGAGCCGCTGGGATGTGCCAGGGCTCCAAACACCACAGGGACCTGCGTGTTGGTGTGGTGGCTCTGCCAGGAGCTGGGGAGAGCATCTCCTCCAGCTGGGCTTTACGCTCCCCAAACATGCCCCAGAAGTTGTGGATGTCAGGAGATGCAGGGCAGCATCCTCCGTGTCCTCAGGCAGGTCCAGAGAACCAACAGCGACGAGAAGAAGGGATGAACGTTTCAGCCTTGGGTCTCTCCAGCAGCCCCGGTGTCCCCAGCCAGTGCCCCTGAAAATCCATCCCTGAGCATCCCCAGGGCAGCCCCCCCGGCCGAGCCCGGAGCTGCCAGAGCCGGTCCCAGTCCTGGCTCCCACGGCTCCCCCCAGCTGCCCCCTCCCAGCCCAGCCCAGCCCAGCACTGGGCACATTCCTGCCTGTCCCACCCATTGCCGGGGCTGGGTGGTGCTGCCCGGGTGCCTCCCCTGGGCGAGGAGGGTGTGTGTGGAGGGGACAGCAGCTCCCAGGGTGCCGGTGGCTGCGGGCTGAGGGTGCCCCGACTCCCCGTCAGAGCTCAGCCTGGATTTTATTTCATTAGGATGGGTCTGTATGGCTTGGTCTGCCCTGGGCCAGCTGGTTTGTAAGGGCTGATCCTCACCCTGGTGAGATGCTGATCTCCTGGGGCTGGCACTGCTGTTCCCACCCATTCCCAACAGAATCCAGTTGGAGGTCTGTGACCAGTGGAGTCCCTCAGGGGTCGGTACTGGGACCGGTGTTGTTCAATATCTTCATCAACGACCTGGATGAGGGTACAGAATGTATCCTCAGCAAGTTTGCTGATGACACTAAACTGGGAGGAGTGGCTGACACACCAGAAGGTTGTGCTGCCATTCAGCGAGACCTTGATAGGCTGGAGAGTTGGGCGGGGAGAAACTTAATGAAATTCAACAAGGGCAAGTGCAGAGTTTTGCATCTGGGGAAGAACAACCCCATGCACCAGTACAGGCTGGGGGCTGACCTGCTGGAGAGCAGTGTAGGAGAAAGGGACCTGGGGGTCCTGGTGGACAGGAGGATGACCATGAGCCAGCAATGTGCCCTTGTGGCCAAGAAGGCCAATGGCATCCTGGGGTGCATTAGAAAGGGGGTGGTCAGTAGGTCAAGAGAGGTTCTCCTCCCCCTCTATTCTGCCTTGGTGAGGCCACATCTGGAGTCTTGTGTCCAGTTCTGGGCCCCACAGTTCAAGAAGGACAGGGAACTGCTTGAGAGAGTCCAGCACAGAGCCACAAAGATGATGAAGTGAGTGGAACATCTCCCTTATGAGGAAAGGCTGAGGGAGCTGGGGCTCTTTAGCTTGGAGAAAAGGAGACTGAGGGGTGACCTCATCCATGGTTACAAATATGTAAAGGGTGAGGGTCAGGACGATGGAGCCAAGCTTTTTACAGTGACGACCAATGATAGGACAAGGGGCAATGGATGCAAACTGGAGCACAGGAGGTTCCATGTGAATCTCAGGAAGAACTTCTTTCCTGTGAGAGTGCCAGAGCACTGGACCAGGCTGCCCAGAGAGGCTGTGGAGTCTCCTTGGCTGGAGACATTCAAACCCCGCCTGGATGCGTTCCTGTGTGATGTACTCTAGGTGACCCTGCTCTGGCAGGGGGGTTGGACTGGATGATCCTTCGAGGTCCCTTCCAACCCTAGAATTCTGTGATTCTGTGATTCTGTGACAGAGCAGGGAGAGGAGAAAGAGAGATCCTGCAGAAGGGTCGTGGTGCTGGGAGAGAGTGCGACCTGACTGGCCCCTTCTGACGGCCACCATGGTGGATGGTGGGTGGCCATGGCAGGAGAGGAGGCTGCTGCATGCTCCCGCCCTCGCTACAGCTCTCAGCCCTTGTTTATGTTTTGGGATCATAAAAATTCTTGGGACAGATCCTTGGCTCGCTCATCCAGGCTGTGTTTGAGATGGTGTAAGTGCTGCCGGTGTGTGGGCCAGAAGGTGCTGGAGAGCTGGTGAGGGGCTGCTCACCCGGAGGGGCCTCGGAGGCACCGGGATGTCCTCAGCCTGTTCCTGTCTCTGGTCCTCCATGAAGTCCAGGGCATTTAAGCATCATATCTACAGGGTGGCTTCTTGCTTTTCCTCTTCCACATCTCATCTAGGGACCATGCTAGGGCAGGGCTGGGTTCCTGCCATCTGCAGCTTGCCTCTGACCTGCATCCTGGCAGGACCTTCTGGTTGATGGCCACCACCGGGCAGTACCACGCGTACTCCCACCTGCCCCAAGCCAGGGAAATCGCAGTGGTTGAGGTTGGGAAAAGCTGCTGGAGGGCTCTGCTCCAACTGACTGCTCAACCAAGTGAGCTCATGTTGCTCAGCTGAGCTTGGTTCATCTCCCAAGAAGGAGATGCCAGGGATGGAGGTGTGACCACCACGGTGGTGAACACCACCACGTTTGACTTTGCTGCTGTATGAGCAGTCCCTCTGAGGTTTTCTAGGGCTGTGCATGTGGTACCCCTCAAAGCTGTCACCCACCTATTCAGGCACCAAAATTTGCAGTGCTGTAGGAGATAAACCAGTGATGAATTGGGAGAACCTCAGCATAGCCCTAGTGCAGAAAACCCCACCCAAACCACCTCAAATGGACCTTGCGGAACTCCCCATGCCAGGCTGTGGCCACAGGATGGAGAGGTACCCAGGTCCCCCCTCCCTGTGCCACCCACCATGTGTCTTCTCCCCGCAGGTCCCGCTGGAGGACCAAGTCATCTACTCAGGCAACCTCTTCCAGTACATTGAGGAGAACAAGAAGTGGAGGAACCGCTTTTGCGTGGTCCCGCACAACTATGGCTTGGTCCTCTATGAGAACAAACTGGTGAGGGGCATCACCCTTTCATCCATCTCCAGTGGGCACTGGAGATGCCATGCCATGATGTTCCCCACCATCCATGACCATCTTTTTCTGCTCAGGCCTATGAGCGGGACCTGCTACCCCGTGTGATGATCAACAGCGCTGGCTACAAGATCCTCACCTCTGTGGACCAGTACCTGGAGCTGGTGAACAACAGCCTGCCGGGTGAGTGGTCCTAGTGGCTGCAGAGTGAGGAGGGATTCTCGGGGTCCCCCGCACCCTGATGCTGCTGGGCATCTCTGGGGACCTTCTGGAAGGGGTGATTTTGGGGTGTGGCATCCCTGGGGACCTTCTGGAAGAGGTAGTTTTTGGAGTGTGGCATCCCTGGAGACCTTCTGGAAAGGGTGGTTTTGGGTGTGGAGTCTGTAGGGAAGGAAGGAAAATGTGTCTATGGCTCCATGAGAGCTGCCCGGGAGTGCTGGGCAAAGGCAGCATCTCCCACTCCTCCATCCAGACCCCCAGGAGGACCAGCCACCACTCTGCTCACTGTCCTCCTGCCCCAGGTCCCTAAAGCCATAGGGCACCCAGCCCTTTGCTGGTTCAGGGCACGTGCACAATGGCAGCAGGGTGGATGGCAGCTCTGGGCAGGGTTCCACGGTGGAAATAATGATTTATTTTTATCTTTTATTTTTCAATTTTCACTTCTGATTTCCTTTTCAGAAGGACAAGGCTCCTTGCACTTTTTTTTCCCCCTATATTTTTGGTAGAACCCACAGCAAAGACACTGGGATGGAGCAGAGGGGTCTGGTGTGCCCCTGCTGCACCCCCATCCTGAAAGCTGGGGGAGATGGACACCTCCAGCCCCAGATGNAGCTGGGGGAGATGGACACCTCCAGCTCCAGATGTGGGGGAGATGGACACCCCCAGCCCCAAAGCTGGGGGAGATGGACACCCCTAGCCCCAAACGCTGAGGGAGGTGGGCACCCCTAGCCCCAAATGCTGGTGGAGATGGACACCCCTAGCCCCAAACGCTGAGGGAGATGGAGAACCCCATCCCCAAACGCTGGGGGAGATGGACACCCCTAGCCCCAAAGCGGGGGGAGATGGACAACCCCGTCCCCAAATGCTGGGGAAGATGGACACCCCCATCCCCAAAGCTGGGGGAGATGGACACCCCTAGCCCCAAAGCTGGGGGAGATGGACACCCCCAGCCCTGCAGCATCCCATCCCTGTCCTGCCTCGTCAGCTCCCCATAGCATCCTTCCCTCTCCACAGGTGTGACGCCCAAATCGGGGCACTCCCCCATCCTGAAGTGTCCCACGGATTTCCCCCTCATCCTGTGGCACCCCTATGCCCGGCACTATTACTTCTGTGTGATGACGGGCAAGGAGCAGGAGAAGTGGAGAGCAGTGTTCCAGGACTGTGTACGGCACTGTAACAACGGTGAGTGATGCTGGGGGGGGGGACACACGGGGGCTGTGGGGTGGGGACAGCATCGTCCCTCTGATCCAGAGAAGGCTTTGGGCATCCTGTGGTGGTTGGGTTTGGGGCAAAAGGGGATGGTTTGGGGGTCAAGAGGAGGAATTAGTGGGGAGTTGTTGAATAACAGGAGAAACTTTTTCACTGTGCGAGTGCCAGAGCACTGGACCAGGCTGCCCAGAGAGGCTGTGGAGTCTCCTTGGCTGGAGACATTCAAACCCCGCCTGGATGCGTTCCTGTGTGATGGACTCTAGGTGACCCTGCTCTGGCAGGGGGGTTGGACTGGATGAGCTTTCGAGGTCCCTTCCAACCCCTAGGATTCTGTGATTCTGTGATCACTGAGCATCTCTGAGTGAGGGGGGAGAATGGGATGGATCCAGGGGATCCCTGTGCCCGGCTCCATCCACTGCCCATAATGAACATGATGTCTGCACCAGGGCAGGCAGCATTTGCAGGAGCCAGCACAGAGCCTGGCTCAAGGGACACCCTGATGCCTTTTTTCCACCCTGAGTNAGGGAGACCTTGGAGCACCTTCCAGTGCCTGAAGGGGCTCCAGGAAAGCTGGAGAGGGACTGGTGCCAAGGGCAGGGAGTGATGGGACGAGGGGGAACGGGTTCCAAGTGCCAGAGGGGAGATGGAGATGGGATGTGAGGGAGAAATTGTTTGGTGTGAGGGTGGTGAGAGCCTGGCCCAGGGTGCCCAGAGAAGCTGTGGCTGCCCCTGCCTGGCAGTGTTGAAGGCCAGGTTGGCTGGGGCTTGGAGCACCCTGGTGTGGTGGGAGGTGTCCCTGGATGAGGTTTGAGGTCCCTTCCCACCTAAAACATTGTAGGATTCTATGAAAATATTTGGTAATTAAAGTCATCAAATCTCCAAGCCTGCACCCTCCAGCGAGGGCAGTGGAGGCTGTGGGGCTGCGAGGGGCCGGGGTGGGGGCTGGGGCAGGTCCTGCCTCCCACGCCAGCCACACTCTGGCAGGAAAACACGATTTTCCTGCTTGGCCATGGCCTGTGCTCTGCTGGGCTGAGCCCCAGGGCCAGCCGGTGCCTTGGATGGCGAGAAGTTTCCTGGGGAAGGAGGTGACAGTGCTGAAACTTGCTCAGAATTGGTTCTTTCTGTGGGAGAAGAGCGATGCTGCCTATTTTTGAAGTGTTTTCATTCCTGGGAGCTCCATGTAGCCTCGACGTTGCCGGAGCTGCTGTTCAGGCAGCAGAGCAGTGGGGTTGGATCCAGAGCCTGGGTTTCGCTGGAGGTTTCCATCCTCCCACGTTAGATGAAATCTGAAAGCTTTGCTCTTTCCCTTCCTTCTGGTGCTGCAAAACACCTCCATGTGCTCTTGGAGAGCTGGGGGTGTCGGAGCTCACAGGGATGAGCGTGTCCCTGCAGCCCACCCAGGTTCTGGGCTCCTTTGGGGGGGAAGGGGGGGTGGCTGCAGGGATCCCCCAGCCCTTCATCCCCCTGGGATGCTGCTGCGGCATCATTGCTGCCTGCGGTGCAGCACCCCGGGACCCCTGTGCTGGCTGGCAGGACCCTCAAAGCCAGGGCACTGCGAGCAAAACCAGCTCCTGATAAAAGAGGAATCGATCTCTCCTCCTAACAAAAAGCCAATTTATTTATCCTTAACTCGCCCCCCCACCCCCAGCTGCTGAGTGCTGCTGTGGGAGAGAACAGAGGTGTGAGCCATTGCACCCTCTTCTCCCCCTCAGTGTGTGATGAAAAACCCCCTCACTGCTCCTGCAAGTGCTGAGATACTGTTTCAGTTTCCATGAAAGCTCTTTTGTTGTTGTCGCGCAATTTATTTATTTTTTTCCCCCTAATCCAGGGACTGTTCCTGCCGCCGGTTGTGAGGAGTGTGGGAATTTTCACCTCCCGTTGTAGGGCTGTGTTTGTGTAACACCAGTTCTCCTGTAAGCAGCGGGGATGCAGAACATCATTCTCACACAGGACGTGTCCAGCCTGGCTTCCCCAGAGCCTGGGTGCCCTGGGCTGCTCTGACAATGTCCCTTGCCCTGGGTGGTGGCACGCAGGGCTGGAGCAGTGCCCACCCCGCTGCCTCCTGCCCCTTGTTCAGCTCTATTTTGGGCAAAACCATCTTTAAACTCACACTTCTTCCTCAGCACTGCTGCCCTGATCAGGGGAGGTTGTCCTGTGCCATCACTGGGGTGGGCTTTGAAGAAATCAAGGTGTAGCATCACTCTCTTGGGTGCTCCCATCCCACGGTGCACCATCACCCCGGGAGCCTTCCCAGGGTAGGCTCCAGGCTTGGGTGGTCGCTTCCCATCCCTGACAAGGCAGCAACCTCAGATCAGTGCTTAATTAGCTGTGTATTGATGAAACAAACTCATTAAATTTGCCCTGTGAAGTGGCACGGTGGCTTCTTGCAGCCAGCCCTGTCTGCTTGTCCCCAGCCAGGGGATGGCATCAGCCAGGGACAAGTGACACTGCTGGGGCAGATCCAGGTGCCTTCTGGGGGGGGATGGGGGGGAGATGGGTCCTGCCCTGCTCTCTGCAAGATTTGGAGGATGAGGTCTGGCAGTGGCAGCTCTGGAGCCTGTGCCAGGCTGTCCCACCCAGGAGGAGATGCTGAGCTGTGAGGAGCCGTGGATGGGGACGCACTGGCCCCTGAAACCTCAGCCCTGTGCTGGCTCCCACTCCCACCCAGCACTGGGAAAGGGTCAGCCTTCACTTTCTCAGCGTTTCCCCCCCCTTCTATTAAGCTGCCCCTTAGGAAAAGCTGCTGAGGCTTGGAGTCAAATGTAATCATCTTAGAAAAATCCATGTGTGTTGGAAAAGATCCACTCAACCCCCCAGGAGGGGAGAACCCACCCCTGGCTGCGTGTCCCCAGGACACCAGGTCACCGTGACCCTCTGCTGCCATTGCTACCAGGATGCTCTCTGGGAGCAGGGTGGCTCTGCCAGGAGGCCGTTTGCCACAGGGCATGGCCATCACCGGCCACCCCGGGCTTGGTCCCATCCCACCTCCCTCCTGCCAGAGGTCGAGACGTGGGGAGAGGAGCTGAGTTCCGTCAGGGGAAGTTTAGGTTGGATATTAGGAAGAAGTTCTTTCCTGAGAGGGTGGTTGGGCACTGGAATGGGCTGCCCAGGGAGGTGGTGGAGTCACCGTCCCTGGGGGTGTTCAACAAACGGGTTGATGAGGCACTTGAGGCCATGGTCTGATGGTCTGATGGTTAGGAATGTGATGGGATAAAGGTTGGACTTGATGACCCTGGAGGTCCCTTCCAACCAGAATGATTCTATGATTCTGTGATTCTATGAGATGCTGGGGNGGGGGGGGGGGGGGGGGGGTTGCTCCCAGGAGTGTTTCTCTCCTGCTGGCAGGCGCCTCCGCAGCCAGACCCCTGCAGAGGCTGGGACAGGGCAGGGACATGTGTGGGACAAGTGCCAGCAGGCTCCCAGCCTGTCCTCCCAGTCTGCTGCCCCATCTCCTCCTCCTCTCCCGTGGCCATGGGCTCCCAGCACCCTGCCTCTCTCCCGATGGGTGCTGCGGGAGGGTGGGGGTGAGGTGCCAGCCCTCCCTGTGCCGGTGGCCCCCTGAGCCGTGCTGCAGTGACAGCTTGGGGGCAGCTGAACTGGCCAGAGCCCAAGTGCTGGGGGCTGCCAGGGGTGCTGGGACCAGCCCGCTGTGGG
>VZRW01012682.1:571033-585311 GCA_013398125.1 Aegotheles bennettii | reverse complement strand
GGCAACCCAGGACCCCTCTGCAAGACCTCCGCAGACTCCAAACATCAGCCCCACACCTCCCACCACCCTCCATGGGGACAACGGTGCCATTTACCCGTCTGCCAGCTTCTCCAGGGACTCCTTCCTCCCCTTCACGCCCCACATCGCCCTGGGGGAAGAAGAGATGGGAGATATGGGTCACCAGTAGCCTGGCCACATCCCAGACCAGCACTGGGGAGAAGGGGCTGCTGCCCGCATGGAGATGGGGACAGAGCTCACCCAGGGCTGTGGGACCCTGGGGACAGACACCAAGGCCATGGTGCAGAGCTGGCCAGCAAATGGGAGGTCCCCTGTCCCCCCCCACCAAGGACACCTGAGCCAGGATGGAGGCAGCCCTGTGGGACTGGGGGGGCTGAGGTGGGGAGACTTGGCACCCCCTCACTCAAAAGCCAGCCAGGGCAGCCCAAGGACATCCAAGTCCTCTGTGCCTGTCAGGCCCCAGTGTGCAGTTGCCTTTACAGCGGGGAGAAACGAGCCCCCCAAGGGCAATTCCCCCCAGTTTTTGTCCACGGACACAACAGGGTTGACCAGCACAGGCTCAGCCCCCTATGCCCAGTGGCTGGTCCCCCTTGGGTGCCATCCACAGAGGAGGATTTCAGAAGTACCTTTTCTCCTTTGTGACCTTTCCACCCTTTAGGACCGGCTTTTCCTGGAGACCCCTAAAATCCCAAATGAGAAGGAAAACCCTCTGTAAGGAGGCGGTACCAGGGATGTCCCTTCCCGGGCTCCCTCTCTGCCTTGGCCACGGTGTGCACAGGAGGATGCTCTGAGCTGAAGTTGAGCTTTTTGCCCCTCTCTGGAGCAGGCTGGGACCATGAGGGTGTTTCAGCAGGAGCAGGAGATGCTGCCCATGTGGGACCTTGCTGCAGCCGGGAGATCCAAGCATCCCATTGCCTGTGCCAGGGAGAACCAGTATAGCTCCATCCCACTCCTCACCGTTTGTCCCAGTATTCCTGGCTTGCCTGGTTTCCCTTTTGCACCCATCAGGCCCTAGAAAGAAAACAACAATCAACCGAACTCCAAAACAATCAGTTCCAGGGTTATTCACCCAAACCCCGGGCAGGCTGTTGGAGTGGCACAGACCTGGGCTGTGGAGGAGTGGGGCAGCAGAGGAGCCCACTCACCTCAGTGCCACTCAGCCCCGTGGCTCCAGCTTCACCCGGTGGCCCGAGGAGACCCTGAGTTAATTTGGGGACAAAACATGAGCCTGGCATCAGCTCCAGGTTATTTGGGGGAAGGCAAGAGGGCGAGTATGGAGCTGGCTGCCTCAACCAGGGGCTGGACTGGGGTTGTTGCCCCCAGGGACCCCTGGGGCTGGAGCTGTGCCAGAGACGGCCACCCTGCAGGGATGTCCCCTGCCCGTCCCCATTGGCAGAGAGGAGTTACCTGTCGACCTGGCTCTCCCTTGGCACCTGTCACTCCTCTGGCTCCTTCGTGCCCAGTGTAGCCCCGGAGCCCAGGGGCACCCATCGGCCCCCGGGCACCCACTGCGCCCTGCAGTGCACACAGAGGAGGTCCCAGTTACACCCCAGCCCACCCCATTTGGAGCAGCCACCCCTCCAGGGGCTCCATCTGCACCAAGTGATGGCTCTCGCCATCTGCTCTGCAAATCCCCCTGGAGTTTACTCCACATCCCAACCTCCCCAAGTGAATGCAGTTAGCTGCTTGAGTTACAGACACGTCTTGCCTGGGCAGAGCAGCACCACAACGTGGGAAAACTGGGATGCGAATGGGATTTATCCTGCAGCTGGGTGCAGGGCACCAGTACCACATCGGTGTCTCTGTGCACATCAGGGCCACGACCACAGAGTCCATCTCAGGGCAGTGGAGTGCTCCTGAGCACAGGGTGGCTCCTGGAGCCCTTAGGGACACAGAATCACAGAATCCTAGGGGTTGGAAGGGACCTCGAAAGCTCATCCAGTCCAACCCCCCTGCCAGAGCAGGGTCACCTAGAGTCCATCACACAGGAACGCATCCAGGCAGGGTTTGAATGTCTTCAGCCAAGGAGACTCCATAACCTCTCTGGGCAGCCTGGTCCAGTGCTCTGGCACTCTCACAGGAAAGAAGTTCTTCCTGAGATTCACATGGAACCTCCTGTGCTCCAGTTTGCATCCATTGCCCCTTGTCCTATCATTGGTCAGCACTGTAAAAAGCTTGGCTCCATCATCCTGCCCCTCACCCTTTACATATTTGTAACCATGGATGAGGTCACCCCTCAGTCTCATTTTCTCCAAGCTAAAGAGCCCCAGCTCCCTCAGCCTCTCCTCATAAGGGAGATGTTCCACTCCCTTAATCATCATCCCATGACACCCGTGGGTTTGCTCTGTGGAAGCAGAGGAGGGGGAAGCCAAGGCCCCTGACCTGCCCCGGGCAGACCCCGAGCATCAATGGCACAACAGCCACGGTATTTTTAGTTATTCAACAGCTGCATTCAAACGCCTTCAGAGAGCTTTGGCTCTGGGGAACCCAGCAAACGATGACTCAGTGACAAAGCCATTGCAGGGCAGGACCCAGGAGACACAGCCTGGCAGGGCTCCCTGTGCAGCCACCCCCCGGGTGACACACAGTGTCCCGTGCGGGGACAGGCTCTGCTGCTTCATCACGAGATGCCACCAAACCTCTTTGCCAGGGCAGTTTCACAGGGGCAGGGCTGGTACTCACTGCTGGGCCGGGTTTGCCGCTGTCCCCCTTGGCTCCATCATCTCCAGCGAGTCCCTGCAGTGATGGTGGGGATTCAGAATGAGCCCATCACCAGCACATGCTTTGTTCTCAGGCCCTTTGCAGGTATTTTAAGCAGCACCCAGGCACCATGTGGGAGTGAACATGAAGTGACAGCAGGGATGGGTCTTGGAGTGGGGGCATGTCAGTACCCCCTGGGAGTCAGTGCCAAGATATGAGGTGTTAAAAACCCCTCCTCACTCCCGAGTCCCCTTGCCTGGGCAGCTAAGGAGCAACAAATCCTCTGGGCTTTGGTTTGTGTTGGAAATTGTGAAGCCCTGGGAAAGCCTCTGGGTGCTTCCGACTCTACAAGATCACCAGTACCTCTAATCCTGCAGCACCAGCGGGTCCATCCATGCCTTGTGGCCCTGGGTCTCCCTGGGGAAGAAGGGAAAACCAGCTCTGTTCCTGGCAACTCCTTCCTTGCCTCGTTGGCTTTGGATCTCAGGCAACAAGGCAGGATGTGTCCCATGGCAGGTCCCCCAGGTCACCAACCAGCCCAGGGCTGACCCATCTCCTCCACCACAGCCAGCCCCACCACGTCCCCCAGCAGCCAGAGGCAGAAAGCCGAGCTTGGAAAAGACCAGAGAAAGGCAGAGATCACCCAGAGATGAAGGGTTGGAGCCATCACCCACTGTACCTTCACTCCCTCGGGACCGTCGAGCCCAGGAGGACCTTGGAGACCTGTCCCACCCTGGTCAGGGCACAAGCAAAGGAGCCCCATTGATCCAACCCTGCCCAGTGCTCCCAGTCACACACACGTCCCCCTGCCAGGTCTGTGACCAGCCAAAACATGAGAAGGGACTCAAGCTGACTTACAACCCGTCCTCTGGCTCCAGCGTGTCCCACAGCTCCAGTGACACCGCCCTGGCCCTGGGACACAGAGGGGATGTGCTCAGCAGGGTCCCAGCCCAGCCAGGGACAGCACTGCCCTGGACTGCCCGTCAAGTCCAAAGTGTCCCTTTGTGCCAACAAGACCTGATTTTGGTGTCGTGCCCATGAGACACAAAACTCCTCAGTTACGCAGATTTACCAATTCCTGGTATTTTCTGCAGCTCCTGGAGCCCAAGGTTTTGCAACCCCCCCCCCCCAGCACCCAGCACCCAGCTGAGGCAGCCCCTTTCAGTACTTGCCAGCAAACCTTCTTGGCCCTTCTCTCCTTTATGGCCTTTTTGTCCAGTTTCCCCTGTAGCAGCTCCTGGACCAGGCACTCCAGGAAGGCCCCTGGGGCCAGTGTCACCCTGCTCAGGGATGGAGACAGAAGTGTCACCAGAGAGAGGAAAAAGGAACAGCAATTAAATGAGCTTCTGCATGGGGGTGACTTGTTTCACCCTCTTGCTGGGTGCCACGGGTAGAAGTTCACCCTAGGGTGTTCAGGAGGTGCTGATACCAGGTCTGAGCCCTGCATCTCCAGTGGTCCTCAGCCACAGGGACACCCCTGTCCTGCTCCTGCCCCTGCCCCAGCAAACGGAGCAGTAGAGGCTGAACAGGCTCTGGGTGCTCCAAGGTGCTGCAGGGAGGGACAGAGTTAGAGGTGCTCCTCACCTTCTGTCCCTGCCGTCCTGGCTCACCAGGGTCTCCAATGTCACCGGTGTCACCCTGCCCAGAAGGGAAATACCGGTGTCAGATGCAGCAGCTGCTCCCCAGCCCAGGGCAGGGATAAAAGCCATAAAAGCTGAGCTCTGACTTCCGTGGGCTTCTCCAGCCTCCTCTGGCTGGGATTTCAGTGATGGATAAGAGATGGCCCAGCAGGTTCACCTGCACCAGGAGGTCATCCCCAGCCGTGACCCAGGGTAGCCCAGAAGGGAGGGAAGATGAACTACAGAGCACAGCCAGGCAGCAGCTCCCCAGCAAGGGGACCCCAAAGCATCAGCCCCCTCCTCCGGGGGCACCCCAGCCTATCTGTGCCCAAGCCCTAGCACGGGCAGTTGCCCAGAGCCAGTGGCTGGCAGAGCCTGGACAGGACACTGGTGGGCAGTGGTGGCCGCTGTGGTGTCCCAGCACACGTACCTCCTTCCCATGCTCCCCAGACCTCCCTGGTGGCCCCGCTGGCCCATTGTCCCCTGGCTCCCCAGGGCCCCCTCTGGTGCCCGGAGCTCCACGGGTTCCTGCCTCTCCCTGGATAGGACAAAGACAATCACAATTATTCTTGGCTGGTTTTCCAGCTGACCCTGGCTCTGTCCTCCACCATCTCTCTCCATACAGCCACCCAGCTTTCCTTGTCCCAGGTACCCAACCCCTGAGGGGACCTGGACACACCCCCCACCCCACCCCCACACCCAGCAACATCAATCCCAGGCACGAGGATGCTGAAGGGGGGATTTCAAAGAGCTCCACATGGATTTAGGTGCCTGCAGGAGCAGGACCAGGCAAGCCCAGCAGTGTCACCCCCAGCACCCAGCAGGAACTCACCTGCTCGCCCTTGGGTCCCGGCTGACCCTCTGCTCCCGGCCGTCCCGGTGGTCCCTGGGGAGGAAACACAGAGCCCGGCCCCAGCACAGCTCATGGACACCACATTGCTCCGAGCCCTTGGCTCAGCTGACGCCAGCAGAGCTTGAACCCTCTACATTAGTTGAGGAACACCAACTGCCTCCCTTCCACCCCGGGGCAGGCTGGCAGGGGCAGCCCCACCACGAGAAGGACAGGGTCCCCAGGGGACGTACCTGCTCCCCATCCAGCCCGCTGATGCCAGAGTCCCCAGGACCCCCTGTGTCACCCTGCCAGAGGACAGACATAGAACCATTATGGTTGGAAGGGACCTCCAGGGTCATCAAGTCCAACCTTTATCCCATCACATTCCTAACCATCAGACCATCAGACCATGGCCTCAAGTGCCTCATCAACCCGTTTTTTGAACACCCCCAGGGACGGTGACTCCACCACCTCCCTGGGCAGCCCATTCCAGTGCCCAACCACACCCTCCCAGTAAAGAACTTCTTCCTAATCTCCAACCTAAACTTCCCCAGATGGAACTTGAGGCCATTTCCTCTCGTCCTGTCATCAGCCATTGGGGAGAAGAGACCAACACCAGCCTCACTACAACCTCCCTTTAGGTAGCTGTAGAGGGCAATGAGGTCTCCTCTCAGTCTCCTCTCCCCCAGGCTCAATAACCCCAGTTCCCTCAGCCGGCCTCCCTAAGGTTTGTTTGCCAGACTTCTCACCAGCCTCGTTGCCCTTCTCTGGACTTGCTCCAGCACCTCAGTGTCCTTCCCAGGCTGACACACAGACATCAGGACAGGCCACCATGGTGGCCCCCCCCACAGGTCCCCTGCAGGAGGACTTGCAAGGCCCTTCTCCCACCAGACACATAAATCTACCTCCCACTGGGCAAAGCCAGTGGCCAAACTGGGAGGTGTGATTGCATCCACAGCCCTGGGGAAGCAAACCCTGCTTTGGGCAAGTAGAGTGGCCCCAAGGCTCTGCCTGCCTGGGCAGCTCAAGACCTTCTCTGTCCTTACCTTCTCTCCTCTCACCCCCGAAGGCCCTTCAAGTCCCCTTGGACCTTCCTGTCCCTGCAAATGAAGGGTCCATGTCAGCAGCAAGGCATCACACTTGCTCAGGAGGCTCTTGCAGCTCCCGCAGGTGGGTGGCAGGGGCTGGGTGGCCTCAGGACACCATGTCCCAATGGGCAGAGAAACCACTTGCAGCTTCTCAAGCCCCTCACACCAGCTTCCCTCCTCCTCCTCTCCCTGCAGGTGCTTTTGGGAGCCCCTGGAAAGTGCTGCACCAGCAGAACTGCTGTGCTGGGTCCTACCTGGGGAGAGCTAAGGGCTGTGGCAGGAGGTTGTGTTGCACTCACCGGGTACCCAGGTGGGCCAGCAGCACCAGCCACTCCAGGAGCACCCGTTTCTCCTGCCAAGCCAGGCTTCCCGGGAACACCATCCAGCCCCCGCGCACCAGGAACACCCTGCAAGGCCAAAAGGCTGCTTAGGCACCTCAAAACACAGCTCAGGGAGGGCACTGCCAGTGGGAGCCCCATGCCTGCAGCAGCTGGGCCACCACAGGGTCTGCAAGGTGCCACCTGTGCCTGGTGTGTCCCAGTGCCTCATCGCTGTGGGTGCAGGAGGGCACTGCTGTCCCTGAACCTGACATGTCACCACCCAGCTACCCATGCAGGGGTTTGGTCATTCTCTGCCCCACCACCAGCCCAGGGACCAAGCTGCCTCCAGAGCAGGCACCTTCCACCCCATCGGACATCGCCCATCTTCAGCCTACAGAGCATCTCCAGAAGCTACTGCTCTCCCACTTACAGGCAGTCCTGGAAGCCCTCGAGGACCTGGGTCTCCCGCTCTGCCCTGAAACAAGAAGGATGCTCAGCAGCGTGGTCATGGCCAGGGGACACAGGGGACCCGGGGCAGGGTGAGGCTTTGCTCAGATAGTCCTCATGTGCCCTGGCCACCTCAACAGTGCCTGTGCAGCAGGAGGACAAAACCCAGGCAGCAAGTCCTGCTGGCTCCTGCAGAGGGGCCTGGGACCCCCCCTGCTGATGCCATAGGCAGCACAATGTGTCCATGGCACAGTGTGGCACCACCATGGGGACATGGCCAAGGGAGCGGAGCAAGCCGGGCACAGCCACCCTACCTGGGAGCCAGGAGCACCTCGTGGGCCAGGGGGACCTGGCAGAGCCTGGGGGAGGAGAGCACCATCAGAGACCCACACTGCAGCCCTGAAGATTTCCCATTTTTCCATACCCAGCCCAGCCAAGGCGACTTGCTCAGTGCCTCTCCAGGGGGGCTGGACCTGCCCAGGGCACTCACCTTGGGACCAGCTTTTCCTGGAAATCCTGGTGGACCTTGGGCTCCCGTTGCTCCCTGTTAGGAGGCAAGAAAGATTTCCTTTCCTCCGTATGTTTTAACACAGTCATCTCTTAAGGAAAAAAAAACCACAAACAACCCAAACCCCAGCTTGCTGGCATCTTACAACAAGCCACAGGAGTCTGGGCAGATGAAGTGCTGGAGAACCACCAGTTCACTCAACATAGAAGCCAGCTCCAGCCATTCTCCTGTCACCTCTGCAAGCTCCCTGGCACAGCTGATGGAGACTGATGGTGGGTACCACCCAAACCTACCCATTGGGTTCAACTGCCCAACCCAAAAGTGTTTCTGAATCCTGGATTCCCACCTCAGTGCACCCCCTGACCACTGTGCTGGATTTCCCAGCCCTACCTTGTCTCCCCGGCGCCCCAGTCTCCCACGGTCACCGGCAGGTCCTGGGTAGCCCTGGGGTTTGGGGAGAAGGTGGGTGCTGAGGCTGAGCTCTCACCCAGGGAAAGGCAGGAGCCTGGGCACAGCAGGAGCCCTGGCAGGATGGTGAGGTCCTAGCTGGAGGCAGCAATGCAGACAGGTCTATCACTTACATAGGTGCCAACTGGTCCCTGTGGCCCCTCCAAGCCAGGCTTCCCAGGCAGCCCCTGCCAAAGGTGAGGACATTAACGAACCTCCGCTCCCAAGATGTGGGCAGGCATCTTCTGAACCCACAGGATTCCCCTCCCCACCCCCAGGTCTCCCCATGGCAGCCAAGAACCCCTCAGGGCTGTTCATCACCACCACTGCCCCAACCAGTTGCCCCGGCATGCTCATGCCCCCCCCAAGCCCCAGCTCTCACCTTTGGGCCCACGGATCCCAGGTCTCCATCAGGTCCGGGTTTTCCCAGAAAGCCCTTTGGAAAGATTGGGGGAGGAGGTGTCAGTCAAAAGGCTGAGATGAGACAAGGCCCACCAAGCCACCACTGCCTTGTCTGTGCTCACAGACAGGTGTCACCTGGTCCAAACCCAGGGGACAAACTCTGCCACCGTGGCCCATCCTGGTGGTTCCTGCACACCAGCACCCATGGCTGGGTTGTCACCAGGAAAGGTGATGATGCTCACTCTAATGGTCATCACCAAGCCCCACTGAGAGAAGGTTCTTAGGGAGGAGCTCTTCCAGCTGCAGGAGCTGCTCTGAGTCTCTATCCCAGTGGGAAGGACATGGGACTGTCCTCACTGAACCTGTACCACCCATTTCCACCTGGACTGAGCCAACACTTTGATCCCATCCCAGGACCCAGGATCACGCTGCTATTCTCTGGTGTGAAGGGTTTCTGGGGGCTGCCATCCCACACAGACACCCCACTGGGCTCAGGGAAGCTGCAAAGCCCCTTGAGCAGGCTGATTCCCTGGGGAAATTATTCTGCTCTTCTCCAGCCCCAGCTATTTCTGCCACTGAGGCTACTTAATGTCTTTTAACGAGAAGATCAGGTCCTACAGATGCCCTCATCCCCTGCTGGTTCCCAGGGTGGGAAAGTCCCATATCCCCCACCAATGCCACCAGCCCTGCTGACTTCCCACCTAAGAAAATGCAGGAGGAACCATTTTTTTCCTTACTATGGATCCAGGAGGTCCTGTGTGCCCATGGCCACCTTGCAAGCCAGCAAAACCCTGGAGGAGAGGGAAAAGATGAGCAGTGGAGGGAAGGCAGGAGGGATGGAGAGGCTCTCCCCGGCAGCAAGTGGCCCGAGACCAACCCAAAGCCAAGTGCAGTGCCCAGGGCCAGGCCAACAATGAGAAATCACTTTGCAAGAGCCAGTTCTTAAATGCACTGCCCTGTTCCCTCTCCTTCACCCTTTGGCATGATCCTCAGCAGGTCCCTGCCTGCAGCCCCGCTCAGAGGAGCACCCTCTGGCTGGTCTCGCTCCACCTGGGCCACTGACAACCTGCACCTCATCCCATGGATGTGCTTTTGAGGCACAACCCTAAGGCAAAAGAGCCAAGCAGAGGGGAGGAAGGACAGAAATCAGACAGCCCTGCAGCTCTACTCACCGGTGGTCCCCTCCTGCCCGGGCTGCCCACAGTCCCTGGGGGACCCTGCAGGACAAGGCAGGGGATGGTGAGGATGGGGAAGCAGAGGTAGCCTCTCCAATCCCACCATGCCAGTCCAGAGCCAGCTGATGCACTTCACAGCAAGGTCCAACGTGATCATAGAATCATTATGGTTGGAAGGGACTTCCAGGGTCATCAAGTCCAACCTTTATCCCATCATATTCCTAACCATTAGACCATTAGGTCTCAACATCTTGACCCACATGGTCATGCAGATAGTGGGGTTGGGAAGTCCCCCCCGTTGGACTCAGCTCCCCCTCTCAATACAGCCCCACCGCCCTCGCCCCCAGCCAAATACAGAGTGTAGGATGGGAACCTGTGTACCAGGCTTTCCTTCTGCGCCTTCTGCTCCCGGGATGCCCCGCGAGCCCTGGAAGGAGAGTCTGGTCTCAGGAAAGCAGAGCCTGGTGGCAGGGTGCCCCCCATCGCTGGCCCATCCAGCCCCAGAGCCTCCCTCCAGTAGTAGGTGACAAATCAGTGGTGGCACGGTCCCCAGGGTGCTCACCTGGTCTGTACCAAGCCATCATTCATTAGTGCACAGCTCCCACACCTCCCACTGCTCCCACTGCTCCCACTGCTCCAGCCCACCTTTGGGTGCGCTTGCTGGGAGTGGGATTTCCTCCCATGAGTGCGGGAGGAAATCCGTTCCCACGGTGAACGCTGCCACCATATTTTTCCCCTCTCACCCCAGCTATTTATTCCTGCCTCCTTCACCAAACATAACTCTGAATAACAGAGTTTTCTTAAAACATTGTTATTCCCTGGATTTTCTCTGCTCAGGGTGAAGAGGGGAGCTGTGGTGTTGGGCAGGTGGTTTGTCAAAACACTTCATGCACCATGCAGAACCTAAGCTGCTCATCCCCAGCTGATCCTGTGCAAACTCCCCAGCAGATCCTGACCCTCCAATCCAGCTGCTCCCCAAGAGGTACCTTCCCCAACCCAGCGCTGATGGCCAGCACAGGGATGTGGGTCATCTGCTACTTACGGGCAGGCCAGGGATGCCGACCAGCCCACGCTGCCCCACGCGGCCCTGGAAAACAGCAAGTGTTACGGGCAGCATCCTTCTGCCAGGAGAAAGCAGCTCATGTGGAGGCAAAGCTGGTGCCAGAAGATGCCGTGGCTCAGCCCCAGCACCTCCCAAGCCACCCAGTGAGGGCTCTCCAGGGTTGTTTCAATCTCCCACAGCCAAAGATGCTCCAGGATTCAGCTCCAAGCACCAGTATCCAATCAATTACCCGGGCTCCTCGCAGTCCTGGGCTTCCCTTCGAGCCATCAGGTCCCCGGGCTCCCTAAAATTCATAGAACCACAGAATCATAGAATCATTATGGTTGGAAGGGACCTCCAGGGTCATCAAGTCCAACCTTTATCCCATCATATTCCTAACCATCAGACCATCAGACCATGGCCTCAAGTGCCTCATCACCCCGTTTTTTGAACACCCCCAGGGACGGTGCCTCCCCCACCTCCCTGGGCAGCCCCTTCCAGTGCCCAACCACCCTCTCAGGAAAGAACTTCTTCCTAATATCCAACCTAAACTTCCCCTGACATAATTCACACAAAGGGAAACATTCAAGGGTGGCCCTGCAGGTGTCCTCCAGTCCCACCACCCCACTGAGCACTGAGGGGATCGCCCAGCCCTGCCTGGCCGCAATGGGTACAGGGATGCCATGCCCGGGGACCCCACAGGGGGACATCACGCTGCTGTCCCCTGGGTGTTGGGAAGCTGGAGCTCAGGGGCAGGGTGGGCACATCCCTGCCCTTCACATGAGGATTTGGGAACCTGCAGGAAACTGGGAGACGTGGCAGCAAATGCCAGCGCTGACCTTGGGTCCCTGGCTGCTGTTCAGCCCCGTGGGGCCAATCTGGCCTTCTTCTCCCTGCAGGAGAGAGGAGAGGAGTGGGACACAGCAAATGCTGCCTCTGATCCTCTGCCACCCCCTGCCACCACCCCCTGCCTCGTGCAGGGGAGGAACACAGGGAGCGTGGCTGGAGTTGACGTGAATTAAATGGCAATGGGACCTGAGGCACCAGTTGAGTTTCAAGGTGGGGATGGGGGCTTCCCCCATCCCCCAGGATTAGAAAACTGGCCAGAAAAAAAAAGCTCAACAGGTTTGGTGGTGGCCCCAAACAGCCCAGTTAAACATTTTTGTTTCCTGCTGATCCCATCAAAGGCATTTCCAAGGAGTGAGGCTCCTGCCTGCTCCATTACAGCCCGTGGCCTCCTCTGGACTCTCTCCAACAGCTCCGTGTCCTTCTTGTGTTGGGGACCCCAGAGCTGGACCCAGCACTGCAGGGGGGGTCTCAGGAGAGTGGAGTAGAGGGGGAGCACCCCCCCAGCACCCACCTCATGGCATGACACCAGGCACACGTGTCCCACCACACCAGAGCCCAGACCAGCAATGGCACTTACACCGGGTCCCCGGGGCCCTGCCACTCCTCGGGGGCCGGGGAAGCCCTGGGAGCCAAACTGGCCCCGAATCCCTGGGGGCCCTCTGGCTCCTTGTGCTCCACGTGGACCCTTGGAGGAAGAAGACACAGCAGGTCACAGCAGGGTTTGCAAAGAGGGGGGACAGCAGGTGCTATGGGGTCCCCCACCTGTGGGCAGGAGCCCCCCCGAGAACCCATCGCTTGCTGCACACCCGGCCTCCAGCATGGGGCCACCCTGGGTGGACACCCCACCACCCTCCTCTGAGAGCATCCCTGGAACACCAGAACATTTCTAAATGGATGGGGCAGGGAAGGGATGGAGAGCAGGGAAGGGATGGAGGGCAGGGAAGGGGCAGCAGCGTGGTGGGATCAAGCACAGCCCGAGATGCCCGGCTGTCACGGTCCCCCAAAAGCAAATGCTTGGAGTCCGTGGACGTCCACACCAACCCATCCACTGGCTGGAAAACAGCACATCTGAACAACAAAAGAGGAAGCAGCTGGAGGAATCCCCCCTGCAAGCCTGGGTACGTGGTACCTTGTCCCCTTGGGCTCCCAGGTCTCCCTTGGCTCCACCTGGACCTCGACAGCCCTGCAAGAGCAGCAGAGGTGGAGGGTACACTCAGGGAACCCTGTTATGCTCCTCCTTGCAACCAAAGCACGCTGCGATCTGATTTTGGCATCAAAAAAAGCTACTTTTGTCCAATTTAGATCAGGGCTTTCCTCCTGGATGGACCTTTTGGAGCTGGGAGCAGGTGCATGCTGGATCTGCTCCTCACGGCAGGAGAGCTCCAGAGCTTCTGGGTTCATTCACCCTCAAACTGTCAGTGTCCCCAGCACCCCGTGCCAATCCCACCTCAGCTCCCAAGGTGAGCCCAAGTGCAGCTCTGCCTTCCCAAAACCTGGCAGCTGCCACCGATTCAAACACCAATTCCAAACCCAGGCAGAGAACACCGAGCTGGTGCTTCAGGCTGCTCTGCCACGGCTCTCCTGCATCCCAGTCATGGATGCTATCACTCACCCGCTCTCCTTGAGTGCCTTTTGAACCTGGCAGGCCAATAAACCCCTTCAGAGAGAGACACAAAACGCAAGTTAAGAAAGAACCACAAAGGAAAACCTCAGGTGCACTCCTGGAGGCTGAGAGCCCTCCCACGCCGCAGGGACGGGAAGATGCTGGTAAATGGGAGACACCAGTTTGGCTCTGCTGCTGATACCACAGTGGGATGTGCTCCCCAGCAGGGACCAGGGGATGCACAAGCCCTCCCAAGGCTGCCCCCACCACAGAGCAGCCCCCAGCACAAGGATGAGGTCCTTGTTAGCCTCCAAAATCCACCACCTGCATCCCACCCTGCATCCCTCAGCCCTTCCGCAAGCACCAGTCTCCAGCTCTGCAGGTCAGGGTTTCAGCTCATGAGAAGCAAAGGCAGCACGGGCCATGCTCAGCTGGGACAGCCTGGGTCAGGCAAGAGAAAGGCTGGGCTGCCCAGGCCTCCTGATCCTTGGGAAAGGGCAGCTCAGCACCCAAACCCCTTGGGAAAAGGGATAGGGGCAGCTCTGCTGATAAATCCAGAAGAAAAACAAAATCAAGGTCCCTGCAAGCAGCAGAGCCAGAGGAGCTCTGGAGCTTGGAGATGAACAGTGTGGCCATAGGGATGTGGCTGTCATCCCCACCAGCCCCTGTGCCCCACACACCGTGGGAAGCTGGGGGTGGCAGGGGGAGCAGGGCATTCCCCTCCAGTGCTTTGGGGGGCTCCCAGGGGGAGGACAAGAGCACCCCGCATCCAGCCACCCATTCCCACAGACTTACCCCAGGACCCTCCTGTCCTGGTTGTCCCCTGAGCCCGAGGGCACCGTCTGTGCCCTGCAAGAGGAGTGCTGGCATCAGCTGGTGCCCCACGGGGCAGAGAGTACCCAGCCCCACCACATCCCTCTCCGGGCTCCCAGGGACCCCTGGGCTTCCTTTGCGAGATGGCTGCAGGTGCTGCTCCCGTCTCCAGGGGCAGGGACACCTCACCCCACCACTCAGGTCCCCCCAGGGAAAGCCCTCCAGCCCAGACTTCATCCCCACCAAGGTCACAGCCAGCCAGCCAGAAGCTCTTACGGTGTCTCCTTTGGGACCAGCAGATCCCTCCATCCCAGCCGGGCCCTGGGGAGAAGCAGGGGGAGGTTTGGGAGAAGGGGGGTGCTGCTCAGTCCTGCTCTGCAGGTGAGCCCCCAGCCCACAGGGACACTACATGCAC
>VZRW01012682.1:522859-560872 GCA_013398125.1 Aegotheles bennettii | reverse complement strand
CACCCTGCAGCCACCCTGCCCAGCCCACCCTGTGGCCATCCTGTGGCCACCCTCCCCATCCCACCCTGTGACCATCCTCCTGCCCATTCCACCCCGTGGCCACACAGCCCTGCAGCCACCACCCGCCCACCCTCCAGTAGCAGCAAATCCCAAAGGATTCCCTCCTTTCTGCCTGGAGCAATATTTTCTTTCCCTCTAAGGTTACCAGCCCTCGCTTCCCAGCCTGACCTCCTGCTTTCAAAGTTACTGGGAGGGACAACACTCCAGTGCTGCAGATTAAGCTCCCTAATTCCCACCCCTCCAGTTATACCGAGACAGCTTCTTGGCAAACCCGATGTGTGAACAGAAACAGGACAGGGGCTTGGAGCAGAATCGCAGTGGCCTTAAACTGGTTTTACTCAGTTTCCACAAAGAACAAAGCCTTGTTTCACTGGGAGGGAACAGGAGAGGCTGTTGAGCATCCCAGAAGCCAGAACAGCTCTGGGACAGGCCCTTGCTTTCCCGATCCATCACACCACACTGCATCCCCTGAGGTAGCTCCTGCGGTTTCCATTTCCAAAGGCTGAGCCAACAGCAAACCCCAGTGGCCCCGGTTCCCGCCCCCACTCCAGCCCCCAAAGCACAGGCACTTGCTTCATGAAAGCAGCCCAGCCCCAAGTCCCAGGAGAAGCAGAGAGCCCCCCCCTGCTCCCAGCACTCAGCTCTTCACCCCTGCGCTATCTCAACAGAGCCAAACCCAGCCCACGGCTCTGCACTCCCCTTTCCTGCTGCCGGGGTCACAGGATCACAGACACAATGGCCCAGCAAGGCTTTGGGGTGCTCCACGTCCTCCCTGCCAGACGTCACCTTCCCCCGGAGGTTGGCACTTTGCCAGCGGCACCGGGCTGGGCACCAGCAGGCGAAGCCCCAGGAGAACAGGGGCAGCCCAGAACTCTGCTCCCCCCAGCATTCCCAATGCCTGAGCATCAGCCTGAGCACCAAAGAACATCCTGGTCTACAGCAACATCCATAGCCATGGATGCCCTTATTGCCCTCTACAACTCCCTAAAGGGAGGTTGTAGTGAGGCTGGTGTTGGTCTCTTCTCCTGAATTGCTAATGACAGGATGAGAGGAAATGGCCTCAAGTTCCATCAGGGGAAGTTTAGGTTGGAGATTAGGAAGAAGTTCTTTACTGAGAGGGTGGTTGGGCACTGGAATGGGCTGCCCAGGGAGGTGGTGGAGTCCCCGTCCCTGGGGGTGTTCAAAAAACGGGTTGATGAGGCACTTGAGGCCATGGTCTAATGGTCTGATGGTCAGGAATATGATGGGATAAAGGTTGGACTTGATGACCCTGGAGGTCCCTTCCAACCAGAATGATTCTATGATTCTATGAACGTTGCTGCCTGCAGAGAAACAAAGCCTGAGGTCCCTTTCCAAAGGCAGGCAGGAAAAAAACCCCTATTCTGACTCTCACTCAGACTATTCTGAGTGTGCAGAGCCACAGCACACAGCTGTGTGCATGGCAGAAAACTGGGATATGATGGAAAACAGAAGGAATCATAGAATTCTGGTTGGAGAAGACCTTTAAGATCAAGCCTACCTGTCAACCCAGCACTGCCAAGTCCACCACTAAATCATATTCCCAAGTGCTTTGTGACCAGCAATGCGAAGCAGGAGAGGGGCTCCTTCTGCATGGCTTGGATCTTCTGCAGGACAGGGACCACCCTTGGGAGATCACAGAGGTGTGTGGACCATAGGAACCCAAGATCTCTCAGCCAGTCACAGTGGAGAGGGATAGCTGCATGAGCCTGGCTGTAAATAGGGTGCATGCTGATCCCATCTCACCCAAGGACAGGTGCCAGCAGAGCTGCACCTCTCCCCATGGCATCCTTCCTCTGTCCCCCCACCCAGCAGATTAGGAACCTCAGACCATCCAGAGCCCTTCCTCCAGCTCCCATCCCAGCAGAGCAGAGGCACCCACACGGGAGCTGTCAGGGAGGTGTTGGTGGAGCTCCCCAAGCGCTCACCCACTGCAGCTGTGACTCACCGTGAACGTCTGCCAGTCCTCCCCGGAGTTCCTCCAGAGGACGATGGTGGGGACACCAGGGATGCCCACAGGGCCTGGGTCTCCTGGGGGGCCCATCCGCCCCACAGCTCCAGGGAAGCCCTGGGAAGATAAGGGCAGCTCCTTAAAACCAGCCGGGGCGTCAACAGGCAACACAGGCTGGACACAGGCTCTGACTCAAGTCAGACTCCGCATGGAGTCTGGGTCCAGCCATGTTCCTGAGTTCAAACCAGCCTTTAAGATCCAAAAAAACCCTGAAAACAGGGAAAGCAAAAGGAATGAGCTTCATACACCCATGGATGTGCCCAGATCCATCTAAACACCACGGGTATGGAAGCCAATGCACACACAGGTGGCAGGACAAGACGGAAACTGCTGTGCCAAGGTGGTTAGGAGCACTCTCACTGTTTTACTGTTGGGGAAACTGAGGCACTACTCTTAATTCAGAGCATCTCCAAGCATGTGCCAGTGCACTCAGCCAGGTTGCATGGAGCAGGAGCCCAAGCTGTGCTGTGCTGGGTTCCTGGAGCAGGGAGGGCAGCTGTGGGTCCTACCAGCGTGGTGCTGAAGGACAGGAGTCCCTCTGAGATGAGTTGGTGGATATAGCATGGGGTTGGACTTTGGGACATGCTGGTATCCCTCCTCCAGGTGACCTAAGCTAAAGCTGCTTCATCTCCCTGCTCTAACACCTCTGCAAAGTTGTTAAGAGGCTCAGGGGAAAGACAGCAGCTTCTCCAAAGAGTCCACTCAGTCCCAGGCTTAAAATATTAGTAAAAATAGTTTTTTCCTCTTCCAAACACACATAAAGGGCCACCAGACTGCAGATTCAGCAGCTCACACTGCCCTCTTGATGAAAAGCACCCAAACCATCCACAGTATTTGCCCCAGACCCTACACTCCATCCTGTACCTTCCCGGATACTCACTTTGTCACCTTTGGGTCCCACCAGCCCACGTCGCCCAGGACAGCCCTGAAAGGCAAAGCAGGAGAGTGCTGTCACCCCAAAGAGGGACCCCTAGCAAGCAGGGGACATCCCACAGTAGCTGGGTGACCAGTGCCATGGCCAGGGCCACCCTGGCCCCAGGAAAGCAGGAACTGAAATGGCTGATTTAGAGCAAACCAGCAGTGCAAAGTCTCAAAGAAACACCCCAAAAACCGGTGGGGTGCAAAGTGAACCCTTGTTTCACGCTGCTCCCTTCCCAGCCTCCTGCCCTGGCCTCAGGACACAGCTCTGCTCGACCAGCTGAGCAGCAGAATCCTGCAGCATCCATGGCAGAACCCCCCAGACCACACAGCCGGGGAGCAGGAGAACATTTCCCAGCACCTGGTGAGCAAAGGCAGTGCCTTGGGATAAAAAATCCCCTAAAGCTGGAGCACGGCCACACACTCCAACATTGGTTTGGGGGAGGATGCAAACATCTGGAGCGAATGCTGGTGCTCATCTGGTGCTGGAGCGAGTCCAGAGAAGGGCAACGAGGCTGGTGAGAGGTCTGGAGAACAAACCTTATGGAGACCGGCTGAGGGAACTGGGGTTATTGAGCCTGGAGAAGAGGAGACTGAGAGGAGACCTCATTGCCCTCTACAGCTACCTAAAAGGAGGTTGTAGTGAGGCTGGTGTTGGTCTCTTCCCCCCAGTTGCTGATGACAGGATGAGAGGAAATGGCCTCAAGTTCCATCAGGGGAAGTTTAGGTTGGAGATTAGGAAGAAGTTCTTTCCTGAGAGGGTGGTTGGGCACTGGAATGGGCTGCCCAGGGAGGTGGTGGAGTCACCGTCCCTGGGGGTGTTCAAAAAATGGGTTGATGAGGCACTTGAGGCCATGGTCTAACAGTCTGATGGTTAGGAATATGATGGGATAAAGGTTGGACTTGATGACCCTGGAGGTCCCTTCCAACCATAATGATTCTATGATTCTATGATCTACTGCTTCCAACCCATGTGAGATCTGATCTAGCCCATCTCTAGCCAAAAGTGCACAGTTTGGCCAAGTGGTGACCCCACCTCTGGCTCAGCAAAACATCTACCCAGACAGAACAAAGTCAGATGGGAGATCCTGGCTTTTCTCCATGAAGGAAATCCACCTGGAAGATGCTGGCAGGGACTGGCAACACACTGGGCTGCAGCACATCATCCCCCTGCGTGTCTGCTGCAGAGATGCAGCTCCGATGGCTTCAATTACAGCCACGGGTTTTGTTCCGAGCTTTCAATCAGCCTCATATGAGCCCAGCAGCCAGCTTGGGAACCCCCAGAGGATGACCACCACCCCAGCACAGCCACGGCTGCAGCCCCAGGACCTCCAAGACAGCCCTGCTCAGGCAGCGGCCAGCCCCGACGCTGCTGCCTTGTGCTGGTGGGATGGGTGAAAGGCTGAGCTGCACGTCCAGGAACAACTTTGGCACTGAGGGATGCTTCGCCGAAGGGACTTGGATCACCTGAAGTACCCAGATCTGAAGCCCACGGGGCTCTGGGGGCAGCTCGGTCTGTGTACGGCACACGCATCGGCACTGGTGCTGGGAACACTGGTCTGATTTTCCAACCTTGGGTACTGGAATCACAGAATCATTCAGGATCACAGCATTCTGGAACCATGAAAGAGACTTCCAGACCTTAAGACCTCTCATAAGAGTAAACCTGACCCTGCCAAGCCCATCATCGCTGAAGGAGGTGAAATCAAGCTGTTCCTGCCCGCTGTACCCAGTATTCAAACAAGCCCCAGGTGGGCAGGGACCCCTCCTAGCACCAGGCAGCCCCTCTGCTCATCCCCCCAGCACCCCTCCTTTAAGGAGCGGGGTGGGTGCTGCTGAGCCCTCTTCTGCAGCCAGGGACCCAGTTTGGAGTCACTGGTGTCTTACTGGCAGCAGCACATGACCATCACAAGGTGCCTGGGGACAGGCTCATCCTCTCCATCCTGGGTGCAGATATGAATTAGATCCTTCAGTAAGTCCTGCTTCCCTCTGATCCCCCTCAAAAGAGCTATGGGGTCCAGCCTCTAGCTGATCTCATGCCTGGACACCTGCTGCCCTAAGTCCACAGCTGAGATACACCAGAAGCTGGTGGGGTGCCCTATGAACCCTTCAACACGGTCATCAGTGGGTCACTGCTCCACTGAGGATACTTAAATGCACCAGGACCCTCTCTGTGATAGCCCAAGAGCTGTTCCTCCTCCTGCTCCTCCCCAGGTGCCACCTCCAGCATGAACACCAACACTGCAAAGCCAACTCACGCAGTCCTAGGGCCAGGACCCAGCCACGGGCACAACAGCATCCCCTGAAATCTGACAGCATCCATTTCTCTCCCTTATGCAGCTCCCAAGCTGATGCCATTTTATGCAAACCAAAAAGAACACCACGAGGAACAATGAACCCAAGAGCTGTAACATTTTGGGATAGGAAAATGAATCACAGAATTCCAGACTGGTTTGGGTTGCTCACCCAGTGCCACCCCCTGCCATGGACAGGGACACCTCCCACCACACCAGGTTGCTCCAAGCCCCAGCCAACCTGGCCTTCAACTCTGGCAGGGAGGGGCAGCCACAGCTTCTCTGGGCACCCTGGGCCAGGCTCTCACCACCCTCACACCAAACAATTTCTCCCTCCCATCCCATCTCCATCTCCCCTCCGGCACTTGGAACCCGTTCCCCCTCATCCCATCACTCCCTGCCCTTGGCACCAGTCCCTCTCCAGCTTTCCTGGAGCCCCTTCAGGCCCTGGAAGGTGCTCCAAGGTCTCCCTGGAGCCTTCTCTTCTCCAGGCTGAACACCCCCAACTCTCTCAGCCTGTCCCCAGAGCAGAGCTGCTCCAGCCCTTGGAGCATCTCCATGGCCTCCTCTGGACTTGCTGGCATCTCACACTCAAATTCCTAGCGCCAGGATGGAGCTGCTTGTCCCTGTGTTTCCACCCAGGATACTCACGATCAAGAAAAAAAACCCCAAACATCTCCATGCTTTCTCCAGGAGGGAACAGTGATTCCCTGCCGGCTGGGTCCCCTCCTGCTGGCTGACAGCAGGGCTGCCAAACCGTGACGTTTCCCCCACTCCCAGGATTTTTCCATCCTTTAGCATCTGTTCCTTTTGCCATTTTCTTCTATTTTCGCAGGCAATAGCTGCTGCAGCGAGGAGATGGCTCAAGGGGGAAGCTTCCAGTCCCAAATTTAACCATTATCCTACTAAGCCTGGCTCATTGATGGTGAATTTAGTGCCAGGTCCCTTCAAACACAGCCATAAAAACAGCAGTGTGTGAGACCTCTGCAGTGTCCAGAAGAACCCTCAGGGCACCGCATGGCTTTCACCTGGGAGTCTGCCCAGGGGAGAGGAGAAGGTGCCCGTGGTGAGTTCTGGCAGTGGCCCTGGGTAAATGAAATGCAATGTTCTGGAGGTACTGTGAAGAAAATGTAACCAAATTAGAGAAATCATTTTGGCAGGAGAAGTAAACATGGGAAAATATGTGAAAACGTTTTTCAGCTACTTCTGAATGAAATCTTCTCTAAAGATTCATCCATTCTAAATTTACCAGCTTTCTTAATTTCCCTTTTTTAATCCACTATGATGGATGAATAATGAAAACTTATTTCATGGCAAATTCAATGCTCTGCTTTGAACCACCACAGATTTTGGGGTGGCAGAGAAGCAAAGGGCAGTGATGCCAGCAGGGGCCATGGGCCAAGGTCTGGGATTAGCTGCAGGAACAGGGGCTGGAGGAGATGGCTTGGTCCCACTCCGAGTCCCTCAGCCTGCCTCCCAGCAGGACTAGGGTCAAGTGAAAACCAAAAAGGTGGTTAAATGAATTGAGACCATCTCTAGGGCAGGGGGGATAAGGGAATCACCTTCTCCTCTCCAATTGCCAGTGAAGATTCTCCAGGGACATCAAAAAATGCTTCTTGCAGGGCCAGGCTGGTGCACAGCTCCATGCTGCCTGCACTGAGAAGGTTTTCCTGCCCAGTGTCCCATGGTGAGGTCTCCACAGCCTGCGCCCACCACCCGCTCCAGAGGGGAAGATGCACCCACCCCTCCCCTCCCACAGCCATCATCTCTGCCACTCACCGGCAGCCCTGGTGGGCCTGGCAGCCCCGGTGGGCCTGGCTTCACATGACCCTGCTCTCCACGTGCCACCGGTGAGACGGGGTGCCCTGGGTGGGCAGCATGGCCCCCGAGTCCTGGGATAGCGGGGGGAGCTGCTACTGGAGGATGCTCTGAGCCACCTGCCACTGAGCCCGTCCCCAGGGGACCTCTGGGCACATTTCCTTTGGGGCCAGCTGCCTGACGGGCTGATGAGGAGACTTTGGTGAAGGTGTCAGGCACGTCCAGGTCAGTGATGGCATCACCAGGTTTGCTGGACGAGAGCCGCCGCCGGGTGCCTGCATCACCTGCCAGCTTCTCCGTGGTGATGTTCTCCTCCCGGGGGTCAGAGGCACGCTCCTTCTTGGCTGCTCTGGGTGTTTTGATAGAGGGTCCTGGGTGGATAAAAGCACCATCAGGTACCCAAGCATTGTGATGGTGCACAGGAGAAATGGAGGAAACCATGACCATGGACTCACCAGAGCTACCAGCGACCCGTGGGCTGGTCCTGCCCAGCCCTGGCCTGCCAGGGCCGGTGATTTTATTATAGGTGGAGTTCAAGAGCTCAAAGCCTTCACCCTCAATAGAAAAGCCACCCTCCTCCTCCTCAGCCGATGGCATCTCGGCAGCAGAGAGTGAAGTCAGGGCGCTGCCATCAGGCTGGAGTTTGAGCATCCCCTGAGCATCCTCCCATGTCCAAGGTGGCCCCAAGGTCAAATCTGAATTGGTGAATCTGGAGTCCTGAAAAGAAAGAAGAAAAACATGAAATCTGAATTTTTCACTTTTCTCCCCCTTCTCTTCCCTGCTCAGCACCCTCGTGCTTCTCCATTTCCCACGTGCGTGAACGCTGCTGTGGGGCACGAGGCAGCTCAGGGCTTGTGAGCCCCAGGCAGGAGCCCCAAGCTCTGGGGCAGCTCCTTAGCAAGCAGCAGGTCAACTCTGCCACCAACAAAACAGAACTAACCCTCCACAAGGGACACGAGCCAGCTGTTGGCATGGGCCAGGCTAACACAGACCTCCTAACCCCAGTCCCACTGAAACAAGCCCTCCACAATTTTCTCTGCTGGAGGGGCATCGAGAGAAGAGCCCACAGCCTAAGGACAGAAATCCAACCTTGAGAGCAACCACTAAAACAGTTAAAGCAAACGCAGAGTTACACCAGGGATCCATCGGCACCTTCAGCCTTTGCTTTTGCTGCTTCTGCATGTTTCGAGGCTCCTGGTGGTCTCACAGCCCCCACCACGCATCTTCCCATCTTCCTTCCCCAACCCTCCAAGGCTCAGGGAGAGAAGACAGAGACAAGCCCAGGTGGAGCCTCCTAGGTGCTTGCAGCAAATTACTGTAAAGCAGTGGCTTGCAAGGGACTCACTCTGTCTGCAGCTGCAATGTTAAGAGGTCCCTGCAGGACAGTGCAGGTGACAATGGCTCTTTCAGCCCTACAACCACCAGATGAGCCCAGGCACCACCCGTGGATGGAGATCAGCCATGCTGGTGGAAATGTCTACACTGAAGGCAAAAGCAGCGATTGTGGAAAAAGAGTCCAACTTCAGAGTGACCTGCATTTAGAATGCCCACCAGCTTTACACCCAGCCCCAGTGGAAGTGTGGCAGACACCTGCACGCTGAGCCACATGTGCACAGATCCAGGGTTGGGCGGGCTGCTGGGTATGAAGGACCTTTGCCTCTCCTGGAACAGCTGGCAGCATCTCCATCAGCCTCGCATGCTCACCATCCCAGGCTCAGAACTTGCTCTGCCATCCCACCGAGCTCCACAAGTCATGGACAACCTAGTGCATGGCATCAAGAAGAGCTTGGTGGGACCTCAGCCCTGGCTGGTGGTTCCGTGGGGCTGGTGCCATGCAGCTGATGAAGATAGTCTGCAAGAAGTCACTAGAGGGAGATGCAGGCCCATGCTTGCCTTGCAGGGCTGCAGAAGGGGAGCAGAGAGGTACGAGGAGACATGGAGCATCCTTCCCATCGTCCTTTCCATCGTCCTTCCCATCCTACCCTCTGTTGATTGAACCAATTTCTTGGCACCTCCAGCCTCACCCCCATGGGAAGAGGATGTCCAGGCCCACAATGCACCCATTTCCATTGGTCCCTTTGATGTTGCAGTAGGTAAATACACAGGTGGAGTATCTAAGACTACGTGCAGGTACCAGAGGAACCCATGCTGCATCACATCCAGGGCTCACATTACCTGTTGCTCTCTAATCCCTGCAGCTGCAACTGAGAGGGGCTTGGGACAAACCACCCCTGACCCCTCTTGAAGCTGTGATACTCACAATATTTTTCTGAGCCAAGACAGTCTCTGTGTGTAGAGGTTTTCAGAAATACAAAAATAATCCAAATTCCTCAGCCCTTAAATACAAATTTTTCATCTCATTTGCAGGCAGAGACTTGACCCCCCCAAAGGGAAAAGTGATGGCAATGTCCATGTGCTGGTGTTACTCTGCTCCTCTGGCCAAGTGCTATGTCCCAAGCCAAAGGGCCAGTGTTCCTCTGTCACCAGGAATTTTATGCCCCAAATGACATTGATAGCCATATATCAGTGTCTACATTATGAGTTAAGTAGGGAAGTGGCAACCTAGCACCAAGGAGGAAGGGTTGAGCAAGGTCTGGATGAGGCAGAAGAGACAAAAAGTAAAGGAAACAGAGACAGTGAGTGGGAAAGCAAAGACCAGAGTGACCTTCCCCAGAGACCTCTAACCAGGAGCCATGGTCCTGCCTTGCAGACTGGGACAACCACTGGATGCAACTGCATGGTAAACTGTGTTAAGCAGGAGAGGAGGGCAATAAGAATAGGAAAAGACAACCCTAATTCATCTCCTGCCAGGTCCCTTCAGCTGGCTGCAGCAATCAGATGCTCTCAGGTCTCCTCAGCACCACCCAGCCCGCAGGTCCATCTCCAGGGGAGGAGAAGGAAGATCAACCCTGCATTTCCCAAACAGCACCCAGAGGCTGGGTGAAATTCAAGGGGACTGAGGGAAGCAAGGGGCAACAGCTCTGCACAGAGGCATCAGAGCCAAGCACCTGAAGGGGACAGGCTGCAATGGAGCTGTTTGCATCCAGAGAGATGCTAATGTACAATGAATGCTCCTGCAGAGTGTGGAACAAATGTAAACGTGCTGCCAATTAAATCACAGTGGTTTTGCTGCCTTCAAGGTGGAGGGAAATCGGGCTTCAAATTGCCAGAGCAGGGAAGCAGCCACCACAGCTGGACCTGGAGCATCACGGTGAGCTGTGGAGCTTGGCCAGCTGGCACATCCCTGCCCACAGCCCCACATCCTGGCCAGCCCCTGCCCTCAGCTCAGAGACACAGGAGCTGGGGAAGCTGTTGGTGGCCATCGGTCCAAGGCAGCACTTGCAAGCTGGGCAAAGCTCGCCATGCAGAAGTGCTCTGCACTTCATTAGAATTGCACTGAATTATTTTTTGGAGCTAGAGTAGTTTTCAGGCAGACCTGCCCTGCCCTGTGGTTCAGAGTACTGTGCACCGAATGGGACCTCAGGGCAGGGCAGGACAGGACCTTTCCCTGTCACCCTTCGATCAGCATCAGTTAATCAGAAACCCCATCCAGAATGCAGCACCCTTCCAGAGGAAGGTCCTGTGGTTTAGCTTAAACCCTTCACAAATGGCAGAAAATAACCAAGGAAGGAGCATCCCTCCCCTGTGAGAGCATCCCCAGAGCCCAGGCAGCAAACCACAGCCCTGCCAGCTGTGTCCTACAGCACACTCACAAACCTCTCATGGAGGTAAGATCCAAATCTCCAGGAAACCACAGACATCAACCCCCTTGTTTTGTGTTTTGTTTTACCCCCAAAGTTGCTGGCATGGGGGCTGAAGCCATGTAACACGCGGGGAGGGTGAGAACAGAGCTGCCAGGCACCAGTGTTACCCACTGCAGGGTCAGATTTGCAGCCCCTGCTGGTGGTACAGGTTCTCAGGAGGACATGGCAGGATCCTTTGGTGCTTCCCAATGACACACGTTATCTGGTATATACCTCGCTCTCCTTGCACTGGGGTCCAGGACTAAACAGGGCCATGTGGAGTTGAGGAGAGGCAGAAACCTGCCCTCACCACAACAGGCTTTCTCCCTCCATCTCCATCCCGTAGTCCCCTCACACACAGCACAGTCATTTCTTTCCTTTTTCCTTGTCACACAGCACCACCAACCCCCAGGGTGAGGGAGCCTGGGGCATTAAGGGCAGTTTGCATTCCAGGCAGCTGCTGCTGGCCCAGGCTGGCCCCTCCATAGCCACACACAGCCCAGCCAGCGCAGGCACCACTGCTCCCTGGAATTAAATCACTTTTCCCAAACAAGTCAGAATCAATGGATTCAATTACACGAGGGTAAAGCCCTCAGCAGCTCCTTCCATGCAACATATCAGCCAGGTTTCAAAACCAGCTAAGAGCCCCCCTGCCATTAGCTTTGACTGACTGGGTTTGTGCTCCTGTTCCTGTTGAAGCACAGTGACTGCCACTGAGGAGCTGGAACACACAGGCTCTAAAACAGCAATTTTATTTTTATTTTAAACTAATACTATTGAAAAAAACCCCTGGTTTATTTTATGAAGTCTTTTCAGACAAGAAAGCAAATAGAGAGCTGCAGAAACAGCTTTCTAGCTAAAACTCACCTCCATCATTTGTACGTCTTAAAAACAGTTCAGTTGTTAATTATCAGCAACCACATTCCCTGCAAGGTCACCTTCCCATAGAGGGTGTGAGAGGAGCCAAAGGGGATCCCAATGGACCTGCAGGCTGGTTCACCCTCCTCAGTCCACCCTAGTACTGCTGATTCCTCCCCCACCCCCAGCGAGATCCATGTCCACCTTGGGAAGCAAACCACAGAGCACAGGGCAGACCTGGAATCTCTAGACCCACAGTTGAGGTGCCCTTAGCTCTATCCACAAACCCCTCAAAAGATGTAGAAAGCTCATGCTTGGCCATAGACACCACTGCTGTCCACCTTCCCAGCACCCAGCTCCTGGGGCTTGTCCAGGAGGAGTTTCTGGTTGTTTAAGATGACAATTGCTCCTATTAACTCACTACAATTAGCAGCCACTAGCTCACTTTCCTCCCTGAATAATGCAGCCCACAGCCTGCATAATTTGTTAGCAAACCACAGCAGAACTGGCTGCAGCTCCACACCACACACTCCAACATCTGCCCAGCAAACAGGTTCAGCGTTGTTTGTAACCCTCCAACTCCAACAGCTGGGAGAGTGGAGAAGAGCATCTGAAACATGAAAGGGGCTCAAAACTCATCTTAAGGGGAGGCATTTACACCCCCGTCCTCCTCCTGGCACAAAGGTGGTGAAGACCAGGCGCTAGAAGTTCCTCCAGGAACCTCTTCCTGCAGGCACACGGGGCAATGAAACCCTCTGTGATCCCACATGATCCAGTTTTGGGTTTGGCAGAGGGAATCCAACAAGAAATGAGAGCTAGTGGGGGCAGGGACTTGGCCTATTTGTAACTTCCAGTGAAAATGGGTTTAAAAATTGACTCATTCCTGGCAGGCTTTGGGGTTTGCTATTTCTAGTCCCGTTTTGCAGCGGGGGTGTAGAGGACCTCTTCAGCCACCCCCAAAGAAAATTCCTTGGCTTTTTATTTTGTAACCAAACTTCCCAGCAACGCAAGGCATTAAGAAAAGGCTTTTCTATCTGAAAGTGAAAATACTTAGAGATGGACCAACAAGCAGCACTGAAACCTGCCTCAGGTTGCTGGGACCTGGGCACCTGGGTCTGCTGCAGGCTCCCACCTCCCACAGCACCCGAGCCACACAAAGATGCAGCAAACTCCACAAAAGGGATTTTCTCCTTTCATTTAACTAGGCACTGACATCTTTTGGGGGAAAATAGGGACTTTTCATTTCCAAGCTGCATCTTGGAGACCACAGCCATCATCACCATCTCTCAGCCTAAACCCCCAAGCTGGCACCCACCCAAGACCCAGGGTTGCAGGAAACCCATTGGCTTCACAACAGCCCTGCTCTCACCTAGAGTTTCCTTCTAGCCAATAGAATCATAGAATCATTATGGTTGGAAGGGACCTCCAGGGTCATCAAGTCCAACCTTTATCCCATCATATTCCTGACCATTAGACCATCAGACCATGGCCTCAAGTGCCTCAGCAACCCGTTTTTTGAACACCCCCAGGGACGGTGACTCCACCACCTCCCTGGGCAGCCCATTCCAGTGCCCAACCACCCTCTCAGGAAAGAACTTCTTCCTAATCTCCAACCTAAACTTCCCCTGATGGAACTTGAGGCCATTTCCTCTGGTCTTGTCATCAGCAATTTGGGAGAAGAGACCAACACCAGCCTCACTACAACCTCCCTTTAGGTAGCTGTAGAGGGCAATAAGGTCTCCTCTCAGTCTCCTCTTCTCCAAGCCAAGGCCTTTGCTAACAATTAAGAGTAAGTAAAGGAAATAAAAGCCCCCAACAGAGCCATAAAAGGGAGGATTTGGGCACTAGGTCAAAAGTGTGAGCTGACCCAGGGAGCTGGGGGAAGGTGCAGAGAACAGGAGTGGCTCAAGGCTTTCCCACCACAGGGATCCAACCAGGTTCACAAAGGAACAAGGATGAACAAGTTCACGGCATGAGCTGCTTTGAAAGAGGCAAAACCAAGAGAAAAATCTTGCTGGACGATTTCACACCAGCTGCTCACATGCACAAGTCACTCGTGGAGCCAGTCATGGGCATCCAGCTCTGAAATGAGCACTAAGGCACAACACTCAGGTGATCACTGTGTGAGGAGCATCTCCAGGGTGAGCAGGAGCCTGCCCTGGTCCCCAGGGCCCACTGTCCAGGAGGTGCTGGCAGGTTTGTCAGGATATTTTCTCATCTGCAGCACTGGCTGCTGCCATGGAGACTGGGCAGCCGTGTGAGTGCTGTAGCAAGAAAGCTCTTAGAATCAACGGGCTGTTACATGGGAGACTTGTTTTAAATTTTGCCATTAAACTGCTAAAAAAAGAGAAGCCTCGATGTACTTTGAAGTCCCAGGCAAAGAGACTGCAAGGGTCCCATCAAATCCATTAGAATAATTTGGCAGAGGCATTGCTCCACTGAGAAAGCCACCAGGGAGGTTTATAACCACCCTCCCTTCACCCCACCAGTAGTGGACATCCCCACACTGTCCCCCCAGAGACGCTGGCACCAGCTTGTAGAAGCTTGCCTAAAGGCACAATAATATTTGGTCTCTGATACAACCAAGCCTGACCAGCCAACACCTGCCACCCCACAAGCCCTGCCACCCCTCCATCCCAGCCCAGCCCCATTTATCATGGAGGAGGTTTTGCTCAAGGTCTGGAGCCTGTAGCCATGCAGGTGTTCATGAGCATCACCATGGTCCTCCCTACCCAGACGCAGTGGTGGGACCAGTGCTCAGCCCTACAGAGGAAGCCCTGCTGTGCCAAGGTCTTCTGCAGAGTCTGAGGAACCCCTTTGGAGAGAACCTCGACAAACCTGATCCTCATTTATACACCCCAGACAAGCTTCTAAGGAGAAGACAGTTGGGTGGGGAGAAACTGAATGAAATTCAACAAGGGCAAGTGCAGAGTTTTGCATCTGGGGAAGAACAACCCCATGCACCAGTACAGGCTGGGGGCTGACCTGCTGGAGAGCAGTGTAGGAGAAAGGGACCTGGGTGTCCTGGTGGACAGGAGGATGACCATGAGCCAGCAATGTGCCCTTGTGGCCAAGAAGGCAAATGGCATCCTGGGGTGCATTAGAAAGGGGGTGGTCAGTAGGTCAAGAGAGGTTCTCCTCCCCCTCTATTCTGCCCTAGTGAGGCCACATCTGGAGTCCTGTGTCCAGTTCTGGGCCCCACAGTTCAAGAAGGACAGGGAACTGCTTGAGAGAGTCCAGCGCAGAGCCACAAAGATGATGAAGGGAGTGGAACATCTCCCTTGTGAGGAAAGGCTGAGGGAGCTGGGGCTCTTTAGCTTGGAGAAAAGGAGACTGAGGGGTGACCTCATCCATGGTTACAAATCTGTAAAGGGTGAGGGTCAGGACGATGGAGCCAAGCTTTTTACAGTGATGACCAATGATAGGACAAGGGGCAATGGATGCAAACTGGAGCACAGGAGGTTCCATGTGAATATCAGGAAAAACTTTTTCACTGTGCGAGTGCCAGAGCACTGGACCAGGCTGCCCAGAGAGGCTGTGGAGTCTCCTTGGCTGGAGACATTCAAACCCCGCCTGGATGCGTTCCTGTGTGATGGACTCTGGGTGACCCTGCTCTGGCAGGGGGGTTGGACTGGATGAGCTCTCGAGGTCCCTTCCAACCCCTAGGATTCTGTGATTCTGTGATTTTGTACATCTTGAAGAGGAAAATCAAAGCTATCGGCACCTTTCTGCTCCACAGGGCGCTGTGGGGACTGGATGATTGAGCCCATGGGCATCAAGAGCCAGATGTGATTCAACAGGCTGAGGACAAAGGGAGACTTGGCTTACAAAACATGCTGGAGACCCTGCTTGGGGAGAACAACTCTGCAAAGCCAAAGATTTAAAAGCCAGTTCTTCAAAGGAAAGTCACTTGTGGATAAGACACCTGGGCACAGACGGCATCTGGTGAGGAAGAGGATGGTGGAAGCCAGAGCTTACAGCCTGAGCTCTGTCCCCACTTCCCTAAAACACCAGGTTTAACTGTTATTGGTACCACATGCCCAGATCTTCTTAACCACGAGCTGAAGCTTTCAGGTATTCCATAGTTGAAGCCAGTGAAGAATAAATCCATAGGACACACACTAGCCTGGGGATGTTGACTCCCAGCAGGAACCACAGAATGGTTTGGGTTGGAAGATACCTCAAAGCTAATCCAAGTCCCATCCCCTGCCATGGGCAGGGACACCTCCCACCACACCAGGGTGCTCCAAGCCCCAGCCAACCTGGCCTTGGGCACTGCCAGGCAGGGGCAGCCACAGCTTCTCTGGGCACCCTGGGCCAGGCTCTCACCACCCTCACACCAAACAATTTCTTCCAGCCCTGGCAGCACTAACACAGACTTGAAGCCCTACACATTGCAGACGAGCATTTTTTAATTCAGCTTCAACATCCAGCACGGGAAAGGTCTGCACTGGAATCTCTCATCTGGTGAGCTGGGTGGAGCAGGACTCTAGGCTGGAAGTTACTGGTCTCGCAGGCACAAGTATTCACAACTGAGTTATATTGGTTCTGTGCAAACAAACAGCCAAAATCAATAGCACCCAGGCCAAATTCAGAGAAGAACCAGCTGAGAAAGACAAATTGGGAACTGCTTTAAACAGCACAGGGCTTGTCCAAAAGCATGAGAGCTGCGGCAGAGGCACGAGGGTTATAACCCCTGAAATCAGGTCTGGGAAGTGGGGAATGAGCACGAGCTGCAAGCAGCCATGAAGGATGATTGGAGTGAATAAAACCTGAACTGGCACATGACAGACAGTCTATGATTTGTAGAAACCAGACTTGGACAAGGAAAAGAAAGCTCTGATCTGGCCACCCCTTGGTGCAGCACAGGGTCCCCACCACAGCCCCTCGCCATGAGGAAGCCACATTTCTGCCCACGTTTGGGACAAGCCAGATGACAGCCAAACACTTTCCATTGCCGGGGTGCCAAGGAGGAGAGGCTCCTCACTCCCATCCTGATAATTCAAACTAAAAAGCATTAAAATAGCAGGCACTCCCGAGCACAAGCACTGATTTTTTTCAGTTTGGCTCAGAAAGCTGGGGAAGCTCCAGGGGACTAGGAAAAGGCTTCATGTTGTGCCAATATGCAGGGGAAAAAAAAAAAAGGCAAACAGGAGGCCTTGAGTAATTACAGACCTCTTCCCCCAATCCGAGCCCAAGCAAAATTAACAGAGCAACCGATATGGGGCTCATTAATGAAGAAACCACAGATAATGTAATTAATGCCATGGTTCTGAAAAGAGTTGCCGTGTAACTAACTTGGTATCTTGCCTGAGGAGATTACGAGTGTTTTGTTGACAAAGATAACAGTGTTGATGTGATGATCCTAGACTTCTGTAGGGCTTTTTCAGTTCATACGGCTGGATACCATGATCCAAAAACTTCCTCACTGGCAAACAGGTTAAAACCCAGCTTGGAGCATCTGTCTGTGGGAGCCCAGACAATTAGCATAATGTGCTTGCCCTAGTTTTCAGCTGGGTCAGGCTGGGTAAAATGTATTTCAAAGCTTCATGCCTTCTCTCAGGAAACACGTTTTTGTTAACAGCAACCTGCTCTATCCCACAGACAAAGGTACAATATGATTCACAAGCTCAGGATCAGAGGAAGACAATTTTAAACTATTTTTTTTCAGCACATTCTAGCATCATGTCCCTGCAAAGGGCTCAGTCATGGGAAAGTTGAAGATCCAGGCTGGACTCCTTGCTAAGCAAGCTGCACTGATTTCAAGGAGGAATAATCGCCTGGAAATCCTATGGGCTGTGTTCAGCAGCAGATCAGATCAGACACAATTATCCCTTTGGATCTGCAGCATCCACAGCAGGAATCTGGGGAAGAGAAACCCTTCCTGGTGATCAGCACAGCCTCCCTCTGTTCTGTGTCAGCCCTGGCTTCCTCGGAGAGGTGCACAGGGGTACAGCCCATGGCTCAGGCATCACTGTCCTTCTCCAGTTGCTTTAGGCCAGAAGTGCAGGCAGAAGCTCTTTATTTCTTTGACATGGCATGGTGGTTAAAAATCACTGCAGTCTAGATCAACATACTCCTTTCATTACATTTCTCACAGAGTGGATTTGAGGTGCAATACATTATCCACAGATACCTTATCCTGCCTGAGAAACCGGTTCCAGAAGGCTTCAGATGGCTGATATATTAGAGCTACCAAAATCGAGAAGAACCATCTCAAGATAACACCTGAGAGCAGTAGAGATACTGTTGGGCTCAGGCTGTCAGCCATGTTTCCCTCACCAGCCTTAACTACAAACCCATGGGGATATTTGGTATTAGCCCAGGTTATCCAATGTGCCCCCATAGCCCAAAAGGCCAACTGTGTCCTGGGCTGCATCAAAAGAACTGTGACCAGCAGGTCAAGAGAGATGGTGGTGGCCCCTCTACTCTGCTCAGACTCCTCCTGGGGCTGCTAAGACTCCTCCTTGGCCTCTTGTTCAAGGTCAAGTTGGATGGGGTCCTGAGCAACCTGGTCTAGTGGGGGATGTCCTTGTCCATGGCAGGGGAGTTGGACTAGATGACCTTTAAGATCCCTTCCAACTCAAGAGATTCTGTAGTTATGAGTCAAGGCTTAAAAATTTAAATCCTTACAGAAGTGCTCAGATGCTAATAAGAGACCTGCCTTGGGGTTTCTTAAGTTACAAAGACCAAAGGGAAGGGCAGGGAGGAGGAACAAGCAGTCCCCACTGCTGAAATGCTGTATTTGCACACACAGTGTCAGATGCTACTGAGCTGTTACTGTTTAAGGAGTCATCATAGCTTTAGAATTGATTGAGACTGAACGAGTGATTGCAACACCCATTTTGTTCACTAATAAATCTGAGCACGAAAGAACAAACGTGCCATGAACAACCTCAACATTTTCCTAGAGTTTTCACAGCATTTTTAAATTACAAAGAAATCTCAGAAGTAGCTTGAACTGTCCAGATAATAAAACGTGAAAATTTGCCTCTTTGGGTATCAGTGGGATTTAAGCTTTATTTGACTTTTGGTTGAATGGCTTTAGGATCCCACATTAAATTGCTTTGCAAAAAGCCATCCAATTTAGTAATCAACTCAGCCGCCTTGGTCACATTTAGTATAGGCAGATGATCAGAAGACAAAAGGTAGAAGTGCCTTAACACCATCCATGTCTCAAAGATTACTTGAAAATTACAATCTACTCCTCAAAAAAAAATTACAAAAGGAGTAGACTGCATGTCAGGTACAATTTAGGCTGCCAGTAACAAACAACTAATCTATTAGTTGCTCTCCAGCTGACCTGCTGGAGAGCAGTGTAGGAGAAAGGGACCTGGGTGTCCTGGTGGACAGGAGGATGACCATGAGCCAGCAATGTGCCCTTGTGGCCAAGAAGGCAAATGGCATCCTGGGGTGCATTAGAAGGGGGGTGGTCAGTAGGTCAAGAGAGGTTCTCCTCCCCCTCTATTCTGCCTTGGTGAGGCCACACCTGGAGTCCTGTGTCCAGTTCTGGGCCCCACAGTTCAGGAGGACAGGGAACTGCTTGAGAGAGTCCAGTGCAGAGCCACAGAGATGATGAAGGGAGTGGAACATCTCCCTTCTGAGGAAAGGCTGAGGGAGCTGGGTCTCTTTAGCTTGGAGAAAAGGAGACTGAGGGGTGACCTCATCCATGGTTACAAATCTGTAAAGGGTGAGGGTCAGGACGATGGAGCCAAGCTTTTTTCAGTGATGACCAATGATAGGACAAGGGGCAATGGATGCAAACTGGAGCATAGGAGGTTCCATGTGAATATCAGGAAGAACTTCTTTCCTGTGAGAGTGCCAGAGCACTGGACCAGGCTGCCCAGAGAGGCTGTGGAGTCTCCTTGGCTGGTGACATTCAAACCCCGCCTGGATGCGTTCCTGTGTGATGGACTCTAGGTGACCCTGCTCTGGCAGGGGGGTTGGACTGGATGAGCTTTTGAGGTCCCTTCCAACCCCTAGGATTCTGGGATTCTGTGATTCTGTGATTGCCTTCATCCACTTACACCTTCCTCCACCACCACCCTAGCTCTCCGTAATTATTTAGCTCTAATTAGCAATTAAGGAATTCACCAATATACTAATTTGTTTCTAAATGAACAAAATGTAACTCCAAAGCAGAGCTCTGGACCGTCCCTGCAGAGCTGATCTGCTCTTCATTATTTTCAAACAGTAACGCATTCCTTGCGCATTTTTTTTTTCATTTAATAAATTGAAACCTCAAAGATCCCGAGGCATCTCTGGTCCTGATTAAGAGCTTGAAAAATAAACTTGTCCCAAATCCAGAATATCGTTAGTCTTCCCCTGTAGACCTATGAACTTCACCACTGTTCTTATTATGGCAACATCTCACTCATTCACACCAGTCCCTGGGAGAACCACTGCCCAGCATCAGATGGGGAGCACATCCTAAACAGGATCCATCAGGACTTGGGGACCAATTGAAGGGAGACAGAGACCCCCTTTCAGACATGCTCAGGAGGAGTGATTTTGCCATCTCAGCTACTTATCATCCTTACAGACCCAACCCACCAGCAGTGTGGGCCTGCCCGCTGCTGAACGCTCGTGTCATGGTTGAACTCTGGGGCAGCAGATGGTACAGGTGCAAAAGGCCACTTGGCCATACATGAAGCTCTGGTAAGACACACATCCACCCCCCACCCCTCCCTGCAGTGCTGGGTCCAGCTCTGGAGTTCCCAACATCAGGACATGGAGCTGTTGGAGCGAGTCCAGAGGAGGTGACAAAGATGCTCAGGGGGCTGGAGCAGCTCTGCCCTGGGGACAGGCTGAGAGAGTTGGGGGTGTTCAGTCTGGAGAAGAGAAGGCTCCAGGGAGACCTTAGAGCACCTTCCAGTGCCTGAAGGGGCTCCAGGAAAGCTGGAGAAGGACTGGTGCCAAGGGCAGGGAGTGATGGGACGAGGGGGAACGGGTTCCAAGTGCCAGAGGGGAGATGGAGATGGGATGGGAGGGAGAAATTGTTTGGTGTGAGGGTGGTGAGAGCCTGGCCCAGGGTGCCCAGAGAAGCTGTGGCTGCCCCTCCCTGGCAGTGTTGAAGGCCAGGTTGGCTGGGGCTTGGAGCACCCTGGTGGGGTGGGAGGTGTCCCTGTCCATGGATGAGCTTTGAGGTCCCTTCCAACCCAAACCAGTCTGGGTTCTGTGAAGCACAGCTTGCACGAAGGAGTTGGCCAGGTGTAGCCAGACAGTTTAAGACAGAGAGGAGAACAGAGCCTGTCCCCAAAGAGTTAACAGCAATGCCCAGGGGGGTGAGGGGAGCACAGAAAGGACTCTGTACTGCTCAGTCACACACACACACACAATCTCAGTTTACATTTGCTGGCAGGTTTCCCCTCGGGATGTCTATTTGCATGAACAACAGACCTTGGCTAGAAATCCCAAATAAAACAGAAACATGAAGGACTTGCAGCCTCCCTCTCTCCAAGTCTCCCTTTCCTCCATGTGCATCAGAGGAGATGAGTGATTGCGCCGAGCACCATGAGCATCAGTGGGATGTGGGAGCAGCCACCTCTCTCCCACCGCCAGGCTCCTGGGGAGCCATGCCAAGGAGGTGTGATGCTTTGCAACCTCCAGAATCACAACCACCTCCTCCCACTGCAGAACTTCAGCCCTCCCCACCCATGTCCAGCAGCAAGCCCTGCCCAGGCAGGCATCCCATCCCACCCATGGGCAGAAGCAGCAGCCACCCAGCCTCCTGCACTTCCCTGAAAAGACCTGCCACCCTAACCTCATCCCTTCCTTCCCTCCAAGCAAATCCAGGAGTAGACAGGCTTGCTGGCATATTCACAAACACCTCTGTGCATGCAGTGACCTGACCCACCTCACCACCACCTTCTCCAAGCCACCCTTCTGGGGCTCAACGCAAATGCTCAGGAAGGTCACATAAACTCCCCATGGCCTCCACCAGCTCTGAGACACCTCAAGCTACATTCAAACCATTAGAGATATTGCAATAAAGAAAATAATAACCAGAAGCCTTGCCTGGGCTTTTTTTTTGCTGTTTACCTGATTGCTCGTTAGAGAGCAATCTCTCTGTCCCCAGGAGACATTGTGGTGGACACCCGAGGGACGTAGGGAGGGACACAGTTCCCTGCACATACCTCCAGCAGCATGCAGGAGAGTCATACCTGAGCAGATGAGTCCTGGATCTCATTGGTTTCTTTTGACACCTGGACAGTTGGGGAGAGAAAGAGAAGAAACATCACTGCCCAGGGACCTGCACTGATGGAAGTGTGTGCTTGTTGTTGGCTCCAGGTTTGAAGAGCTTGTGGCATGGGAAGCATCCAGGGAATGCATACTGGGAATCAGTCATCCATAGCGACATGAGGGAATAGCTTTGGATTAAACCTCTCAAGTCTGCAGGTGGTTTTTGCAGTTTCTTCTGGTTTTGAAGCTAAGGAGGGCCAGCAAGGGATGGGAACTGGTGTGACGTGGGGTACAATTATCCCATGGGTTCCCACTTCCTGTCAACTTATTGATGCTTAAAATAAAACCTTCTCCCTGCTGGGTAAGACCCTGGAGCCATTCAGAAGAGTGCTCCAGGCCTACAGAGCACAGGACAATACAGACACCGAGAGCAGGTTAAGAGGAGCCCATCACTTTGCAGGCTCAGAGAACACATCTTGTAGCTTTTATTTCTGAGATTTGTCCTTACCTCTTAGCTCTAGGGAGCGAGGCCAACTCATCTCACAGCTGCAGCCAGTACCTAAGGGCTGTCAGCCTGAGAAATGCCAGCATGGCTTTAGGATGACCATGGGTTACACCTGCTGGGAGCTCAGACCCACGGATCTCCCTCCAAGCAGGCAGGCAACGAGCATGACCTGCTCTGCATTACGTCCTCAGCCTCCTCTGCATTTACTCCCTGGCAAACCCAGCTCCTAGTCAATCCCTTGTGAGCAGGGCTTTTCCTAAAATCCTCCTCTTAAAAACAGTAACTACAGAAATTGATGCAGCCCACCCTGGGGAACAGAGCAGTAACTGCAGGGCTGTCCTCTCTCTCTATTGCCCGGGAATTCTGGCACCTGGATCCCAGAGAGAAGAAACCTTGGGCAGGACCCAGACAGGGCAGATGCCCTATCCCACCCCCAGCTGCCTTCCCTGACACTGCCCTCTCCCAGCAGTTCTCACTAAACCATCAGAGAAGGTTATTACACAGGAGAGGACCGTGCCAAGCACTGGCGTTGGGCTCTTGACCCTCCAGGAAGCCTTTTCCAGGCAGCTATGAAGCCCTTCTAGATACCTGGCCTAGAGACAGATGAGGTGTCTTCCTGGGCCAACTCTAGCTCCTGAGGAAAGCCTGGGTGTTTGATGTTTCTAGGGATTTACTACGTGATCTGAGCTTTTTAGCACAGATATATTTCTTGAAAAATTGCTGAATGCTGTAATAAAAGCAAAATCTCCAAAACTCTTCTTTTCCAGCCATGCTGACAAACCAGAGGAGACAACCTTTGAAAGGATGATGCACCAAAGGGAAAATGTCAAAGTGATGGATGTGCAGTTCCTGAGTAGTTTTTGCCCCCTCCCAAAAGCAAAGCTCCAGCTGCAGCATTACTCAACAGCTACTCTAAACTTTCCTGTGTTAAAGACATGAGCACATAAAGTTATACACACACCCAGGCTTTCTTTGGCTCAGAAACTCTCCCTTTAACTCATTCTCCCTTTGCACAAAACCCATCTAAAAAAAACCCACCAAACTTGAAGGAAGGGTTTGGGTGAAGAACAAACCACCACCCATGTGCTGGCCATTGCTTTCTTGCACCTCAACTAAGACTGGACACAACTACTTGCAGGTTGCATTAATGCCCTGGGTTGGTCTTTTAATCTGAATCATCAAATCATTTTGGTTGGGAAAGACCTTTAAGACCATCGAGTCCAACCATCAACCCTTCACTGCCAAGGCCACCACTAACCGATGGCCCTCAGCACCACATCTACAGGGCTTTGAGATCCCTCCAGGGATGGGGACTCCACCACTGCCCTGGGCAGCCTGGGCCAGGCCCTGACAGCCCTTTAGGGAAGGAATTGTTCCTCACATCCAACCTAAACCTCCCCTGGCACAACTTAAGGCTGTTTCTTCTTGTCCCATCACTTGTTCCTTGGGAGCAGAGACCGACCCCCCCTGGCTCCAAGCTCCTCTCAGGGGTTGCAGAGAGCAGAAGGTCTCCCCTCAGCCTCTTTCTCTCCAGGCTGAGCACCCCCAGCTCCCTCAGCTGCTCCTCCTCAAACTCCTGCTCCAGCCCCTTCCCCAGCTCTGTTTCCCTTCTCTGGACATGCTCCAGCCCTTCAATGCCTTACACCAAATCGTGTTACCCCAAAGAGGAGCTTGGGCCAGCAACCCCCCGATTTGCCAGCTGCCCTCAGCCTCACACCTCTGGCCAGGCTGGTGAGAGCTGCCCCGGGGAAGCGAAGTGGTTGAGGTTGAAGGAGCACGTTGAGGTGTAGCTGTGGCAGTGCTCAGCAGCGACTGCTGGGTCTCCCATCACAAAAGTCAGTTGCTGTAGAGCACCCTGGGGAGGAAGAGACACAGAAACCAGAGTTCACCCACATGCTTCATCTAGAGAAGAGGGAAGGGTCTGGGGGAAACTGGAATAACTCGCTAGCAACATGGCATCACTAACAGTCAAGCAGCTTTCCAGCATGACACAACTATCCAGGGGGAACAACCTGAGCCAGCTCCATCACACCATGGTCCTTTGCTATCTCCCAGCAGCAGCAAAAGCAGAGAGGAGCATGTCCAAGCTGCCAGCTGACCTCTTCACTAAATGAGCTGGGTGGTCCACTACAAACCAGGGACACGGAGAGAACTACCCCACAGAAATGGAGAGGAGCTTCAGACTGATGACACAAACCAAGGGCTGGTCTCAGAAATGCCACTTGGACATTTTCTGCAAGAACAAGATCTGTTTGATGCCCTCAGTTTCCGTGTTTGAGGTTGACCATCAGATCTGTTTAACACAAAGCCTCACAGCCTTTGAAATATCAGGCATTTTAACAAGGCAATCTGCTCTGACTCACTGGGAATCCTTTGCTTCTAAAACCCTCAGAGCAGGGACTTTATCTTCAACACATGCATGGGACAAGCTCCCCACACACATGCTTTGCATGCTGACTGCACAGGTGACTTCTGTACATGGTACAAGTCATGGCCAACGAGAGAGGATGAGGGTAAGTCTGTAACTTAGAGGTCTCTACTGCTGACACTTGTGTTGCCCTGACCCAAAACCACTTTGCACAACTCAAAGCCCTTGCAAATCCCACCCTCCCCAACCATGACAATAAAATGGTGTGGTTTAGGAAGAAGCAACAGATTCCTTCAGAGGGAGTTGCAACCTCACTTCATGCAGGCAGAGCAGACCATGTCCCCACATACAGCCCTGCCAGGTCTGCCCAGCTCTCACCTTAAAGGGGATCTCGAAGGACTCGATCAGACCTCCAATGATGATCAGGCCCTCAGTGTTGACTCCCATCCCAAAATAATTGGACCAGCTCACTCTGTCCACCAGCCGACAGTCCACATGCAACTCCAGCCTCTCCAAGGAGATGCTGAGAGCAACTCTGTGCCAGTGCCCATCGCCGAGAAAGGAAACTGGGAACCTGTATGTGCCAGAGTGGGAAAGGGAAGAGGCACAACATGAAACTTAGGTCCCACTAAATTCAGAGAAGGCTTCACCTTTAGTAGCTCCCAGGTCCCTCAAGCATCCATCCTTAGTGCAGATGCAAAGGGCAGTACTAGAGAAATTAACTCTGCCTTACTGTCACAAGTAAGCACCATCACTTCTCCTGGCACAGGAATGCTGTTGCTATCCAATGGGTTTGGGCACACCAACAGCCAGTTGAGGTGTCTGGGAAATTATTGGTATCTGTGTCTCTCCTCACTTGATTTATCCCCAGGTATTTGAACCTTTTCATTCTCTGCATTGTCTTCCAGATCTGCACCATTTTGACAGAGTGGAGTTAGCACAGCCACACCACCAGGTCTGAGGGACCATCACTCAGGTGGGGGGACATGACCTTGGTTCAGCTGATGTGGGGTCAGTGCAGCACTGCTCAAAGCCCATACTGGGAAATCAACTCTGGCCCTGGGAGTAGAAAAGGAAGCACTAGAAGGCAGAAAAAAACCACCTGAGCTGGAACTTACTCATAGTGTCTCCTCCTCGTGGTGACAAAGGCCAAGGCGTGTGGGTTAATCCTGATCTGGAAGAGCACATGGCTCCGATGGCTAAGGATGGTCACTAGGCTGGTGTCCTCCTTCAGCGAGTACCTGAGCTTCATCAGCACACTCAGCTCATCTGCAAACCTGGCAGAAAGAAGCAACGCATGGCATCCTGCAGCAGCTGCTGTGTCACCACAAACTGCCCTCTTAGGACAGAAAAAAATGAGTGGCAGAACAAATGAACTCAGTGAGAACAAAAAAAATGTAAAAAAACCCCAAGAGCAAACAATCATTCAGGTTGTAAGGTCAGGACCTCAAAAAGGAGCAGCCATGCCAAAATTAGCACTGCCCTAAAAACCTTAGTGCATCCTTCCCGGGTTCAATCTCAGCACTCCTGCCCTGCCCACTGCTGACATTGGATGACAACCCTGTCACAACACAGCTCTTCAAGGCTGCCTTCTCTCACCACGTCCAGTGTCGTCCTCCACAGCAAGCTACAGCTCTGGATGAACTATGGCAAAGGTCTGACCTGGTCTGTGCCTGCACAGACCAGTGCCTTGGCATCAAGTAATGCTGATGGACATGGCCATGGCTGTGCTGTCTCTCCTGCACTCTCCAGTTGTGTGCTGGAGCAGAGAGGTCTTCCTGATGGGAACACCCAGAAAACACATTCCTGGACATGGTCTAACTGTGCCAATGTGTCTTCCTTGCACACAACCAAGAAAGATGGAAGAAAGGGAAGAAGCACCAAGCTCATAAGATCACAGAGTGGATGCGTTATCTCCATGTTGTTACAGAACAGGGTCAGAAAGTAACCCCTCAAACCAACAAGCATGCATGAGAAGATTATGAGCACCAGCACGCCAGCCCACCCCCCTGAAGGCAGCCTACCTGTCCCCAAATGCCTCCCTTGTAGGGATGTTGAGGGTGGCGTACTGCCCGATCTCCAGGATGCTGCAGTTGGCTTCACCATGGCCAAAGGAAACATTGCTGAGGTCCTGTGCATGGGAAATAATTTTGTCCAGCAAGTTCACTTCATCTGCATTAGGGGAGAAGAAAGAGATGCTCAGTAGCTGAGGTACCTTCACTACAGGGCTCTGCTCTCATCAACCCTCCTGTTAAAAAACAGTCAACACCCCCAGAAAGAGGAGAATGCAATTTGGGAAAATTAAAATAATTCACAAATTCAGTAAACTTGGGCCAAAACAAACACTCAAATAACCTCAGCAGCAACATGGGGATATTTTTGAAACAGAATATGTGTTTTGAGACCACTGTCCCAAAGACATGAAGGGCCACTCCTGCACCAGCAGTGGTGGTACCTTTATGACCGTATGGTTGGGATGTTCAGGACCATCAAGCAGAGCCTGGGACACAAGTGTCCTGAAATGCAAATCCTGGATCAGCGGGGTACAGAAAATCCTGCTCAGTCCCTTCTCAAGCCCCCTTGTTGAAGTTTGCCCAGTTTCAAGAAAGAATTGGACCGAGGAGCCGGATGAAGTTACTGCGTTCCTCACAGAGGTGGATGTCCTGACCAGACCTCCCCTCTGCCCAGGGGTCATGGCTATGACAAGGCCAGGAGCTCCATCGGGAGTTGGGCACCAGGCAATGTCCCTTTCCCAAAGGGTCAAAGGCCCACTTTATTTTATTTATTGTTCACAGAACCATGCTGTGAACATGCAGGATGGTTTGAACTGGGTGAGAGCCCCCGGTCTGGGATATTTGGCAGCACCCTCACTTCAGCCTCATGAGGAGCTTTTGGTGAACAGAGACATTTCCTTTCCAAAGTTCAGTCTTTAGCTAAAGAATCCTCCAACTACAGAAATACCTGAAGAAAAATTTGTTTAAAACCACAGGGTTTCTTGTTCCCCTCCATTAGCAAACAAAACCTGCAGACATCTGGCTCTACCCAGACACACTGTTCCTACCTCCCAGACATCCACAACCAGGTCCCTCCTTTCTTGTCACCCCTTTATGCTGCTGGGCAGTGTGGCAATAACCCTGCCACCTGCAAGGGGTGGGGACAAGGGACAGAACCAGGGCAGCACCCCACTGTCCCAGCTTTGCGGGAGGGATCTGGTTCACTCCAGACCTGGAGCACCTTTTACTGGGAGGGTCTGGAAAATCCCACTTGATGACTTGTCAGCGGGAATCATGCCAATACTGGCTACACTAGCATCTGCCATCACTTGGGAGGCATCCAGCCTCTGCATTTACACTAATTCCCACTGTCAATGAGGTGTGAGATTTATCTGAGGGCAGATGAACAGCCTCGGGCACACTGCAGCCTGACAGGAGACACACACACTGTATAGATCCATGGCTCTGGAAAATAACAACTCAGTGGAGCAGAAAGCTGCTTTGATCCAGTTCAGATGGTAACATAGCAGTCCTGCCACCATCTCCTCAGAAGGTTTTGCAAGGGAAAGAGCCCTGTGTTGGGAAGGAGGGGAAGCAACAGGGTCCTGCAGGAGACACGGCCATTGCTGGGGACTTGGGACTGGTGCTTCCCCAGCTCCCCACACGGTCACACACCTTCCCAGGCAACTCTCAGCTCAGCAACGTGAACATGCAACAGCCTTCAGCAGCAGGAACATGGCAGAAATGGTACCAAGGCAGACAGGGTGCAGGGCTGAGCCTCTCAGAGCCCTAACACCCAAACCCTGGGATGGTACTGGGGTGCAGAGTTTACCATTGCTGCAAGTGATGTGCATGCACAGCACGGGGAATAAATCTGAGACCAAACACAGCTGTCAGAGGGACAAAAATATCAGGGATGTCTGCCTCTTCATTCCCAAGCAGTTTTGGAAGGTGATTTCCCAGCTGCTGACACCGATGGATGTGCCAAGACCTGCACGCTCCATCCCTCTGGGCTACAGCCCTCATCACCCATCAGCTCTGCTGCTGAGCACAGGCAGAGCATTGGGAATTCTGTGGACTGGATCAGGTGAAGGGATTCCCTACACAAGCTGCAGCTGGGGACTTAGAACTAGAAATAACATGCTGACATGGAAGTTTTCCTGGGCAGGGCATGGCCTTAACATACACCATGAGCATTTGCTGAAAGTTAAAGCCATGGTCCACGACAATGGGGTTAAAGTCAAGCACGTGCCTGGTGCTTTCCTAAATAGAGTAGCAGGCTCCTCTCCCAGTGGCCCGAGGACTGGAGGCAGCTGGAGAGCAATAGCAGGGGCAGGATTAGTGTTTGCCTCTGGACTCTTCGCCAACCCCAAGAGAAGAAATTGGCATAAAAGAAAAAGAGAATTTGGAGTGAAATTAATGGGAGATCCTGAGGCCCAGGCAAACAACCAGGTGGGAAGCACAACCTGTTGTAACCGAGGGAGCAGCTGCCCACAGTAAGAAGCACCAGTACACATTGCACCCACCAGCCAAGGGAGATGAAGCAGATCCCACTGCACACCTGGAGCAACCCCAGCTCAGAGAGGAGCTATGCACTGCTGCAGCCTCACTCAGGGCAGTCATCAGAGCCTGAACATCATGGGAAATCATGTTCCCATCCCTATGAACACCTCCCTACATGTTTACATGTGCACTGGGAGCAGCAGAGCAAGAGCTGAGCACAGCCACCCCACAGCCCTGCATAACGTGGGCAGTTCAGAAGGTGATGCCAAACCTCTACTGGAGACAAGCAAGGCCAACCAAATGCCAACGAGTCATTTCAGTCCCCAGAGAGGGTCAGCACTTACACCCTGGTACCAGCTGCACATTTATACCCTGGGCAGATCAGCCACTGCAAACACGCCTCTCCACTCCCTGACTCTCCCCCATCATTTGAAAGAGAAATGTTTTAAATAAATGATGTGCTTCACAGCCACCAGCCCTCACGCAGAGCTGGGGAAGCTGGAGAGCAGATGTCCTTCTCCTGCTCCAGACCTCGGCTCTTCCACGTGTGCTGCTTTTCCTTCCCATTCCCTGTTCTCCAGAAGCAGCTTTCCATGTATTTATTTTAGCTGCATCTGGCTAGTTTCTGTGCCATTGGGATAAGCCAGTGGGTCTCGAAAAGGTCTGCAGCAGGAACCCACACAGCACAAGCCAGCAAAGCATCAGATGGGACCGATCTGCTACAGATGCTTTGAAGAGCATCTCACTGCAGCTCATGGCACCGTGCTCTCTGCCTGGGGCAGATGCTGATTCATGTCCTTGGATTTATTCCTCATCCAGCCTCAAAACCAAAAGCTTTTGCTTGCAACTTCTCCCCAGGATTAACCAAGGGTCAGGTCTCCATCCTGACCCTGCTGGGTTTCTGGGTATTACAAGAATATCATGGATTTACTCTGAGTTTCAAAGCAGGTTTATTTCCTCTTTGCCTTAACCTCCGGGAGCAGATTTCCCAAGGACACAGATTACCTGTGGGAGTGACTCTCAGCTGCAGGGGCTGAGTCACCAGCTGCCAGAGATCAGGGTCCCAGCCCTTATGGGTGCAGATTGATCCCAGGCAGGAGGATGCTGAGGGTGCAGAGAGTGCAGTCACTGCAGCAGCCGGTCAGGGACAGGACAGACTGTATGTCTGATATGGTAACTCTGTTTTCTTTACAAAAAAACATGTTTTCTCCTGAGCTTTCAGCTGTCCTAGGTGCCTTAACCCCACAGGCATCCACCCCACTGCCTTGCTTCACAGTCAGGATCCCCCATCTCTTTCCAGAGCCCACCAGTGAGCAGCTCTGCTCACAAACACCCTTTCCACCACTGCTGAGAAACTGTCACCCCTGGAGGCAATGCTGCCCAGGACCTCGAGGCAGGGCTGGCACCAAGCTGTGCTCACGGCCCAGATGTGTTTGCTTTGGGCTCCAGACTTGGGTTCTTCCTTGCTCACCTGCAGGAGAGCCAGGCAAGACTGCCCCCAGCCAGGACATGCAGCATGGCAAACTAACAGCCTTGCTATCCAACCTTCAACCAAAAGCCTGCAGAATGGCTGTATCTGTGCTGGAAAGGACATTCCTGGAATTCAACAGCTGCTGCCAAATTCAGCTTGCCTCTGGGCTCCTAAAGCAATGCAGGAACCTTCCCAGGCAGCCCAGTGCCAGGGAGACTTGTGCATGGGCCAACCTCAGCAAGGGCAAGCACCAACCAGCAGAGCCAGAGCCAAGAACACAGCATCCCACACTGAAACCAACCCCGAGCCAAAGCTGACCTGCAACCATCAGGGTGCCAAGCATGTTTAGGGAGAAATGCTTCCAAGGATGGGGAGCACAGCAGTCCATGCAAAGGGAAATATCCATAAAAACTGTTAGAGATGCAGCATGGAGCTGTTGAATCCCACCCCCTGAACCCATTGTGGTGCTTGCTGTTGTGTCAGGAGGTCTCTGCCTCCAAGAGCCCAGAAACCATGCCAAGAGAAACAGCTAGACTCTCCCAGTGTTTTAGTGCAGATGTCCCAGCAATCCTAAACTCAGGCTAGAGGAGACAACCAGCAGAACCTTGCAAAGCTCAGCAGGAGAAGACACATTCTCCGCCTATCAGTGGTGCCACCTGGACCATCATTATCTCCACTGCCTTGGTCTGAGCACCTTGGTGCATTTTAAGAGATGTTTATCTAAAAAACTGTGACTCATGGTTGCTTCCTTTGTAAAAAAGTTAAACAGTTAAATAAAAAAAATAACAAAACTCAGGCATCCCTTTTTCAAAGCAAAGTTGCTTAGAAAAGTGCACAGAAAGAGGGAGTAAAGACCTTACCTCACCACCCTGAGAAGTTATAAACAAGTTCCAGCTCAAATATTAAGCACACAAAAAGCACTGGTATTTCCAGGATGAAGGAGAAATGAAGGCAGAGGGGTCTGCACACACCACCCCCACCTCCCACTGCTGGGGACTTTATCAATGTACCCACATCAGTCTGTGAGCTCCCTATTTCCCACATGGGGCTTTCCTGCTCCCATCAGTCGTTTGTCCCCATGCAGAGTTCAAATTCCCATGGAGCAAGAGGAGAAACAGGAAACACGGGCAATGCCCTGGTCAGACTAGGGACCCAGAGGACAACCCCAAAGGTAAATCCATGCCTTGAGGAGGAGGGTGGGCAGACAGGGAGCCTTGCAGAGGGGGTTTGTGGTTACCCTCAAGGCCAGCTGGGAGCACACCTGGTGTACAGGCACCCACCAGCCTGGCCTGAGCTGTGGAGAGGGAAGGTGACATGGAGCACCAAGGGCCAGCTGCTCCTGGGGGATGGCAAACTGGGGGACCTGAGAGTGGGCAATACCTGGCTAAAAGGCACAGTTCCAAGGGTGAGGAGCACACCAGGCAGAGCCAGCCACTGGGAATAGGGTCCACAGGCAGCCCCAAGCAAGGCCAGCCATGAACCAGGTCCAGGGTCCACCATGGAGCACAGTTGAGTGCAAAGGGAGACATGGGCAGAAGCTGGTCTGGAAACAAGGTCACAGCATGGGTGCAAAGTCCATCCAAGAGACAGAGACAAAGATGGGATGGAAGACAGGTCCATGGCACATCCAGGAGGCAAAGCCAGAGGCAGGAGTAGAGGCAAGCACCCTACACCCTGGCTCAGGGGAGGGCTGAGAACACAAGGCTGAGCTTAAATGGGGCTCCTGAGAAGAGGGCATGGGGAGGTCCCAGGTGAGGCTGGACAGTGCCATTAATGACCATCAGTGCTCTCAGGGACCAGGTGGGGCTCAGTAATGGTCCTCCACCATCCCATCTCATCCTTGGGGCTGGAACACCCAGAGGAAGGTGTTCCTTGGCGGGGGGGAAGGGCAGCCCAGGTTGCAGACATGGAAAAGGGACCATCCATGCTTTCCTCTGGCTCGTATGCACGTGTGAAGCTTATACCCAGCTTTATGTTCTCCCCAAAGGAAGGAAATGGGAATGATATTAAACAACATAAAATGTAACTGGGGCCCTGGGAGAGCTCGTAACAGTCTGTCAGACTGAGTCACTTCCCCTGGACACAGCACCACCGGCTGGGACCTGAAGTATCTGGGCTGGACAAGCCCTGGGGACAATGCCAGAGACAGCCCTGGTGCTTGCTGGCTGGGGAACAGAGCACATGAGCTAACGGGTCTTTTCTCCCTCTAATTTCTGAGTGACTTATGAAAATGTCCTGCCAGAAGTCTGCTCATGATCACAGGCCATGCACTTCAAACTCTGAATTAGAGAGACTTGTACGTCACAGCTAGAATTTAATAATAAAGGCCCTCTGAATTAAGTGATGGAAAAAAAGGACTTTGTACTAGGGCAAGGGTTTGCTGGCACCTCACACCACTGACAGCCCCACATTAGCACAGGCATGGTCCATAGCCAAGACAGCCCTCCAAAACACTGATGCTCCTCCACTCCCCTCTTGACAGCTCACACTCCTCTACCTTTTACCTCTTGAAAGACATTCTCAGGCTTGGAGGTTGTGCCTGATCTTCTCTGGACCAAGGGGGCACAAGATGGCAGCTTCATATTTGGACTTGCCTGACGACTCTGCACTTTGGGTGGACAAGGTCTAGGACACCTCAGTAGTGTTGTGTTTGCAGGACAACAGCCCTCCTGCAGCTCTTCCTGAGTCTCTTTCTATCCTAGCATTGCTTCTAACATAAATAATGTCATAGAATCATAGGATCATTATGGTTGGAAGGGACCTCCAGGGTCATCAAGTCCAACCTTTATCCCATCATATTCCTAACCATTAGACAATCAGACCATGGCCTCAAGTGCCTCAGCAACCCGTTTTTTGAACACCCCCAGGGACGGTGACTCCACCACCTCCCTGGGCAGCCCATTCCAGTGCCCAACCACCCTCTCAGGAAAGAACTTCTTCCTAATCTCCAACCTAAACTTCCCCTGATGGAACTTGAGGCCATTTCCTCTTGTCCTGTCATCAGCAATTTGGGAGGAGAGACCAACACCAGCCTCACTACAACCTCCTTTTAGGTAGCTGTAGAGGGCAATAAGGATGTCCACGGCAGGCATCCATGTCACCTCCTGTGCCACCCTCATCCCCTGCTGTTTCATTTCCCTCGCCATCTAATAATTAAGGGCAACACTTGAAGCCACACGAGATGAGGTTTAAACCCAGGTGCACACAGCTCATGGGGATGGATCTGCATTCAGGGATTTATGGAACAGGATTTCAACCTTCGCCTCCCTGCTCCGGGGAGCAGAGAGAATTTGGTTTTAAGTTGACAGGGACAAAGCCAAAGCAGGAAGAAAAAGCAAAAGCACATTTCTCACGGAGGACGTTGTACCTATTAGTGGAAGAGTGAATGCAACCACCCACCCACAGAGAGGACAGAAGATTTCAGGGAAAAGAAAGCTTTTCACAAAGAGCTGGCCGTACACAATGTTTAGACAGGAAAAGTCAGAGCACAGGTTTCTTTTCAAGCTTGTTCCGCAGACCTGCAGGCGTGCTGCTGCTCCTTTGTACGGGCCCAGCATGGAGGCTGTGCCGGGACAGGGCTTCTGGGGACAGAGCCTGGGGAGGAGGAAGGGCTGCTGGAAGCTGAGGGTGATGTCAAATGAGGATACGCTGGCTAGAAGGGAAAGCAGGGCAAGTGGTAGAAGGAGACGAGAGCCTTCAAAAGAGCTTTCAGGAGAAGATGAAGCAGGAAAGCAAAGAGTTTGAGTTGTCCCCACAACAGGGATGATGAAACCAGAGTGGCCACAGGAGTGGGGAAGTGGGCTTGGTCGGTATTTCAGCCTTCAGCTTCAGCATCCTCACTGGGTCTGCTCTCTGCAAATCCCATCTGCTCAAGCCATGAGATGGAACGAAAACCTCAGCCATGAACTGACAGAGTCTGTTTCCTGCCCTCGTGAGGATGGGTCAAGGCTTTGCAACTGTGGGGCAAATCAGTCTCCTGCCAGCTGAGAAACAAGAGTCTGAAGACCCATTTGAAGGAGGCACTGGGAAGGGCTGGGAGGAAGACTCGTAAGGGCTAGCTGCTCTGCAGGATTTGGTGGCCTCACCTGGGTTAGCTTGATCTTGTTTTTTTTAATAAGAAAACAAAAAAGAAGCCACTTCTGACCTTTTCAAGACATGTACTGAGGGACTGGGCAGAGCTCTTCAACCATCTCCTTCCTGAGCAACCTCAGCCCAAAGCTCCTGGTCTCCAGGAAAATGCTTTGGGGTGCTACGCTTCATCCCACCCTCACACACCCCTCACCCCTGGGCCACAAGCACACCCTGGTGTGTCTCCTATCCCCCATTCTCCACGTATCCTCCCCACTCCCTCCTCCCCCTGCTCTGTGCATACACGTCATGTCCCCTCCTGGAGTACTGACAGCAAATACTACTGGGCTGAGCTCAAACCCTTCCTTGCTTAAGCCAAACACTGTGGAACTGATATTTTATCTATATTCAGGATTTAATAGACTTAGCTAGAGGGGTATTTTTAAATGGATTTCATTTAAACCTGTACAAATCCCTGCACAGCCACTCTTCAATCTGCTCAAGTCTGCCTCATAGCAATTAAGCTTAATTACTGAATTACAGTGAATCAGCATAAACCAGATTTGAATTGGTCTACAATGCCTATACAGAGGATTCTGCAGGATTAATTTAAAAACAACTGAAAAACATGCTAGTAAAGCTTGTGTGACACTGAGTGGGGACAAGTCCCAAAAACACTGGCCCTCACTGCTGCTAGTGAAGAAGCTTCTTTTCATTGCTCCACTGTCAAAGTAAATTAATAGCAAATTCTGCAAACCATCACACTCCAGGGAATTGTTTCCAGCACCAGCTTTCCAAGAGCCTCCCTCTCTGCTGTTTTGTTTTAAAGGGTTGGAAGACACACAAGTAAATACACATGAAGCCACTGGAGAAAAGCGATGAAGGGATAATGGTGAAAAACCTCCCCTTGGTGGGATGGCCAGCACCAACAGGGCAGCCCATGGCACAGACAGAGTTTGCACCCCTGAATTTCAGCATACTCTTGTGTTGATAGAACACACGTGCATTGGTGTGCAGACATCTCCCCTAGCTTCCATGGCCAAGGCTTGTCTGGATTCAGAATCATCAAATCATGGAATTATTTTGGTTGGAAAAGACCTTTAAGACCATCGAGTCCAACCATTAACCCAGCACTGCCAAGGCCACCACTCACCCATGGCCCTCAGCACCACATCTACAGGGCTTTGAGATCCCTCCAGGGATGGGGACTCCACCACTGCCCTGGGCAGCCTGGGCCAGGCCCTGACAGCCGTTTGGGTTTGGAATTGTTCCTCAGATCCAACCTAAACCTCCCCTGGGAACCTTGAGGCCGTTCCCTCTTGTCCCATCGCTTGTTCCTTGGGAGCAGAGCCCGACCCCCCCTGGCTCCAACCTCCTCTCAGGGGGTGCAGAGAGCAGAAGGTCTCCCCTCAGCCTCCTTCTCTCCAGGCTGAGCACCCCCAGCTCCCTCAGCTCCTCCTCACACTCCTGATCCAGCCCCTGCCCCAGCTCTGTTGCCCTTCCCTGGACACACTTCAGCAAATCTGACAGTCCTTTGGGCAGGACTACAAGGAGGTCCCTCCAGCCCCCATCCCTGGCTCCAACCGCAGATGCTTGCAGGAGAGGAGAGGAAAAGGCAGGAGCAGACCAAGTTTCTCCTGCTGCTTCCTCCCAGCTTCCTGCAGCAGAAGGATGGAACCCAAGGCACTGTCTGTGCTAGCAGCTGTAGGCAGAGACTTCAGCTCAAGCCTCTCCTGCCCTGGGTAGCATGGAAGGGTAGCTCTGCTCAGCTGGCCGAGCAGGAGATCCCTGGGCACACACCATTTTCTTTCTCTCTCTTTTGAGCTTCTATGAGGTTTTGTGAAGTCTTAAACTCCTCCCAGAGTGGAATGGGATGCATTTTTAAAATCTCAGCCACCCATTGCGGGTGTAGGGGAGGCAGCTGCAGCCCCTGGGCAGCCCCTCTGCAGGCCACGCTCCCCCAGCAGCACCAGAGGGGAGGGGAGATGGAAGGGTTCAGCTCCCAACTCCCCTTTCTTCACCAAATGGCAAGGGACCAGCCAAACGTACACCAGGAGCTACAAAAGTGAAATGAAGAGGTAGAGCTGAGTAAAGCAAGAAGATTCCTTACGAAAGAAAATGCAGTTTCAGAGTTTTGGGATGTAGCAGAAGTTTGATGGGAAAAAAAATTTACTTCTGAAATACCCCAGTTCCCTTCTTCCCCACTCCAAGTTGGTCTTCACAACTGTTTTTCCACTTTAACCTCCCATTGTCTTAGACAGGTTATTTTAAAGTCTGGCAGAGGTTCAGCTCGAGCTATTATTTCAACAATGTTGAAAGTGTCTTGAGTAACAAGGGAAATGGTGGGGTTGGTATTATCTCCTGTGCAGACACACACATCTGGGAGAGATTACAGCCTGAGAAAATAAAAATAAATATGTCCAGGGAGCCCTTCCTGGAAATTCCTCTCATTTCAGCAAAAAAGGGCTTGGTGCACCCCAAAACCAAACCCTTCCTCCCAGGTCCCCTGCTCCTTCCACCAGCGATGAGTTGGTTCATTTGGTTTAGGCTAACAGAGATTCTAAACTGCACGTGTAACACCAGCCAAGGCTGGGAACATGAACCTTAACCCAATATCACTGGTGACATGCAAGGCAAGCCAGACCTAAGGTGATACACCCAGGTGGTAGTCACTGGTGAAAGGCAACCAGAAAGAGTCTGATCTGGTGCCAGCAGCAACCCCGCAGGAAAGCACAGGTTGGCTCGGGAGCTCTGCGACTCCTGTTTTCCAAGTTCTAATCAAAGTATCAAAAACCCTGTGGGGAAATCACAGCAGTAAAGCAGTGAAAGGCCCTTTGTGTTTTCCAACCCAGGGGACCTCATGTTCAAACACTGGAGCTGCCCTGGTGGGTGAGACACCAGCACTGCAAGGGTAGCTTCATTCCGGGCACTGGTGGCAGCTGGGAGGAGGAACAGCAGATCTGCCTGGCTGGCATAAAAAGGAGTCTTAGGTTGACTTAACCCTATGCAGGCTGTGCCGATGAGCATCCCCACACCATCCATGTGGGAGCAGGGCTTGTGCTGTGCCTGGCTGTACACACTTGGCCTTCCCGACTGGGATCCCCTGCACTCAGCACTGGTGAGACCGCACCTTGAGTGCTGCGTCCAGTTCTGGGCACCGCAGGATGGGAAGGACATTGAGGGGCTGGAGCGAGACCAGCGCA
>VZRW01012682.1:511175-522700 GCA_013398125.1 Aegotheles bennettii | reverse complement strand
AGTCACCGTCCCTGGGGGTGTTCAAAAAACGGGTTGATGAGGCACTTGAGGCCATGGTCTGATGGTCTAATGGTTAGGAATATGATGGGATAAAGGTTGTACTTGATGACCCTGGACGGTGCAAGGAGCTGGCAAACTCACACTCAGATCTGGTTTGACTCGTAGGAATTCACAGATTCGGGGATGACAAGGGCTGCAAACTGCAGAGACTTTGCAACAAACTCCTCTGTGCTGAGCACAAGGCTGTGGCGTTCATGATGGTCAATAGTGCCCCAGCCAGAAACCCCTCATGGGGCAGGAGGAGATCTGCTTCCACACTTAAAACTGGGTTTCCAGCCCACCACCCTGCAGAGAAAACGTTGAAACCATCACCCCAGAGTAATCAATGGTCCCGACAGCACAGGGCAGACATGTCCATTGCACCCACAAAGCTGGATGCACACCAGCACTGCCCTTCTCCTGGCTTTGGAGATAAGTTGGCACTCAGGGAAGAGAACTTGAGGGCAAAAGCCAGAGGACACACAGGGGACACAGGGCCGGACACAAGGATGCCAGGGACACGCTCCTGTGCTGTGCCAAGCCCGGCGGGCAGAGAGCCAGGGCTCCAGCCATGGCCGGGCTCCTGGGCATGGTCTGCTGCCTGCCAGGCTCCCCCCGCTGCCCACCCCTCCGCGAAGGGACTGGGGATGCTTCGTAGGAGCTTGTTGGAGACTCAAAGTCCCGACTGCTGGCAGGGAAAGACAATTCCTGTCCATTTTTATCAAAAGCTTGAGGTCTAATGCAGGAGACTCCCTATTGCACAAGTGTCTGGCAAACCTCTTCCCTCTGTCCAAACCCACCCTAACTCAGGGCAGCTCATTCCTAGCCATGACTTCATTCAGCCAGGCCAATTTTCCCCTTGGAAAGAACAGTTACAGGTCAGTGCATGGCTTACTTTAGCTAAAATACAGCTGCTTCATGCTGCAATTCATCACCCTGGCATTGCCTGCAAAGCAGCAATGGTACCAAGCTGAGGGAGAGGTGACAGGCATGGGAGCTGGACCTGCCTGAGCCAAGCTCTGCCATTGCACCCTGCCAGTGCCTCTACCATCTCGTTACTCAGCCTATGACCGGTGTCTGAACCAGAATTAGTACCACTGCACTTAATTAAAGGGAAAGTTTTCCACTGTGGGCAAGTGAAGTGCGCAGTACTTTGCAGGGATCTATTTCTGCTTCCTTGGCTTTTACCTGTGCTGTTGCAAGGGTCAGTGCTCAAGCTGCTGTTAAAATTCATTTGATCAGGAGCAATGTTCTGGAGGTTGTGTCTAGCTACCGTGCATCATCTGCCCCAGGGGATCTGCAGAAATGGAGCAGTAACGAGAGCAAAAGAAGCGCAAGAGCCTCATGCACCAGGAACAGCCCAGCCTGGGGCAGAGCCGGGCAGGGGCAGCAGTGCCAACCTTCTACACAGCCCACAAGAATAAAGAAAAAATTAAAAATGCATGCTTTCCAGCCTAGCAAGCTAACACTTCACAGCCAAAAAGTACTCTGATTTTCACCTCGGGCAAAACATGTGCACATTTGTGATTCAGTCCATGCTCACAGCTGCCAATTTTCCTGCACAAACTATTGAATGGTTGTGGTTTCAACCTTTACTCAACTCCTGAACGCTCCTCCAAGTTCTCTACACTTAGCATTTCGCAGGGCTATTCACCTCCCACCTTTTCCCTTCCACTGATATTTTTACACCCGAAGTATTTTTTAGTGCCTGGGAGCCTTCAGGTTTCACTGCAAGCAGCTTGATGCCACAAACCACTGCCTTCCCTGGCAAACACTGGTCTGATGCTGGTGTGCTGCAGACACCACGGGAGGGTTGCTCCTGCTCTCCACACCTGTATTTCCTAAGGGCAGGGAACATTACTTTCCTGCAATACCTGATGGATTTATTCCCCAAGCCACGTGCAGATCACTGTGAGCACAACTCTTGCAGGGCTCCTCCAAAGCAACTGGGGTGGGTTTGTTTCCAAGCCATCAGATTAAATGTCCTAGGGACGGCTGCAGCAGCCTCACGCTGGGCTCACAGCAGCACTTCCAGCTTCAACAGCACACTCCATGCTCCGTGAGCAGCAGGACCGCATGAAGAAGTGACTTTCCTGCTTCTTTTTCTAGTTTGGGATGGAAGGAAGCAAAAAAATAACTTAAAAAGTGGGTTGGCTTGAACTGCTCAACCTTTCCTACTGAACCTCCAGCAAAATAAATACTTTAAGGAATCAGCCTAGGCCTAAATACTTAATTATATTCATTCACTATAAATACTTAATTATATTAATTCACTATAAAAATCTGAAAAACACACAGCCAAATGACAGACCTACAAAGTCAATGGAGCCACTCCCTGCCTGCCACAGCCCAGGGACCAGGACACTGCCTTAAGCTGAGGGACAGCCAGGGTCCAAAGCCTCTGCTCCCTCAAATATTTGATTCCTACAGTTCCAGATCCTGCCCTACCCTCCTGTCATCAGTGCCTGAAGGTATGGCCAGACAGGCTGTATACAGCTACGACTCCATAGGGAAATGCAGTTGGTACCTACAGGAGCTGGGCTGTCACTGGAGAAGGGACCGGCCAGCACTGGGCAGCTCTCTGGATGCTCATCACTCCTGGAGAAGAGCTGTGGGCAGTTACTTTGCTACAGAAACCCACAGAGGAAGGAGACTCAACTGCCAGTCCTGGCTGAGGTGTGAGGAGCCCCACATCATGGTGCTCAGCAGCAAGCTGCCCACCAAGCTAAAGAGAAACCCTGGCTGGGGCAGGGGGTCCTCGAGGAGCTACAGACAAAGCTTTGCTCTGCTCGACTGCAGAAGAAGATACAAAAGCAACAAACCCAAGGCATTGCTTCAAACACAACAGCAACCATCACCCAGAGATGTCTCATCTCCTGGTTACTGCACTGTGCCGTGAGTGAGCAGCTCCTGTGCTGTCTTTGATACCACAACTGTTGATGTTACAGGCTTCAAAAACAGACAGCTACTGTCCTACATGTGACCCACTTTCAGGTTTGAGGTAAGAAGAAAAATCTACTCCTTTATCCAAGCAGAGCAACACGCATCCCCTTATGCTGTGGAAAACCTTGATGCTCATCCCTTTCTTCTTGGCAGCCACCTCTCCTATACAGGCAGGGGTGGAAATAATGGACCAAGACCTCACCATGCACAACCCCATCAAATGGTGGGGCCTTCTTCAGGCTGTTTAGGAGCCAGGGCTTGGGCTGCATTAACCCCTGCTCCCTGCAGCGACGTTTGTGTGCTAGGGTTAAGAAAGAAACCAAGGAACAAACCCAAAACAGAGGAGGGATTAACAGGGGTGGGCTGGATTCTGGCTGGCTCAAGCCCTCTCCAAGCAGGGAGGAAGGGGCGAGGACAGTCCCACGCTGGCTCTGCACGTCAGCCAGGCTCTGGCTGTTTTATCAGGCCATTTATCTCAGTTACTTCCAGCCCTACTCTGTTTCCAATCAGCATCCCCTACCCCCTCGGCCTGGGCCCTGTGGGGATTCCAGTAAAAGCCTGAAAGGAATATAAAAATGAAACAAAAACACATTGAGGGAGATTAAAGCAGGGAAGAGGTGGCTGTGTGCTGTGAAAAGGAGCAGGGTTCATTTTCTCGCATCTTGCTGGGTGGAGAGAGCCTGGGGGAGGCTCAGCCCGGGGATGCTACGGTTGGGTTTGAGCAGAGGAGTTATTCCATGGCTCCAGGAGACGTGTGGGTGCTGCCTGGGTGCTACATGAGCCAGAGCTCGTCTGGCACCACACCATGAGCCCCAGGCATCTCTGTCACTCACAAGTTGGGAGCAAATCGTAGAATCCCAGACTGGTTTGGGTGGGAAGGGACCTTAAAGCTCATCCAGTCCCACCCCCTGCCATGGGCAGGGACACCTCCCACCAGACCAGGCTGCTCAACCTTCATGCACATCTTGAGATGGTGCTGGAAATTTAGCTCTGCCATCCTTGCACCTCCTTCAAGGCACAAGAGTGCAGCCAGGACCTCCGTGCTTCCATCTCCTCCAGAGAAGAGCGATGAAAAGGGCTCACTTGGGACAGTGTCAGCCCATGCTCTGCTGAGCTGCAGCAGAGACCTGGCCACAAAAGCCTTCTGCAAACTCTGTCTGAGGAGGGAAAATATCACAGCAAATGAAAAAAAAACAAGGCACAAGTTATTTTAATCAGGATCAGGAATTTCAGGGTAAACGCCCCAACCATCCCCACTTACTGTGCTTCAGCTCACACCGCTGAGCAGTCTTGGACCCCACCAACAGATGTCTTTCTGGTGGCACTAAGCCAGAAGAAGTGCTGCAGAGGACATTTAATGTTCTCCAACATGGAGAGCATCCTGTGAACTGAAAACCCAAGACCAGCCCAAGGTATAAACCACAGAGCCCATATAGGGTGGACATATGGGCCTTGGACCTGGTGCTCTGTGGTAGAGCACACTGATTGCTGACACCGACAAAGACCTAATCCTGCTGCTGCTGGGCTCATTAACAGCTCTGAATCTCTAATTAACCTTCCTGAGCCTCACAGCTATAGAGAAATGCTTGGAAAACCTGACTGCTGATGGCTCAAGCACAAAAAGTTGAATGCAAAGTTCAGAGGTGATTTTTATTTATTCTTTTAAAACTTTATCTTTTTTTTTTTGTTGTTAAGCCAGGAGTTTATTATCCCACCCAGAAAATCATCTCCACTCCCAGGAGGAAGCTGTTGTCCATCCACCACATCCCAGTCCCAATGAAAGCTTCCATCTCCCCACAGCACCACGACCAGGTCGGTCTGGCCAGTCCCACAGCAGCACCTGTGCCAGCCTCTGCTCGCTCCTGCCCAGCCCCAGGATCTCCTCTCCCACAGCAGCAAACACGCTCACGGGTTGGCCCCATGGATGCACGATGTGGGAACTCACATCTGCAGTGAACCATCCCAAAGAGAAAGACATTTTCCCCCTCAGAGATACCTCCAGAGAGTGGTTCTGGGTGAGGAACAGCCCTGGGGAGATCCCCCAGCTCACAGCAATTGTCAAGATCATGATCCAATCTCTGTCTGCCCAAAGCATTGCTATGCTCACAAAGCCCAGATGCCTCAGCTCCCAGCTGCCCCTTGTCCAGCACTGGCCATGGGAAGCATCTCAGGGACCTCCTGGCTTTGTGGGCAGATGAATCATCCCCAACTCCCCACATCCACCCATGGAAGAGTAAGGACCTCTTTTCCCCTTCCCCCTGCACTGGCCATTGACCATGCCATGGTGGGGCAACAAGACATCTTGGTATCTGTGTAGGTCTGAAGCTTAGGAAGGGATTAGCCAGAACGAGCTGGTTCCCTCTTCGAAATGGCCCCTAAAAAGAGCTCCCACTGAGCTCTATGGCTGGGATCCAGGAGTAGACAGGAACCAAGAGGAGATCTGGCTCACTCCAAGGTCATTCTGGATCACTCCTTGCCCTGCGACAGTCAACCCCCGATAACTTCCAACACAGCCACCAAACTCTTTCACTGGAGGAGACATCCTGAGCATGAAAGGAGGAGAGATGCACGGGCCACCCTTCCTCTAGGGGATCACTTTTAGAGGCAGGGTCTCCCCACCACCAGATACCATGCCAGAAGCAGGCACCGCTCTGGGGCTGCTGAGCAAACACATCCCAAAAAGGTGAGCGGGGCAAGGGAGCCTGGAGCCAAGGCACAGCCCATGTAACATCACTGCAGCTTCACCACCCCACCAAGCAGCCAGGCAGCACATGCCTGCCAGATGCTTCACATGTTGGGAGGAGGGGAGGAGAAGTTCGGAGGTCAAGGTCACAAGTGATGCCTGACTCTGTTCGCTGCGAAGGGGCCATGCAGGGGGAGAGGGAGCTGGGAGGAAATACCAGCCTGCCTGTGCAAAAACCATCCAGGGTGGGACTCATGGTCACGTTTGCACATGTTTGCCTCAGGAGAGGCAGGAAGCTGCAAGGCATGGGGGTCCCTTGGCTGAAATGAAGGGCTGGGGAGGAGGTGGGACAGCCTGGGATGCTCCTTCCTGCACCCTTTGAATGCCTCCGAGAGGGCTGCAACCACCCCATTTAACATCAACCTCCAGCCACCGGTGTTCCTCCTCTCCTCCTTCCCTTCCTTGTGGGAATGAAATGCTGCGTTGTCACTGCAATTCCCACATTGACAAGGCCTGGAGCTCCCTCCATACCCTGGGGCCTCCTGCAGCACATCAGCCCTGTCTCTGATGTAAACCCAGACACTTCTTTCCAAGGCTCAAGACCACGTTAAACTAAACCAGAGAGCACACAGGAGAAGTAAGAGCCCAGACACCACAGGGCTGTTTGGAAATGCCACTTACGCCTCTGCAGGAAAATGGTGACCCAGCAGTGGTCACCTCCAGGTGGCCCTTTCAATGGCCAGGATCTAGAGGGACCTGCTTCAAGCAGGGGCTGCACTTCATCATCTCTACGAGTCTCCTCCAAGGTGAACTACCCTATGACATCTCCCACTGCTGGATGCAGGTGCTACACCACCTCTACACCTCCCATCACTGCGTGCGATGTCAAACAGGCTTGCAATATCTCATCAGACATAAAACTTGACTTCTCACCAGCCTGGCTCTTCCAAAGAGCAGCCAGCAACTACCCCAGTAACACCAGTAGTGCTTCGGGGCACAGTCACACCCTGCCTGCCCAGAACCACGACTCCCTTGTATATTTAAGACAGAAAAAATATAAAGCCTAAATAATTAGACCACAAGAACCAACCATATGACTTTCAAGCACTGCCTTCTAAAGCTAGCATGCCTGGGATAAACAGGCAAGCTTTTTTGCTGCTTTAATTTAATTTTGGGTCACTTTTGCTCAATCAGCATCCAGATGGTAGGAGACCAATCACTGAGCATGGGATCTGCTCCTATTTATGCATTTTCAAGGCAGAGAAAAAAAACCCAAAGCACTGATCTGGTGCCCTACTACAAATATGCCAAAGGAGATCTCCAGCTTAATTTCTGCTTTAAAACCAACATCTGTGGCTGAATTTGGAAAAAAAACATCTTTCCATTTAGGAAAAACATCTCATCTGGGTTTAAAGTCCTCCCAGCAACTGAAACTACCACAACCCACCCCTGATGTAGGCCAGCAGAGAATTAATAATATATACAATCAACATATGGGCTGTTACAGCTAACGTGGGAGGTTACAATTAAAACCAGCAGAGCTGTGGAAGAAAATTAACAGCGCTTTTACAGCAGAAGGTCTTGGATTCCCAAAAGTCCACTCAATTGGAGAGAAAAACCACAAGTGAGATATTATAAAATGAACCCATTAATAAGGATTCAGAGAACTGCCTACCCTGGGCAGGCACCTCCTTGGGGATGATCCACCAAAGGCAGTTCTTGCTACAAGGAAGTTTAGTAGCTCGAAGGCTGCAAAGGAGGGGAATATCATGGACCTCTCCGTCCAGAGTGCACAACCACTGCTTTTCTCCCTTTCTCCCTCTTCCTTTGTAGCTCGGTTTAAACTCCACACCCCGTGTCCACCAGGCACCAGCCAGGGCGAGGAGGATGGTGTGGCACAGTGGGGACTGGGACCTCTCCCTTCTCTCACCCGAATCCTTCAGTTTGCCACCCTCCAAGTTAAAAATGGTCCAGGGGGGGAGGAAACAAACCAAAAACGCAGAGGAGTTGTTGAAAATCTGCAAATCAGGCAGAGCTCGCTGCCAGGAAGTGAGATCCAACCTCAAAACTCTGCATTGCTCACAACCTTGTAATAGCTCTCATCACAGAACATCTCGCTCAGCCCTGGTTACATCCCCGCCTGCCAAAACAAAGCCCAGCATTTCCACAGGCAGAGCCCAGCTGTTTAATTGAGCCATTCAAAGACTTCAGGAAAGCATTAATAACGCAGCTCTGCTGAGTGAGAGCTGTCACTCCCGGGCAGCAGATGCCTTCGTTGGGTGGCACCTTGTCCAAGCTGGGCCTTTCATCAAGCATCTCCCACTCCCAGTGGAAGCTGCCATTCAAAATGGGGCTTAGACACAAAGGCTCAGCAGCAAGAAAGCAGAAAAAGTCATAATAAAATGTACCCCTTTGAGTCTGAAAAGCCATGCTCAACCCATAGCACGTTCTCATACTCAATCTGGAGCATGCACACAAGTTAGTGCAGAGGCACAAGAACGCCCCAAATCACATCAGGTCTGGGTTCTGCATGGTGCTGTACACACAGAGTATATCCCAATAAATTCTCCTCACCCTGTGACTCTACGATCTTCATGCCTGGGGTTACTTTGAATCTCTTCTCATTTACACTGTGCCATCCTCAGCTCTCACGCTGCAACGTGGCGTTTTCCCACGGGTGGGATGTGCTCCAAGCCCAACACCTCCTGCATCTCTCCGAGAGGACCCAGAGTGCCCTGCTGAAGCTGCAGTGGCTCACACATTGGCACTCACAGGGGTAGGGAGAGAGGGGATGGAAAACCAAGACAGAGCAAGCTGACAAAATACCAGCACTTCTCCAAAACATCACGTCTAGCAGGTTAGAGAAAAAGAGGAGAGCGAAAGAGAGGAGCTAATGGAACATAATCTGCTGCCTGGCTGCGTTCTGTCTCACAGAGACCTCAGCTCAGAGCCATTACTGGAGAAGCAAAGGCATGCCTGGGTCTGGCATCCCTCCCTGCTTCGTGGATGGGAATGCCAGGAGGGAGGCAGCAGCTGGTGCAGGGCCACAGCGCAAGAGACCAGGGAGCCCCAGCCCTGCTCGGGGTCATGGCCACCCCATCCCACTGCTCCTCAGTTCTGGCCTGACATTCCATTTCCCAGGAGTCACCCACCACGCATGCATGGAGCCCCTCCACCAGCGAGCTCTCACAGGGGAAGAGCACTCAGTACCTGCTCGGTCTGCAGCTCAACCCCAGCCATCTGCTGGTGCTCTCCAAGCTGGGACACTGGCCATCCAGCAACCAGACCTTTCTCCACCCAAAAAAAAATAAAAGGCAGGAATACCAGACTAGCTTCTCCCATCAAAACCACCCAGATGAGCTGGTGAGCCCAGGCCCTCCTCTCCTGGTTTTATTGCCAGCTCCAAGCAATCAGGCCTGGCTGCTGCACCGAGCATCAGCTGCCTCCTCCTCCACAGCTGCCTGCAGTTGAGCAGCAGGAGGAATTATCCCTGCATCTGTCATGGATGAGTCTGGGGCTCTGAAGTGCTTTAAGATGTCTCTGCAATAGATTACCTGCCCGCCTCTCCTATTTCTCCAGGTCCCGATGGAAATATTTTATGTTTTATCTAAATGTAGCAACTTAGAATCCATCCATCTTCTGCAAGCAGGGAAGCATCTCTCTGCATAATGCACACTGTGAGGTTAGTCAGCTTTCAACAAATAAAAGTTAATTACTTTTCTCTAGTTTTCTTTTTTGCTTTTATGAGAATAGAAGCTGCTATTTGAATGATTTTAAAAGACAAAAAAAACCCCACCCCAAACCCTACCCAAAGTTGACCTTCATTCACACTCTGGTGAAAGCAACAAAAATCAACAGTTTTCTCTGAGCTAAATCTGTTTGACCTGTGTCCAACCCCTGTAATTTCCCCTAGCAGGTTCAGGAGGGGGTAAACTCTGCACAAGTGCCATACGGGGCCATTAAACACCCCAAGGACCACCAGGTGCTGCAGCAGCAGGTCCAGCCCCAGGGCTGGGGCCCCACCGCCAAGCAGAGCTCTTGGGGGCACACAAATGCAGACTGTGGGGCTCCTTAGGGCAGGGAGAAAGGCCACGTGCACATGCAAAGATTCACAGCACCCTGGGAAAAAGCACCCACATCAACTTCCCAGAGTGGTGCCCGAAGCTGTGGGTGACATGAGCTACAGGAGGGCTGGCCCTTCCTTCCCATGAGATGCAACAGCCCCAGCACCACATCTGCTCCTTGCTACCCTGCCCTGATGGTTTTCAGGGTAAGTTCTTGCCTATGGACAAGTGTTTCCATAAGAAAAGGAGCAGATCCAAAACCACCACTGCCATCCCCAGCTTTGGATGCCTGCAGCCATCCTCCATCCTAACTTAGGTGTTCACCCTTGCAGATGTCTCCTCCAGCTCTACTCCCTGGTGTAGCAAGACTGGCTGGGGAAGCACATGAAGAATCTTATGCAAACGGCTGCAGCAATAGTTCAAACTCACCCTTTGGGGCAGCTGGGGCTGGCAAAGGCTCAGCCCTGCCCAGCCTGGTACAAGTCCTCAATGCTCAACAAACTGCAGCAACCATGAGAAATCCCAGCCCAGGGGAGATGCCGGCATTCCCATCGCTGCCTTGACACCTGGTTGTGATCAGACACCAAAATACCCCTGCCCCATCCATCTTGTCTCAGAGCAGAGAAAATCTGCTGGTTAAAAAAAATAAATGATGTTTTCAAACAGGCAGTTAGCTGAGGTATTTTGGGTAAAACCCAAGAAATTCTGACTTTCCCCCCAAGTGACAGTTCAAATGAGATCTGTGGAAATGGACCATCATATTTCATTTAGAGAAAGCTCAGCATTGATCTTCATCACCTCGTGGGGCTGAATTAGTTCCCAGGGTTGATGGAGCCACTTCTCTCCCTCCTCACCCTCTCGACTGGGATAGGGAAGGAGAAGCAGGGCAGGGCATGGCAGCCCCTGGGGAGCTGTACAGTGACTGCCCCAAGCTGGAAGTGGTTTTACTGGGCTTGAGCTGGCCTGCAGTGAAATATTCTATTTCTGTTTTCTCAGTGGAAAAGTTACATATTTTTCTTCTAAGGGAAAATTTTATGTAGAAAAAGCAGCTTTATGTGGAAAGGGCAGTTACAAAGAGGATGGGGGCTCTCTCTCCACAAATTGTCACGTGGAGAAGAGCAAGGGCAACAGGTACAAGTTGCACAAGGACAGGTTTCATCTTGAGATAAGAAAGAATTTGTTCCAGTGAGTGATTGTTATCACTGTGAAAATCTCCCCAGGGATGTGGTGGAGTCCCCATCGCTGGAGGTTTTCAAGGTGCAGCTGGGCAGGGTGCTGGACAATCCCACCCAGGCTCCCTTACCCACAAAAGGTTGGACCAGATGATCTTTGGAGGTCCCTTCCACCCTGGGCTGTGCCATGACTCTGATTTGACATGGGAGGGAGAGTGGTCAGGCTGCTGAGCATCCTGGGTGGCAATGTTCTGCAGCCACCCGAGGACAAGTGGCACTGGCCATGCTGCACCTGCAGCATCCCAGGGGCACCACTCTGGGGGGCATCGGTGCTGCTGGGAGTGAGCAGGGATGGGCAAGCATTGGAGCCAACCCTGTACCTAGAGAGCCAACACATCTCCTTGGGTGTCCTCTCCCAGAAGTGCTGTCCCCTAGCAGGCACCATGGGTGGGGAGGGAGAGAGGGAAGGGAAATCAGGGAAAAGAAATCCATGGTATCACAGCAGATACTGGTGTTCCTTCTCACAGAGCCACTGCAACCAGTCTGTGACACCACCACAGTGAATCTGATGGAACAAAGAGACCCATGGCTGCAGGGTAAGGGGCTGCTGCATCCCTCCATCCT
>VZRW01012682.1:271102-497885 GCA_013398125.1 Aegotheles bennettii | reverse complement strand
CTTTTTTTTTTTTTGGGTAAAGTTCCGCTTGTGTTGCATGGTTGGAACTTTTATAATTTTTAACACTGTTTTTTTAAATATAAAGTTTTGCAACAAACCCCCAATTTATATCAAATATAATTAAAAATTAACAACTGATGAATACATTGTATCAAAAAAGTACGAAGATAAACATTTTCCATGCACATACTTTTTATATATATGTATATATGTATATATTTTACATGCAAACATTACTTATTCAAAGTACAGCCACTACGAGACTGGTTCTGGATGCAGAAAACTGATCGGTGCAATTCAAGTTTGGCAACTCACTATGAGGAATCTTGGAAATATCATGTATGCATTGAGGAGACAGCAGAGAGGCTGTAAAAAAAGGCAGGAAAAGGGTTATGAACAATTGTGGTCAGGCTCGTCTGTCACTGTCATCGACCCCTACGAGGCGGGTGGAGGATTAGACAACTTGAGAATTTTGTTTCTTGGTGTTTTGCCTAGGAACTGGAGTAAGCCAAGGCCATCGTTTGGCTCTGCCGCTTCCCGATGGGGCGGTGGTGCGGGGCTGGGGGCTAAAATGGCAGAGGAAGGGGAAAGGTGGAGTGGAGAGAAAGGCAAAAATGATTTGGTACACAAAGACATCTCCTTTGCTTGCCTGTGCAGGTGTGATGTTTGCACGCACTGGCAGAGAGATTGCGTTTTCCCCTCTCCTTTACTACCTGGAGTAAAATAGTAACGTTTTCTTTAAAACTTCAAATAAATTGTTTGTGCCTTCATATAAGGAAAAAACGTATAAAACATTTGGTCACAATCATGCTGAAGCCTGAAACAGGAAAATCCAGCAGATAAAGCTACAGAATGGATGAAGGTCTTTCTGACTCTCGGTGGTTTGGATGTATTTCCGGACGTGTCATCTTGTTGCATAGCCCTCCGTTTGCAAATCACAGCCGCTGCTCACAGCAGACCTCTGGCTACCCCACCTCCCTTAGTCAAAGTGCGCAAAAACACAGAGACAGAGACAGACAGGAGTTATCCTTTAGCAGAATCCAGGGATGAGATTGGCCAGAGATTATTAGTTAGTAACGGAATTAAAAAAAAACACAGAAGGAAACAAAACCGGGGTGAATTTCCTCAACAGAAGAGCTACAGGAGATGTGAAGAACCACCCGACAGCAGACTGCTCCTGCCTGAGGCTGAAGGACTTTTGCTGAGAGCATGAGAGACCTCCCAAGTGGTTTGGTAGCATCCCATACCCTCCAACCACTCCAGAGACAAAATGAATCACTGGGGTCCAGCGGGATCTCTACCCATCCTAAGTGACCACCTAGAGAAGTTTCACAGTTCTGGGGCTTGGTAGATCCTCTGAAAAAATTCATCCATCCAACACTCTCCTTATTCCTATCAGCATTTCTAGCGATGCTCTTGCCTGGTACCTCCCACCCTTCCTCTTTAACCTTTAGTCAGTGTACTACGTGTCCTCTGGCTGCCCCGTGCCCCAGATTAGCTCGATGTGATTATTCAGACCCATGGATGCAAGGTCCAGTGCTCCCTTCCCGCTGACACATTGCGTTTGCCCCTTTCCCAGGCTCAAAGTGCAGAAACCCACACATGCACAAAAGAAAGAAACCGTCCAACGGAAGAGTCACTGCAAGAACACAGAAATCTCATCCCTGAGAATCAGAGTTAGAGGTTTTGCTTATTTTTTTTTGTTTTTTAAACCTTCTCTTAAGAGGCAATAAAACCAAGACCCTCTCCAACTGCCCTCAAGGCAAGTTGTGCGCCGTGGAACGTGGCCAGAGCTCTCGCAGCCCAACCGATGCCGTGCAGTGTGAAAGACGATGCTTCTCCTGCAAGAGGATCCCTGCAGGTGCTGTACTTGGCCACCTGCCTCTCTCCTGCAAGACCTAAACACTAGTCAATGAGAAAAGGCCGGTTTTGCTTGCTGCAATCACTCTCCTCCCATCAATAAATGCATATAAAATTAAAAAAAAAAAAAAAAAGGAAGAAAAAATAAAAAAAAGGCCAACGAAACCCAAACCAACCCCAAAGCATGTTTGCCTTCCCCACTGTAAGCTTCCAACCTGGTACTTGAACACACTGTCCAGTAACGCGACGGCGGGCGTTGTGTGCACCGAGGGACCCTGGGCCGAGCGGCTCCTCCCGGCTCCGCCCTCCCTCCCCTCCTGCCCCTCCCCGCGCTCGCCCAAGGCCCGATGCATTGAAGCAAGAGGTTGCATCATCGCTGTGAAAGATTTCAAAGGTTAGGCACTTAGTAGTGAACAACTGGAGCATTCAGTAGAAATGGTGGGATCTGGAATGACAATTGGACTAATTCTCTACATAAAGAGTATTTTTTTCTTTTTTTTTTTTTTTTTCCTGTACAATTTACAAAAATGCACACAATGAAAAGTTAAAGTTCTATCTAATAGCTTGATATAAAACCAACAACATTTCTTCTTCTCACCCCTATGCTTTTTCCTTTTTTTTTTTCCTGGATTTTTTTTTTTTTTAGTTGTTTTTTGCTAAATCAAGCCAATATTGTAAACAAGACAAAACAGTGAGGGTGTGTTGCGGTCAACAGGAGAGAGGGACGGAAAGAAAAGTCTCAGCAGCAAGGAAACAGTCCTTACAAAGTAGCTCTCTTGTGGCTTTATCGTGTGTCAGTGTGAAGGACCCGACATGGTGAGTAAAATAAGCGAGATCCAGGTGGCAGCGGTGTCGTAGCAGAGTCCCGGCCACCGCGCTCGGTCAGCTCGGAGGTGTGGCACTGGCTCCGCCGCGAAGGATTGCTGTGGCTGAACATCAAGTCCCGATGGACTGTCCTTTGTTCTGGTCAGTGTTTCTCCTCTCCCAGTTTCTTGGGTAGATCTCTTCCCTCTTAGCAGTGAACAAGAGAAAACGTGGATGCGATCTTGGTTCATGTGTGTCTGTTTGCAACCCCCGACTCCCGCCCTGACCGGGGAAAAATGATATCATTAATGAAGAAACAGCCCAACAAAAACTGCACCAATCTCGAAGAGGATCGACAGTCTGCTTTCTCCACCGTCAGAGTGAGGACCGCTCTTCTCTCAGCTTCTCGCGCGCATCGCGGATTTGGCATCTGGTGCGTGTCTTTGAACAAGACAAGGCAGCAGGGAGGCAGGCGAGGGGGGCAGAGAGAGATGTGCTCCCTTCTCTGCCCTCCCACTAAGGAGGGAGCCTTCTTCCTCACTTGGCCTAGTGTAAAAAAAAAAAAAAAAAAGAAAAAATAAAGAAAAAGAGAGGAGAGAGGCTGCAGGAGTGTCTCCGGCCCTGGGGGCAGAGCAGTTCTTGTGGCAGGGGCTGCCCCATGGGCCCCTCCGGCCTCAGGCACCGCGCGCATCGGAGCGCACAGCCTTCCAGATGATAAAACTCATCGATTTTAAACGTGCACACCTTGCAGGGTTTGGCCACGCCGCTAGCACCAGTCGTCCTCATCGGCTTCGTGGTAGTAACTACGTCCTCTGGTGCCAGTGCCGGGGCCCGTGTTGAGCCCCAGCGTGTAATGGTAGCCGTTGGGCACCCTGCGGATTTGGTGAGACTGGGAGGTCAAGGAGGAGACGTAAGAAGTCCTAGAGGACCGTCCCGAGTTGGTGGCCACCGCCTCCTCGAAGGTGAGGGTGTCCTCCGGCACCGCGCGGTAGGGGCTGTCGGTGTCATCGCGGTGGCCCAGGTAGGGGTCAGAGCCGATGCGGGCCACCGCCGGCGGGGCTGGCTGCTGGTCCCCGCGCAGCAGCGCGTTGTGCTCGGACAAGCCGCGGCTCAGGCGTCCCGGGGAGAAAGTGGGCAGGCCGGTTTGGAAACTGGTGAAGTGGACGGGCGAGGAGTTAGCGGTCTTGTAAGTGATGCTGGGGCGTGGGGTCAGTGGAGTCTGTGGGAGCTGCCTCCGACCCCGGCATGGGGTACTAGCACCAGATGTCGACAGCAAGGGGCTCCCATTAACTGAACCACTGCCCTACATAAAAATTGGAACAAAGCAAATCAAAAAATAAAAAAGGGAAACACCAGACAAACACAAAGGCAGGCAGGTGTAAAACGGAAGGAGAAGCAACAGAAGGGAGAGACAAGTCACAAGAGGAAAGAAAAGCAAAAAAGAGAGAGTTTAGACAGGCACAGTCAGGGGGAGGAGGTTTCGAGAAATCATTCAACACGAGAAGTAAAGAGCTGGAGAACTAAAGTTCTGCGAGCGGTAAATAGGAACAGAAACGGTCAGAGCATCGGTAGGACGCAAACTGGCAGACGGCTCCAACAGAGGGGACACTGTCCGGAGGGAAGGCATCCAACATCATACATGGGCTGGCATGCGCCTTACCTGAGCGGGCTGGGAGCAGCTCAGAAACCTAGGGGAATTTTTTGGCAAATACCGTTTTGCCAAGCAGCACCCTCTGCTTTGGGGTGGGTTTTTGCAGAACTTCACCCAACAGTTGTGAATGCTGCTGTCAGGGATCATTTCTGTGGTCAAAACTGGACTATGTGGAAGGAGGATTTGGGAGCAACTATTTTTTGGGGAATGAAATGCATTTTGATTAAATAGCCACTTTGTGAAAGACCAACAATGAAAGGCTTTTTGGACAGGCTCTAACTAACACGTTCCTAAAGCAAAAATGCATTTACCTTCTCCTCCTTAATACCATACATTGGATTTTTGATTGGTAGCAGTCTGGCAGCCTCCTGGGTTAACAATAGTGATGTGTGAGAGTGAACTAAGCTACAGGATGTTAAAGAAATGCCATGAGTGAGAGGAACGGGCCCTTGTTTCGGAACTTCTGTTGACATTCTCCCAGGGCAGTACATGAATAGCCCCGTGAGTCTTTGCCTTTCTCTTATTTTCACCCTCTCCCTTCTCTGACTTCCCCACATTTCAGCCTTACTCTGCTACAGAGACGTATTCCGATCGCCAGCCAAGTGGCCACCCTGTGGGGATGGAGGAGATGGTGGCCACCACCCCATGACCTCCAGCGTTCCACCACCCAGGGGAAGATGCCCAACTTTTTCCGAGGGCCTGATGCTGAGCACCTCAAAACTACAATACCTACCAAGGAAAGTCAACACCTGCCAATTTCAAGGCAAGGTTGGATGGGGCTTGGAGCAACCTAATCTAGTGGGAGGTGTCCCTGCCCATGGCAGGGGGGTTGGAACTAGATGGTCTTTAAGGTCCCTTTCAACCCAAACCTTTCTACGATTCTATGAAAGCAGAACTAAATCATTTTAATAAGCATTGAGTTGTCTAAAAAAATTTTTGGTGAGATTTTCAAACTTCTTTTATCCAGGAGCAATTCAAGTCTTGATTTTAAAAAAAAATTGTGATGCCTTTTTTCAAAATGTCCAACAAGCTCCTTCCTGCTGAAACATTTTGAAATTTCAAGAAGTTTCATCTCATTTAAAAAAAAAATGCTGTTGCAGAGTCATCATGAAATGTGATTTATATTTAACAATTCACCTGCATTGAAAAGGAAACAGTGAAATAATTCACAGAAGATGTGTAACATTTCTACGTGGGTCAAATAAAACATTGGGAGTTGACCCAAAATGAAATGTTCATGGCTTGGTTTTCTTTTGCATTTAAAAAAACTCCAAAGAACTTCCCTTCAAACAACACCTGCCCTGATTTTTGGCTTGGCTCTAGCTGAGATGGAGCCACCTCGTTGGCAGGGTGAAGCTCAAGCCAGCCTCTCTGCTCAGAGGCCTCCAGGGACTTGGTGAAAAGTGCTGGGCCAGGGCTCCTGGGGAAAGCTGCATCTCCCAAGGAGAGAGACAGACTGACAAAAAAAACCACTTGAGAGTTAACAAGTGCCTTGTTATGGAGCCAAAATAACTCGGGAAATGGGCTGACAGAGCTTCTTGCAGACACCTTACTAAGACAAGGAGTCTTCAGCTCATCAGGACACAGGTGACTGGGCTGGTTTTAGCTGGCTTGGCTATTTTTTTTTCAATCTATTTTTTATCCAGTACAACCAGGCAATGTATTAGCAGCTCCACTCAAAGTAGGTAACATATGAGTGGATATAGTACACGGACACTGAAACAACAGGTTTTCTCCTCCCTGCTTTGCTGAACCCTCGCGGGACGTGGGCGACAGTACGGACTTTGCTGGAACTGGGGGAACTGGTTTATAAAAGACAGCTGATGCTCTAATGCTGGATGTCTAGGAGCTATGGGAAGGTTTCAGTCTTTTAATTAAAACAGATGTGATATTTAAAGTTCTAGTAAACTAAGCATGCAAGAAAGGAGAGGCATCATGCTAAAAATCAGTGCCATTCTCCTGCCTCTCCAACCAGAGGGAGGAATTAAGAAATGGAAAGGAAAACCCCTCTGAAAAATCAGACGAAGGCCATTCAGGAACTGCAGCCACCAGAAATGGAAAAAACCTGTTAGGCTGCAGCTCCCTCTTGCTATGGCTGCACAGAGTCCTGGGTGCATCAGCCTTTCCATGGGTGGCACCTCTCCTCCCAGCTGAGAATGACCCAGCAAAGCCTGTCCCATACCCCAGGGTCTCCAGAGCAGCTCCCAGCACCATGGCAGCACACAGCCCCCAAGGTTTCAGCCTGGGTATTGCCAAGGACCACGGCACGGGTATGTGCAGGGAGGTGGAGAGGCATGGGAAAGGGTAAGGGGACAGAAACCTGCTTCATTTTGCAGCTACTGGGACACTACAGAGCCTCTTCATTCAAATCCTTCCCCTGGGCTCCAGCTCCTGCTGAACGCAGCATTGCCTCCTGCTCCCCCCTTCTTCTCTTCCCTTCCACCCAGGTCCTGCCTCCCACATTCCCCTCTCCCTTCCCATGATTTCTTCCTCCAGATGGAAAGCATGTTTGAAGGTTGATGTGACACTAGGGAAAAAAGGACTTTTCCCCTCAATTTTCAGAAAATTAACCCGTTCCCCAGTACCTGACAGCTCTGAAGCCCATGAGACAGCAGTTGGAAAATCCTGTGGCCATGAGCAAACCCTGGTGGAATCCCAGCTCTGCTGCCTGGACTCCCCACACCGCGTTCCATCAGTTTGTACCCCCATGGCCAGGGTTTCCTTGGCAATCACCAAATGCTTGTGGCACAGGGAAGCAGTAGGTGAACACAGCTGATAGGGGAACAGTTCAGCTCAGTTGTCCAGGTCCCACATCACACTACCAGTCTGCCATGGCTCAGGTACTTTCTCCACCATCATCAAGAGTTGCCAGTTCCCAGATCTCCCAGCTGCTCTGCTGAAACCATGAGTGAGGGTGTCCTTGGCAGTGGGGTCTTGGTGAGGTGCCCTGAGTCACTCACTCTGTACGTGGCCACTGAAGAGCTATCAAGTGACATTTCCATCCCTGTCTTGGATGTGGAGGACCAAGCAGGACCTCAAGAGCTTTACCTCCTACTGCCCATGCTTTCCTGTTCTGTCTCCATTTTAAATAAAACATGGGAAAAGTGTGCACATCCCTAAAAGTCCTTAAGATTCTTTTCCCACCCTGCATCTCCTCACCTGTCTGTGTGGACCTTGCTCTGGCCCTCCGTTGGGCGAGGTGGGCCTGCTCTGATCGGCAGACTTGGCCTGAGAACGGTCCCGGCTGCCGTAGCGGTCGCAGGAGTAGAAGCGCTGCTTTTCAGAGGAGGAGGAAGAGTGCTGCTTCCTCTCTTGGGACCGGCCACGTTCCTGCTTCTTATCCTTGGAAGAAGACTCACCAGACTGGGCCACTGAAAGAACATTGGTTGGGGGTCACCAACACGGGTGGAACTTTCAAGTGTGGGACAGGGAGGTCCTATCATGCAGACATGACCCCAAATCATGTCAGACAACCACTGTGCATCCTGAAGGGAGGAGGATGAGGGACAAATCAAGCACTTACCAGCTTCTCCATCGGCCAGCTGATGTGGGGACCTGTCCAAGGACTTCTGCTTCTTCTCTTTCCGCCGGTGGCAGCGGTGGTGATGGTGGTGATGCCCTTGCTCTGGTGGCATGCGCTCCAAGGAGTACTCGTAGAGGTGCATGGGATGAGGGCGCTGCGGGGTCAGCGTGGAGACTGAGCGCTTCATGGGGCTCGTGTCCGGGATGGGCTGCAAGGTAAACAGAGGGAGATGGAGCAGGGTGAGGGCAGGTGCTGCACCCAGCTCAGCTGCTTGGTTCCCAGCATGGGGAGGGTCATACAGTGAGAGAGAGGGGCAAGGAGGGGAAGGAGAAAAAGGGTTAACTGGATATAACTGGCATGGGCAGAAGGACTTGTGGAATGGTAGATCTAGTGCTAAATTTGAGGAGCAAATGTGATCTCCGTTTGGTGAAATGGGCTCTACTTTTAGCAGAGTGCCAATCCACAGGTACCACGGGTGCAGAGCGATAGGCAGCACTTCACACCAAACACAGCATCACAGGGGTCAACAGGAGATCAGCAGGGCCATAGGGCAGCACAGTAGCCAAGCATCTCACAAAGGTCATTCTCCAAGACCAGTTGCACTCAAAGCTGCTTCAGGGCCTGTGGTCATCCCAAAGCAACTCCAAAGGGGAAAGCATGAAAGTGTTGCTGGACATCAAGTAGAGAGGGAGAAAAATCAGGGATAAGTGGGCAAGGTACAGGCCAAGGCACTAAATAATTAATTCTATCTCCCTGCAACAGAAGACAATGCCTGTCACACATTTAAACCTCTCTTCTTGTCCCACTACTACTCTCTGAAGCCCTTGTGACTGGAACAAGCAAGGCAGAATATATGTCCTGCAATTCTACCAGGATATCTCAAAAAATGACTACTTGGGTTTGCTATTGCTGTTTTCAAATCACCTGTGGCTTGAGAGCCAACTGTCTGTGTGGGGTAACACAGCCTCCCAGAGACATTGCTAGACCTCGTCCCCGTGCCAGCAGCATCCCCAGGCTCTGCTCCCCTCCCTTTGGGTTCAAAGCCTTACAAAGATCCTCTGCAAAATCCCAGACAAGTGGAGCACAGGACACCTGTTCTCACAGCCTCTCCCTTCCCTACTGCCCAAGAAAGGTATAAAGATCAGAAAACGAGAACAAGTCCCATGTTCTCTTCTACTGCACTGGACTCCAGCTGCTTTGCAGATGGCTCTGTGGTGGAAACAGGGGTTCATCCAACTTTTGGAGGTTTCCATGGGCCTAGCACTGCCTCAAAGCTGTGTGGCAGAGGAAAGACCTCGGAGCCTGGTGGTCTGGTCCAGCAGGGAGGGAGCTCAGTGTGTCCTCCAGCCCCTCATCTCTCACGCTTGTTTGGATTTGCAATCCAATATGTGCCTCCAACGACAGTTCTCACACAACATTTACTTTGCTCACTGTAACCTTTCCAAAGAGCCCTGTATCATTTTTACTGTCTCTGCTATTTTATTTGCTTACCCTGAAACTCAGATCTCTGCTGCCCCGTGATATTTACACAGCACAAAGCAGTCGTTTCCCAGCTCTGCTCGTTGTTTTGAGCAGAAAGAGCTGCTCTCCCTCCCTGCAGATTATCTTCCCTGCAAAGGTGCAGCCTGGGCTCAATTTGTGTTTGCTGCTCTTTCTTGCTAGGCAGTTCCCCCAAGTTTGGTGCTTCCCACTGGAGGTGGGGTGCTGGAGCTGGAAGGCTTCCAGGGCACAAGGCAATGATGAGGTCGGGGAGTGCAGTGGCATCGGTGAGTGTCCAGGTCTGCACAGCTCGGTTAGCAGGACCGTGTTGTGCTGCATTTGACTCCTCCCGTGCCTCCTGTGCAATTTCTATGGGCAAAAAATTCTACTGAAGGGCTTAGTGTTTGTCCTCCTTGCTGACTGTGGACCCTGAAGATGGAAGGGGGCAGAGAGGTCCATATACTGGGGACTTCTATACTATACTGGGCAGTCAGATACAGGATTTGATGGATGTGGGCAAAAAAAAGTGAAAAGTGAAAATCCTTCCCACTAAACACACTCCTCTGGATTTCCAGAATCCATATCGGAGCTACCAGAAAGAAGATGACAGAAATTTCCCAACAAAAAGCCTGCCAAGTCAGTAAGAAATTAACATTTCTCTTTGGACTTTGATGCTGTGCTTATTCCAGGGACTGAAGTCCCCGCTGACACTAATGGGAAGTGGCAAAGCAATGAATACCCTATCCATAAATCCTGACAATGCTCTCGTTACGTTAGCGGGGCATGCCCAGGCTCCCCACAACCTCAGGAGGCTGTACCGTAACCCTCCCGAGAGTTACTAATTGCTTCTTCATTACCAAACCGATTGTTCTCACTTCCTAAATTCCTGTGTAACAAGGCATACAAAAACAAACAAATAAGCAAAACAAACAAACAAACAGTCCCTGCTGTTCCAGCATGCGGCGTGCAACGAGGGATCGAGGGAACTGCGGCAAAGTGGGAAGAGAGGGCGGCTGCGTCGGTGCAACATTGGACTCCAAATGAGAGGGGAAAAAAGTAAAGGGTTAAGGAAGGTTAATTATTTCTTAACACGAATTTAATAGGATACAACTTAGTGCAAACTACATACTGCTAGGTAACTCCCAGGTGACCGTGCTTTGCTCCTCTGCAAACAATTCGGACAAGATGAGAGGCATTATTTGAAGCAGCCCCACAGTACAGCCAGTGTCAGACATCACGGCAGATGTGCAGCAGACACGATGACGACAAGGGAGGGGAGGTGATGGGGGAGGAGGGCAGCGAAGAGGGAGGGAGGAGGTGAGGTTGAAAGCATAGCAAAAGGGTTTTTTTGTAAAAAGGGGAAACGTAAAAAGACGGAGGAATGACAGGCAAACAGAAAGGGAGACATCCAGGAACGGAAAGCATTGCAAAGTAGAGTTATAAAGAACTCAAAGTTTGGGGGAAGCAGAAGCAGCACGTGAGAGGGGGGTGGGGGGCATGGAGGGGGGAGACACACACAGAAAGGACATCGGTTATTCAGCTGAAGCCACAACCTCCAAAACATTGTATTATTAAATGGGCTAGATCCACTCAGATATCACAGGCCTAATGGGTAACAAGGTTAGAGTGCTGTGTCCTGGGCTGTACCGTGCTGCTGTGAGAGAGCCCCACTGCTGGGGCTGCCTGAGTGCACAGGAGAGGGACTGCCCAAGGAAAGGCTCCTGTGCTGGCACGGCTCCTGCCAACGGCATGGCCCTGGGAGGAGAGATACCACTTGTGGTCTAGAATAAAGGGCAACTTTGTTCTGGGAAGGGGGAAGGGAGGGAGTATGGGTTTGCTTTGGGGTCTGTTTCTTTTATTAATCATGTTGAGTAGTGTTCCTGATAATGCAGAACATCCCAGCTCTCATACAAAGACTGCAGTTTCCAAAGTCAGCTGGGACATTTGGTATCCAATGAAGTGCAACCTGTGCCAGCCTGAGCACATCAGCAAAAAGATGCTATCTGTTGGAGTTATCACTGTGGATGCAGTGCACAGGTTTTTAGTTTTACAGTGCAGAATTTCTTTCATGTTCTGCTTCCCATGGAGAGCAAAGGGAAGAGCCCACAAGCATGGGCTGCTCACTCCTGACTGTACGAATCGGGCCCTTTGATTGAGAGATATGAGTAAGGGTGGCCAGATGTTCTGACACACAGGAGGTGGGACAATGGCTTGAGGATGCGTGGGACAACAAGATAGCAATGAACATATGGAATGGCCAATAATGATTTGTGAGAACCACGCCATCCTATGCACTAAGCAGCATCTGCAAGTTGATTTAAAAGTCAACTCAAATGATGAGTGAACTCAACTTTCTTTACAAGAAGTTAAATAAGGGAAATCCTGAACCAAAGTCACAATACAGTATATGCTGAATACTACAGGAAGAGAAAAATACCAGGGAGGATGTTCAGTGTCTCAAAACAGCCCTGCAGGCACAGGCTCCCTGGTATTTTCTGTACCTACCACATTCATCAAAGAGAATAACAGCACATCTCCAGCTTTTTTCATGGCTAGGGCACAGGAGCGTGTCTCGACTGTCTAGCTAGATGGCACACAACTGTCAATGGGAAAATTATGCCTTCGAGGAGCAGAGGCTGGCAGAGAATGTTGTCCCCAGCTAATCAGAGCAGACACTCTTGGGTAGGGAGTCATCAGTTAGCTACCCAAACAGAGGGATTTCTCTAGGTTGCTTTTTGCTGCAACCAGGGGTGAATAAAACTGGGGACATAAATCTAACATCAAGCACAAAGGCTGGTTACCTGTCTCCAGGTTCAGCAAACATCTGTTAAAACAAATAGTCACCAGCAACTTCCAACAACACAGCAAGCAGAGAGAAAATACTGAGTTCTTGACCCACTCTCTGTCTCCTGCCTCCAACAAAGCCTTCCCTGCTCACCTGAGTTTCAGCAGCCAGGCGTGGCATGGAAGCTGCCCGCCCCTGGCTCTCCAGGCCTGGTTGGTGCTCTCCGTTGGCAAGTGTGGGGCTCATTTCCCTCATTTCTACCACCTGATCAAAACAAGAAATGGTTTCAGTAGCAAGAACATGAACATCAGCTTTGAAGCCACCATCTGTGCAGGCTTCTACTAAGTTCGATTTCATTGTGAAGCTGAGGGGGAGGGGAAAGAGAGTAAATGAAGAGCTGTGGAATGCCCAGGTTTCTCTAGCTACAGCATTGTCTTCAAGAAGGACAAGAGTGGGACCTAAGCTCTTCCACCAGCCATGGCAGTGAGCACCAGCTGTGACCTGTGAACTCTTCATCTGAGTTTGGACACTAATGACGACGGGATTGGGACAATGGAACAATGAGGAAGATACAACATTAAGGAAATTATTGCAGCTACCAGACTGTAGAAGATAACAGTTTTTCTCCATAATGTTCAAGCAAACTTTGGGTTCTAAGAGAGAGAACAATGCTTGTCTCAAGGGACAGACCTACTGTCTACTACATCTCCCCCTGTCTTCACCTGTTTGCTCACCCGTTCAATGGGGATTTCTTCTGAGTGACCTCGTTCAAAAGCTGGTGTCCTGGTTTCATAAAACACATCCTGGGTGCGTTGGGTCCCCCAAGAACTGGACTCTTTGATCCCACCCTCTGGGGCTGGCCTGTCAGAAAGAAAAGAGGACAATAGATTAACTGCTCTGCAAAGAGATTTTGCTGACCTTACTGTGATGAAAGTAAAGCACTCAGGTACCCTTTGAGGTTTCACTTACACAACTAGATGCAGGGTAAGCAAAGCTGCTGGTGAAGCTATAAGGTCCTTTGGGTTTTCCTAGGGCCAATTTCTATATAGCCCGAAGATTCCCATGAGCAACATGGAAACCAAACCAGTCAGCACCTATTTATTTATTTTTTCAGTAACTGAGGAAATCAGCTCCTGCAGCTCAAGTTGGGGTAATTCTGGAGTTCAGGCAAATTACCTATGCTAGGCCAGTTAGACAAATAGCTCTAAATGACATTGGTCAAACATCTGTGACCATACCAAAGTACATTCACAGAACGTATCATGGTAAAGATGGCCTTGGGTTTCAATGTTGAGGCTGATGCTGGTTTCCCCATCAGGGTTATTGAGGACATTTAAACCTCAGGTGTCTATCATTACAAATCCACAGCATTTGTGACCCAGAAGAAAGTCATCTGAAGAAGAGTCAGAAATAGAGAATTGAGTAGGGATCACAGTTACTGTAACTCCTTGGTAAGCTCTTTGTGGAGCTACTGTATTGCCCAAAGAGCCAGATTCTGTCCTGGAAAGTCTCCAGAAGCTCTTGCTGTTACCAAGAGCTCCAAGCTTGAGGGACTTCTTTGTTCCCAAGAACCTTTTTACTCCTGAGAACTCACTGGGAGTTGGTGACATTGGGCTTGTTCAGTTGTTTTGCAACGATCCCAAATTCCTGTAAGCAAACTCACACTTACAACCAGCCACAATGGAAAGCTCTTCAATTAAGCTTTGGAGGAGACCATTAAGAAAACATGCACTTCTGAAGAACCCAACGCTATGACCATGTGGATAACTGCAGCTGCAACAGCAGTGGGAAGCAGAGACACAGAGGCATTTTGATAGCTACTGGTGTGAAATTGTCCTAGCCATGGCATGAAGGGATTTCTGCTCTTTGTGTCACTAGCTGTGCTGTCCCACCTCCAGACCAGTAGTGGTTGGGGTTGATGCATATGCCCAGCGTGCCCTTTCTCTGCATTACAGCTTTGGTGGGGAGGTGATGGATACTCACAACGCGCCCCCGTTGTTGAGGGAGGCCGAGCTCTTCTGGCGAAGGAACGCCTTTGCGTTGTTGAATGCTGCAGGTTGGGTTTGCTCCAAAGTGGCCTTCAGGGGGTGGAAGAGGGACACAGGTCCAGGCTATGAAACACAAGGAAAGGCTGTCAGAGGCAGAGCTGTGTGTGGAGAAGATGGACTGCAGTACGTTTTCTAGTTAATAAAATGTTACTCTGTAAGCTCAGCCCAGCTGAAAGCACACCCCAGCCTCCACATCACTGAAGAGAATCTGAAGGACGATTGCTGCCCTCAGATTTACACAGGCCAAAGCTGTGCTGCAAACTCTGTTCCCTCTAACAAAGCATTGCCCTGGTCACCAGACCCCAGCAGGGGTTTCGTACACTGATGTGACCAAAGAGGCTGCACAATTCAGGTGTCTTGTGGCAACACTGGGTCTGCTCCAGCCTCCCATCTGTGAGACAGACAGATAAACTGTGCTGGAGATCAGCTGGATGATCACCCTGAAATCAATAAGTAGTTGCTTTATCGGAAACCTTTTGGGTTTCAATATTGAGCCAGATGCATGGAAATATTTTCAAGAAATTGCAAAAATCTTCAAATCTATTAGAGCCAAAATTATTTTGAATAATTCCCCTTTTCAAAAGTAACTTAAATATTTTAAAGCCAAACCATCATCCACTTTCAATAACTCTTTGGTGTCCCAAAGAAATCTTTCGGTGTTGCCCAGTCTCTGGGCCAAGTTATTTAACATTTCTGGGTAAAGATCTTTCCAGACTGGGAAAAGCAAATGCACCAATTTTCTATTATTATTTTTTAATTATTATTTGTTAAGAAAGACTTTCAGCAGAGGTTTCCATTTCTGAGACAGCATTTTTCAAATCATGCCTGGAGAAGCATCCAGACTTTCCAGATGAAAAGTGCCAATGATTCTCACGAGAGCTGCCCAACGCTGGAGAAGAGGCTGCCTGGGAGGGAGGACAGAGGAGGACAACTTTTGGCTGAGTACCTGGCACAGGCCTCCAGCAGGCTGGTGGACTTGTTCCCTGCTGTTCTTGTTCTGCTTGTAGAAGTCGAATATCATCAGTGCTGCGTAGACCTTCCCCACAGTCATCTCATCAGCTGCCAGAGGATGGTGAAACACGGCACGGACATTTCAGGTGAGGAAAGGGAGAGAACAGAAGAAGAGAAGAATAAGTCAAAGAGCACAAGAAATAACAATAAATGGGTATGAAAAACAAGGAGGAAGAGGAGGCAACATTAGAATAATGAGGCCAAACAGACACAGAAATGTGGAGGAAATTAAAAAAGAGCAAGAAAAGTTACAACGGGCTTCTTCAGATCTTTGCCTGTTGCTGGCTTTTACATCCTAGAAGGATGGCCCCTGCCTCTAGCTCTCTGTGGCAAATATTCACAGAGACCACGGAGAAGAAAAAAAATCAGGCAGGAAAAGTCTGCAGCATTGTAAGCATTGCCAACAGAAGAATTGCTAAATTAATACCAGATCCACAGCCAGCTTTTTATCAACAAAGAAGCCTTATTCCTTTTTCTTTGAATTACAGTCAACTGGGACATAATGGTCTAATATACGTTTAAAGAGTATTTCATTTTTCCAGATGTCCCTTTTTACCCCCCCAGCTCTGCACCCAGCCCTTCCCCGCACAGCAGCTGAACACTCACTGGGAGCACAGAGTTAAAGCATGAGATCTATAGGCATCAAGAGACGAGGTGAGGAAAAGACTTAAGCAGTCACTACCCACTGATTTGCATCTCTTCAGTTCCCTCATTTTTCTTAATTAAGAACGCTTTTGCTCTGCCCTGTTTCTCACCAACCAGGAACTCAGAGCCCTTGTCTTGGCCAATCACGATGATGGCAAACTTTCCATTTTCTGAGCACGTTCACCCAGGACATCATCAAGGAACACCAAGGCCTTTAGCCCCAGAAATGCCTCACTCTGTTTCTGTAAGTTTGCAGCAATTTTTTATTCTCTTCTTCTGGTTTTCTGGAGCCCAGATGATAGAAATTGCTCTCCCATGCTGTAAGGCACAAGCTGGAGCTATGAAAAAGCTCTGGAAGAGGCCACACAGGGCATCAGTCCCTTCTTGGCACAGGTTGTTTGGGGTTTTTTTAAGCACAGGAAATCTACTCTGGCACAATGAAACACCTGCCTAGATATGACCACTGCTCCCCTGCTCCTTACATGACCATGGCATGGAGATGCGGGCTGTGAACCCTGAGGAGAGAATGCCTAGAAGCTGACCTGCATTTGGTTGCTTTGCTGCCTCCTATAGATGACCGTGCATCTCCATGGGGCTAGCCACAGAGCAAGCAAGGAGGGAGAAACCTACTCTGGGCTTCTTAGGTGGCTGGGATGGGTTGGGTGCTTGCTGATGAACCACTTACGTTTGTGAGGAGGCACCAGCAAGTCCAGAGTCTTCTGGGACAGATTGGGCCAAACCAGCGAGATCTCCTTTCTCAACTCAGCATCACACTGGTGCTGTTTAACACCCCCTGCAGAAAGGGAGGGGAGAGAAAGAGGCACATGAAGAAGAACAAAAAGCCTTGTCCTTTCAGCACCTACCACCACTTACACAGCACTCACAGAAGACATCTCCCCGGACCCATTCCTTGAGAGCACCAAGCCAGCCCCACCTACAACAGCTGTCACAAAGGGACTTGGCGATCTCCTCCATGGCAAAGGTTGGACTTGATGACCCTGGAGGTCCCTTCCAACCATAATGATTCTATGATTCTATAAAGCATGTGAACTCAGCAGGACCATCACCACTTCCACCTGCTGCCCTTCTGCTGTTACTTGGGGCTTAAGCTTAAGCTGAGATTTACCCCACCTAACTGCTCATTTAGGGTGCTGGAGAATCACAGAATTCTAGGGTTGGAAGGGACCTCGAAGGATCATCTAGTCCAACCCCCCAATGTCAGCAGGAACCTCCCGGGTGCGACGTGAAGGACCTGGTCTGAGCAATGCTGTGATTGATGACAAACCCTCTCCACCACCAACTCTTCCTGAAACTTTTGGCACTGAGGTGTAAGCATGCTGCTCTGTCTTGGCCCCATCAAACACCAGCTATATCACAATGTGAAACACAAAGAGCTGAGCACGGGGCATTATTCAAATGGCCAAAGTGAGGTCTCAATCCACAAGTGGAAAGTGATTAAAGTATCTGTAAGCCAACAGGCCAGCTCCCAGCTGAATACACCGCACAGTAGGCAATTAAGTAGTTCATCTAAATGACAGAGATTATTTTTCTAAGAGAAAAGGAATGGGAGGAGGCTCTGAGTATTCTGCTACATGGTGGTTTGAACTCCCACACCGAAACTCATTAGGGAGGGTTTATTAAGGGCCTGTTAGTCCCACTAAAGACTCAATTAAATGTAGCACATGAAATCTATTCAATCCAAGCACGTAACAACAAAACAGGTCAGAACCTCACAACCCACAGCAGATATAAACCTTAGATAGAACCCAGTGCTACCAGCTGAGCTCTCTTCTCTGGTTGCCTTCCAGTGTGCAGCCAAAAAAAAAAAGGTGGGGGGGAATTGAAATACCATTCCTGACAGATGACTAGAATCCTAAAATAATACAAACTCTCAGCGTCCTTATCTAGAGGTTATTACTAAAATAAGGCACTGGCCCCTAAAATCCCAGACAGTCCTAAACACATCCTTAGCAGTGAGTGTCTGGTCCTTGTTGTCACTCCCTGGGGGAGTCCCAGTGACCTCAACCTTTTGTCTTCTTCCAGCAGCGCCTACCCAAAGCATCAAAGATGAAGTTTAAGCAACATATGAGGGAGGTAATTATCACAGAGAGGTTGAACAGCTGATCTCAAACCACTTGGGGAAAAACACAACAGCCTAACCCTGCCCTGCCCTTTGCTTGTAAGATCATTGTTACCTCCTGTTAGCTTTTAAATTAGGTATAAAAGTGCTTTGGCCGGTCATGCCTTGATTCTGACCCCAGCCAGCCTAATTAAATAGTGTAATGACCCTGAGAGAAGGCCAGTGTATTTTATTACATTGCAATATTTAATTGGGAAGTCAAGTAAATGCCTGATTAAACACTTAAATAATTAAATTTTATCTCAAGGCAGAGTGCAGCTCACAGCACTTGGAGTCACTGCTTCACTGCCTGCAGACAGCAACTGGAGAGGAAGAGCTGCTTTTCCCCTTGTGCTGGAGCAGTTTAGATAAGAGGGGTGAAAATTCTCATTTCTGTTATACAGCAACAAGCAGGCACAAAGGGCATCTCCTCCGAGAGCTCCCAACTGGGATGGCCAAAGCTCTCCACATCCCATTGACAGGGATGCCGGGATGCGGCCACCCCAAAGGCAGTGACACTCAGGACCCCTCCTGTTGCCTGTCCCCGAAGCCCCCTGTCCTCAGGCTCAGGCAGAGGGCACACAGGCAATAGGAGGACAGGTTTCACCTGGGGCTGAGCTTCTGTGGCTTCAGGAGGACACCAAGCCAACAGACAGGGTGGGCTTTGAGCCCACATCACTGTCAGACATCGCCTCCCTCTCACCTGAGGCGAGTTTGATTTCTAGGGCAGTGCGGATCAGGGCCATCAGCGTGGAGGTGAAGTGGACAGTTAAATCTTCAGGTGAGATCGGCATGTTCATCCGCACCAGGCGCTGGAGAGAGAAACACAGGGACTGTGAGCTTGAGTCAGGATTCCTCCCCCCACCACCCCTTCCCTCCCCCACCGTCCAGACTGCAAACGCATTGCGACTTTTTGTGCACTGAGCTCAAATGCATCTTCTCCACAGAGATGCCCACTCCTTCCCAGGAGCAGCTCTGAGCTGTAATGGTGGCTTTAGTGGTTAAACAATTGACTTGCCAGCATTTGTTCTGCAGTCCTACAAAGAGAGTTCCTCTGAAAGCAGCCAGTGTGAATGCCCTCATCCCATTTCACAGCCTGGTACCCCGCCCTTGACAGTCTCCAACCATGCCTGCAGCCTCCAGATATGTGGCTGCTATCCACTACTCCCACCAAAGCAACGTGCTCAGGAGATAGAAAACATGAAGCCCTCTGCCAATCCTTTCTACACCAGCTACTGCCACCAATACTGTGGGTTTCCAACAGGAGTAACAGCAACAACTGGGACCTGGCACTGTTGAATGAAGTAAGGTGATGCAGGATTTGCATCTACCAGGTGAGGATGCAGCTGCACCTCATCCAGCTGCACCTCATCCGGCTGCACAGATGGCCTTGCTGGTGAGCAGGATGTGAGGGGGCACTTCCAGTGACAATGACAATAAGGAGGTGTGAGTGCTCTGTACAGGAGCAGTCCCGTGATGATGTATTTGGTACATTTGTATCCCAGGGCAGTTTGGGACTGGCCACTGACAGGTAAAGGTGTGCAATATCTTTTCCACTGGAGACACTTGGGTTCTGTCTCTTACCTCCTTTCACCATGGGTATCCCAGGAGCTCTGAAGGTCTCCTCCTTTCCTGCCAGACAATGAGCTACACATCCAGACCTTACCCACAGAGGAGAGGCTGGATTAAGCCAAACAGGACTATAATTTCTCCCAACAATAATCTTGCAGTCTGAACATGGAATAGTCCCTCAGGATCAGTATCTTCCAAGATCTTAAGAGCTGGTAGCAACTCCTTCACTATCACCAGCCAGGACCATCTCTGATAGGGCAAATTCATCAGTGTTGTACGCAACAAAGTACCTGAGGTTGCTCTGGAAAGCTGTGGCTCCCTTACCACCACTGGCAGAGAGCACGTAACTGCAGAGGGGAGCAGCACTCTCCAAGCCTTGCTGATAACCTCAGCAACGCACTGAGAGGATGGATTTCTTCTCCTTCGGCAACCTAATGATTTCTCAGCTCCTCAGCTTTCACAAGCTGTTTAGGAACTTCCTCAGCCGAAGCCATATCAGACAAGGCTCTGTGTTTCTGTTCTCCAGGGGTAGGTGCAACCCGAGGAGGTCACCGGGCGTTAATCTGCCGGAGCAGAGCCCACAGCAGCCTGTAAAGCCAAGGGTTGGCTTGGCCTCCACCCTGTGCTCGGGAGGGAATTTCATCCACATCGGAAAGCTGCTTAGGCTGTTAGTTTGATCCCTATCGCTGTACAGAAACCTTCTCTTTGTTTAACAACAGCCCAGCATGCTGCTAAAGAAATTTAAGCAGAGTCAGGAGGGAGCTGCCACGGTGCAGAGTGCACAGAGCCACCCTGAGCTCCTCCGGCTCCGTGCGCTCCAACACTGTCATGGCTGGGAGTGCTTTTTGGAGATGCAGCTTTGCTGGTGCAATCCTCACATCAAATGCCATGGCAATGGCTCAGGGGGCCTTGAGCAGCCCCCCCCTTCACCCTCCCCGCTGCCCCAGGGAAGCCGTGTGGTACAAACAGCAGTTTTTGGCTGGTGAATGGGAACAGGGTGCAGTGGAGAGCAGGGACCAGCCTGGAGCCCCAGGTGAGGCCAGAGGCAGAGGAGGTCAGAGCACCCATCATCAGCCCTGGTTCCTGCTCCAATGCTCTACCTAAAACCAGCCAAGACTGGTGAATGAAGCCTTGGTCACCCGTTCCATCACTGGGTTAGCCTCCCTGCCTAGAGAAGTCTCCGACACACCATTTCCCAGAGGTATGAACTGCCTTAGGCAGTCTGGTGCCTTGGGAGAGGACAGGCTCCAGCCCTGGTATTTTCTGCCAGGCAAGGAGAAAACGTCCCCCCCAGGAGGGGACATGTGTCGGTGCTGACAGGGCAGACAGAAGGCACAGGGCACTGTTCCAGTGCAAAAAGTCTGCTTCTGGAGTGAGCTGACATTCAGAGGAGCCGAGACCTCCTTATTTGTCTACGTGCACGTCTTCAGATCTCACTGCATGCTGCAGGGACAAGAGGCTCCTGTAACAACCTACCCTGTCTCCTAAAGTCTGAGACAAACAGCTGTAATCTCACAGACCTTTCTTAAAGCGTGCCCAGAGGTTATCTTCCATGTCTGACATGCCTCAGAGACAGGGAAATCAAAGCCAAGGCTCTCCTCCCTTTACCATTCAATGACAGTATCAAATGCTGGCAGAGCCACAACATTTTTTTCTGTTCAGTTGTGTCAAATGAAACAGGATTTTACTTCAGACTTCTGCCCTCAGTACACAAAAAGTTACAGCAAAATTATTATCTTGGTGAGAGTCCACGGTTACCACTTACAGAGTCCCACTGAATCCATTTCAATGGGAGAGAGAGGAAAGGGATGGAGAGAGAAAGAAAATGCATGGGAGTGAAGAACAAGCAGATGAGAAACAATTCCCCACAGGAGAGCTCTATCCTCACAAAAACTAGTGCCAAAACCATTTCGGCTCTAAGACATCCCAGGTCCCCCCAAGTGACTTTCCAGACCAAATTCCCAAAGGACATGGATGCAGAACACAAACCACAGGATAGCTATGTGCAGCAATGCTCTGTGAAGGTCTTTCCTAAATTTCCATCAGGGACAAAGGATTTAGAGGGAGGCTTTCCAAGGCGTTGCACATTTGCAGGAAGGTTGGCTGAGGAGAACTCCTGTGCAAACACTGAGTAGAGGCACTGCAAACAGCCACCTGGAAGAGGGTCTCCCCAGAGCACATCTCTTCCCTCCTCCCCACACTGCCCTCCGCACTGCCTGCTCTACAGAGTTTTTTCCATCCCAATATACAAACTGGTCATACAGGTCAACTTGGACACCTTTAGGCCATTGCAATTGCCAGTCTGAGAAACCATCAACCAACAGAAGGCAGGGTCATTGGGCCAATCCTCGAGCAGCCCCTGGCTTGGGATGGCCACCCCTAGCAGCCACGTCAGGAGAGGGGAGGCTTGGTCTGGCCTGGGTGGGATGTCTCCTTCTCTCCTCTCTATCAAGGTGGCAAACTTGGGTCCATCTCCCCGTGCTCCCCTGGGGCAGGGTGTTGACAGCCAGTTGAGGAGCACTTGCACCTACCAGGACAGAGCAGCTGCCTGTTTCCTAGCCAGAAAAAAGAATATAATAAGACAGAAGTGTCTTATAAGCTGCTGCAGCTCAGCCCAACAGGTCTCAGCTACAAGCCTCTGTGAAAACTGCTTTCTTGGAAGCCCCTGGCTTGGGAAAATTTGTTACTTAAATGGATATACCACATTTCAGCTCCCAACTGCTGTTGGGAGAAAAGAACTGATTCAGTTTTGATTCAACATAGCTTTGCCCACCTCACTGTGTGGGAGACAAAGGAGAAGGCAGTTTGGTGAGACACACTCACACCATGTCCCCCATCACTGTTGATACCCAGAGAAGCCAAGGAGTCAGCCAGACACTGGCAGAGCCACCCCAGGGCAGGGACTCATCACCTGAACTTCCCTGCACATTGTTGGGTGCATTTTCCTAGTGCCAGAATTGCAACTGAAAGGCTAAAACTGCAAACAAAAAGAGATTTTCATTTTCCCCTCCAATATTATAAAACAACCTTAATGTAAAAACATCTCCTTCCAACATGTGCAGAGCAAGAAATCCCAATCCTTTCAAAGCTACTTTCTAATTTTATCTATATTTTAATTCATTTACATTTCTATAGGACCCATTTAAAAGGAACTGGAATCCAATTGAAACGGGTACAATTTCTCAAAGTCAAATATTTTGATTAACTCAAAATTGCTCTTTAAAAAAATCAATCAAGAGCTTTTGATTTCCACCCTTAACCAGGGTAGGAGAGAAAATCTCAATGTGTTCCATACAGCAGAGACATCATGGTTAAAAACACCTGAACCAGTTGTCTAGCCCATACACAGCAAAGTAATATCTCCATTTTTGCCAGAAAAAAAGTGCCTTACCAGTTCCTCGTGTTTTGAGATATGAGGCAAAAAAAAATTGATTAAAAAAAAAATCTGATATGAAAAATTTTCCATGTGTCTAAAGCCCAGCAGGAGAACACAGGAGCCTGCTAATGCAGATGGCAGGGGACCCCATGCTTCCTTCACAGCACTCGGGTGCCCTGGGAACTCCCAGCTACAAACAAGGGGTGTTCAGGTGAAATAATAACTAGGAGCAGAAAAAAAGATCAAAATCCCCCCCAAGTGCCCAATCCCCTCAGGAAAGGGGCTCCCTGCCCTCTGCGCTGCTCCTCTTCCTCCCTTCACCTCCCACTTCCTCCAAGAGCATTTGAAGGAAAGCAGCCGGCAGCAGATGGAGTCCCCGCTCCTGTTTCCCAACCGCGCTTGGGGAACCCTCTGCCAGCCCTTGATTTTAATTAGGTGGTTTCAGAGACATCTCCCTCCTTCCCGAGCCAGGGCGAGGGGAGCTCGTTAGTGTTTCTGCAGGAAAAGCCCCCAGAGGCAGGAGCTGCAATATTGTCTCTAGAGTCTCCTAATTAACTCTGTGCAGATAACGAGGTAGTAACTGATTACAGCAGGGTTAAGGATGCAACGCTTTTTGCTCTGGTTACATGTGTGGTCAGGAGGGGTGCAGACACCCCTCAGCTTCTAGTAGTGATTTAATTACAAATAAAGAAAGGCATCACTAACAAGAAACCAAAGCTTTGTGTCAAGCAGAATTTATGCCCTTTCAGCATTTGGCTTCTGCAGATCTTCGACTTAGAAACTTCTTGGACAATGCCCGAATAGGCAGGGATCATGTTAGAAAAATGGGGGAAATTCAACCCGGTGTCAAAAGCCAGGAAAAAAGGTCTCCTGCTGGCTCCCATCCTGACCCAGAAAGTGAGCACAGAACAGAAATATCTGCACCGTAAATTTTATTCACCAACAAACGTTGGCAGGGAGAAGAGGATGCTGAGCTACAAATGCCAGGAGAACTAGCCAGCACCCTGCTGGATTTGAATTATGAAGAGCACCCATCAGCAGCTCCTGCACAGCCTGTGGGACAAGAACTGCCCTGGGAACAATCCCCAAATGTGAATAAATTCAGGACAATGGAGCGCTACTTGTAGGAAAAGGGGCTGAGTTTTGTGAATAAATTATTTGCTATGAATAATTCACCCCGACCTAGTTGTAATTATTCTACTCTCATTTAACTCTTCTGTTGGCTTCAGAGAGGCTGGCCATGGCCTTCCTCCATCCCATGGCCAACGGAGAGGCCAGGAAATGTGAGCTCTGACTCTGCACCTACTAAAGGTAGGATGACCACTCCATGGCATGTGACTAGACCTGGTGCAATCTTCCTCCTCGTCCAGCAAAATTGATCCACGATGTGCAAGAAGAGGTAGCAAGGCTGGGGAGCTAGCAAATGGACTGTTCAAACTCTTGTTTAGCCTTCAGGAATGTAATCCAGGTTTTAAAACCCACGTGGCAGCGTTGGGCAAGTTGAGATGCAGCCCTGATGTGGATGGGGAGCCAGCCCAGCTCTGAGATCACCCCCCATCACATATCCAGGAGCCTTGGCCATGCCAGGAGGTGCTGAAGGGAAAGCCAGAGTCCTACTAATCCCTGCAATAAAACACTCTTGAAACAGGGAGTGAAAAGCCATGCTTGACAGCACCAATAGAACCACAAAATAGAGTCAAGAGTCCCCTCCAGCTGCCAGCATTGCCCTGCAGATGACATGCAGGGCTTCCACGAGAGCCGGCCTCAGCCAGAGGTGGAGATGTGCCTGCTGGCCACACTGCCTTCTCCTGTCCCCAGGGAGGGAGGTGAGAAGCTGACTCTGAAGAGCAGTGGGGAAAGACTTGGGTTATTGCCTTTCCTAGCACCACACTGTTCCTAAGAATCACACCCTCAGGCTCTCAAAAAACCCTTCCTCCAGCCCTGCTCTTGCAGATATGTACACGATAGCTTGATAGTGAGAAGTTTAGCAGCATCACGGGCATTTCCTTCTCCTGTTTTCTCTAGAAGTGCACCTGAAGCTCTGTGGTGAAGCATGGACTGACTCCAGGAGACAGCAAAGCTGGCTGCACATATTGCTACTACTGAACGGCCTCTAACCCCCCTGGACACTTCACCATAGACAAACTGCATCTAAGAGACCTCAAAGTCTTGATACACGACTGTAAATGGAGTGAAAAAACACACCCTCCCCCCATCTGAAAATGGACCAGCGATCAAATCTCAAGACACCAGAGCAAAGGGTGAGTGTCAGGAGGATGGAGACAGGCTCTTTCAGTGATGTCCAGTGATAGGACAAGGGGGAATGGGTGCAAGCTGGGACACAGGAGGTTCTGGGTGAACATAAGGAAGAACTCTTTCAGTGTAAGAGTGACAGAGCACTGGAACAGGCTGCCCAGAGAGGCTGTGGAGTCTCCTTCTCTGGAGACATTCAAAACCCAACTGGATGGATTCCTGTGTGACCTGCTCTAGGTGGTCCTGCTCTGGCAGGGGGGTTGGACTGGATGATCTTTCAAGGTCCCTTCCAACCCCTAACATTCTGTGATTCTGTGTGTGAAAGGCAAAGCAGTTTTCTTCCCTCTTTTCATCAGACTACATAGAAGATATTTCATGTCCTTCACCCTTTTCTCACCCTCCCCAGTGCAGGATAGAGCTCTCCTGGTGCCCGAGCAGCGCAGCCAGAGGACCCTGCATGCACCCCTGGGCAAGCAGCAAAGCCACACGCACGGACTGCAGGGGCTGGGCAGGCCGAGCGAGGAGAACGGTTGAGAAAGGAGAACCAGAAAACAGCAGAAAGGAAGGACAGCAGCCAAGGAGGCTGAGAAGAGGGAAAAATCCAAACGAAATGACAGCGTGCACAGGTACGGAGAAGGCAACACAAAAACGGGGGAAAACACACAAAATCTTTGCAGACGGAGAGGACTGGGAAAAGACCATGGAAAGAAAAAAGGTGGAGACATGGGGCGAAAGAGCTTTTGCCAGACAGAAGAGTGAAGTTTTTAAAAAAATCTTTTGGTTCAGAGGGAGAGAGCAGAAATTGCACAGAGACAAAGCCCTGGCTGCTGTCAGTGTGACTGAGCTACGGCTGAGAGGAGGGGGTCACTGCCCCCTGGCTCTGCGGGGCTCCTCCCCAACAGCCATCAGCCACGGGAGGACACTGAGGGGCAAGAGGGACACCGGGAGGGGGACCCAGTGGGTCTAGGGCAGGGGGATGTCACGACCCACACTCAAATGTCGTTGGGGGCAGATGCTCAGCACCGATCTGTTTCTGTGGATGTGTTAGGGGTGGAGTAGGGAGGGAGTGAAAATGGGTACTGCCTCCCCATAGGGTTTTGGTTTATCAGCAGCCATAGCTGGGAGTGGGGATCAGCCTAAGCTGCAGCCTTACATCATGGGAACGATCCAGATCTGTTCTTAAGTCCTCATATCTGTAGTTCAGGCCTCTTTGAGAACATGCAAAATGAATCTGATCACCTCCAAGCTCTGATATTCAATCTAGGTTTTAGCTGTTTGACTTGAACCCATCTCTACTTATGGTTCAGTCACACACAGACCCTTTTTAGAGGTTTCTTAGTGGGTAAAAATTAAAGACATCTTTAGAAAAAATGAGGCGTTTGCATTTTAAAAAGAAACCATTCATATGTGCCTGGGTTCTGTGGGTTTGTTCTGTAAAGACAGCCAAATTAAGGGACATACCAGCTAACTCACAGGGAAAAGATGGACTCGGGGGGGCACATCTGCAGTGCCTCTGCCCCGCTGAGCACAATCCCATCGAGGCACAGAGACGCCATGCTAGGAAATCAGCCAAAAGGCTTGATTAAAATGCCTATTTTAACATGACCTTTTTTTCCCCCCTTTTATTTTCTTCCTCTTTTAACTGGACAAGATTTGGTGGGGAAAAAAGTGAGAGCTTTATGCTTCTGGTAGGCACGCGTGACCACAGAGCAGATCCCACTGCCAGGCGTTCAGCAGGGACTCAGCTCCGTTTTAAATCAACAGAAACTCACAGGTGCTAAAAGGAACCATCAATTACTCTAAAAGCATTGAGTTTCCATGTATAACTGGTGTCTCTATCTAAACATTTATCCAGCTGCCCATCTATCTGACACAGCCAGGACCTGGGAGCTGGGTTTCTCAAGCTTAGTTACGATGTGGTGGGTATGAATTGCTTATGATAGCGATGCCCTCTCAAAGCAGCTACTATAGTGGCCAGAAATCAACAGGAACACAGAAAAAATATCTGACTAGCTTTAAGGTTATGTTTAATTTTCTTTTTATTTTAAATCCTGACACACTGAGGAAGGATCTTGTAGGAAGCCACATCTGAACCTCTTCTTCCTGCTAAATGCCCTACACAAAAGCAGGTCCAGGTTCACATTCAGCTTGAGCCTCTTTGCAAAATCTTGCTTTCATATGACTCAGGGGAACAACAAGCACTATGGAGGGGCTGTGGTGATGTGGATCCACAGCACCAAGCATAGAGGGATGCAGTAATGAGGCTTGGCAGTGGCCAAAATTATGTCAACAGCCAAACCCCCTGTTGGGTTTGATGGACACTCAATTACACCAATGCTAAAGGCTAATGACAAACCTCTCCCTGGTAAACTGTGAGGTTCAATGTGAAAAGCTTCCAAGGAATCGCCCCTGCAAATGCAAATTTCCAAGTGCCATGTGAGCTGCTGGGAGAGCAGCGTGGCTTTCCCCAGAGGAGTCTGGATCTGCTCTGTAATTTCAACTCAGTGCTGATCGGAGTTCCCACTGCGTTCCTCCAGGCAGCGTCTGAAATGCAGCAGCAGTTGGCCTTTTGGATAGAATGCCTTTTTGTGGTTCAATTTAAAAGTTTTTCAGAATAAACAGTAAGTTTGAGTGATTTCTGCATCTTACTGTCTTAAATGCTTTGCTGTTAAAATAATGTCTTTCACGAGGGTGTTTAAGGAGCCCTTCTGGTGTTGCCTCTGTTTAATAGCTTGCTAACTCCTACAGCACTGCCTACTCTAATTACTCCAATGTAATTAAAAGGGGGGAAAAAAACTGTACTACTGAAGGGCTAGTGAGAGTGGAGAGTCAAAGGGCTGTAGAAAGATAAATGGGGATCATATTGGTGGGGTAATTTGCTCATTAGCACCCTCCCTCCCCAAATTAGTCTAAATGGAAGCAGAATGAGAGAGGAGAGAGAGAAACACTGATAGAGATAGTGGAGACATAGTCAGAAAGACAAACTGATGTGCCATAGTTTCAAAGACCAAAAAAAAAAGGTTACAAAAAAAAAAAAAGCAAAAAAGCAGAAGATCCAAAATCCAGTCTGCTTGGGAAGCAGAGAAAGCACCAGCAAAGTCCAGGAGAACAACACTAATGTCACAGAAAACCAGCACCCGCTTCAGCCACGGCACAAAAAGCTGGTGGTTTGGCAGGGGGTTCTGTAGGGGTTGGTCTACCTTATAGGCAACACGAGCAGGGCATTTCTTTCCCAGGCCTAGAGGTGGGGACATGTGTCTCAGCATCTCATACATGTCTGTGTAACTGATGCGCCCGCTTGGAGTCAAAGGGAAGGAGGCAAAAGCGAGAGGACACCGAAACCAAACCAGACCGGGTGGAAGGGGAAAAAAAAACCAAATGAGGAAAGGGATGGGGAAAAGGGCAACACAAAGCAGCAAATGAAAAGGAGGAGAGAGAAGGGAAAGCAGACAAGAAAACAGAGATCCGGTTAATCAGATTTCTCAGGAAAACAAAACCAAACTAAAGAGGTGGAGAGAAAGGTTTCTCCGCTTCCGTTGCTGCGTTTCGATGCCCAACGTCTCCTCCTCGCTGCAGGGATGTCCCGTGGCCAGCACTGAGCCTCGGCACCCGGGTCCCCGGGGGAATGATTGATGGCTCTGCTCGGGGTGGGGGTGGGGGAGGGCTGAGGGCTGGCCGGCTCCTTGGGGGGTGGAGGGTGCTTCCCCACCTCGCCCCCAAACCAGCCCCTCAAGGGGGGCTGTGCTCACCATGCCAGGGAGAGCTGGTAGGCAGAGTTATGGGACAGGGAGAGCTGGGGCTTAGAGAAAGCATTCAGCTTCCTTCAGTGAATAAAGAATTTGGTAGTGAGCTTAGCCTGTGGGCTACGAGAGAAGCAAAAAGCCAATGCTGGTGTGTTTGCTCGGGGGACAGGCTGGGACTGCTCTGACTCCGAGTCAAGGGTGCAGCTCTGCAAAGCCTCATCAAGCCTGAATTCGGGTGTGACAAACCCAGAGCCCAGCCCTCGAGATTTGTGGGAGGGTGGTGGAAAGGGAACCTGGTTCTCCCTTACATCTGGTGGGGCCCCTCTTTCCCCAAAACAACTCCAACCGGTTGTCTCCAAGGGCAGCTGGCTGTCCTGCAAACCAGAGGGATGTGGGAATTGCGAAGATTCGGGAAAAGGCCCTTAGACCTATCCCATTACTGATGGCATCTACCTTCAGGGCAAATAAAATTCTGCCCTGGAAAGCAAGGGAGGCAAAACCAGCAAGAAATTCTCCTGCTTCTCCTCTTTCTGACTACTGAAACTGGGAGCACGACTCTGACAATCTCGTTTCCCCAGTGAGTTGCCTGCTTATTGTACTGTGCAAATCTGTGCTGCCTGTCATCTGAGGAGACAAGGGATATTGCAGCACATTATTAATGAATGTTTAATCCCTGGAAAAGCAGGACACTGCACTCAGAGGGAAACTGAGACCTGGGCACCGCTGAGCAGGACAGGTACAGAAGCAGGCACCCACAGCAGTCTGCTGCCCTGACATGGGTCTCCATTCCTGTGCAAAGCACTGGTGCAGGAGGGGGTGGAAGAGAGAACTTACTGAGCCAAAACCATCTATTCCTGTCCTTGGTAACTAACGCAGTTAAAATACCACCCCAGTTTTACAGCCCAGAGCTAATTTAAAGGCTGCTGAGAGACACAAATTATAATTACAGCCAATGGCTTCCTCTGGGCTTCTCTCTTCTGCCCCTGCTCTCTGGCTGGAGGCACAGGCTCTCACACCTTCTCTGCAATGGTTCTTAACTCTTAATCCCCAGCCAGGTGTGGAAAACACCCAAGCTGGAGTGCAAGAGCTCAGCCATGGCAAGCTCCATGCTGGCTGCTTCCACTTCTCCCTCCTTCATCTTCCCCTTCTGCTCTCCATGCACTGGCTGCAAGAAAATCCCTGCCTGAAACCTGGACCCCACTGAAGTCCAGTGTCACCCTGTGCTGATTACTTGGCAAGATCTGTCCTTCATTCCCCACCTCAGCTCCCAGGCACGGTACACTTTTCCTGGGCCATAAGGCAGGAGGTTTCAGTGGATGTCCATCATAGCTCACCATCTCAGAGATGCAATCATCGCTCCCAAGGCAATCTCTGCCTGTTGCACTGTGAAAAGCACATCCCTTCATCTCTGCCCAGCCTAGGTAACTCTCCCAGTCTGCTGCCCAGTTAACCCATGCCCAGATCAAATGTCTTTTCAGCTCAGGAAAGGGAAGGGCTCAAAAGTTGGTCATTTAGCGGAAGGGGCAATACCCTCAAGCCCAAACAAATCAGACTCACTCCTCCCTAGAAATCTCAGGATGACATTTCTCTCCAGTATGGATATAGAGAGAGAAAGGGCTCAGATGCTGCTTTTCCCCCGCACTTCCCACCTCGAGCCAGCAGGATGGAAGCCGGAGGGTTCACTGTCTCATAAAGCTGCCTGTTTCCAGCCAGCTGGGGTGTGGGAGTGGACGGGGAAGAGATGCATGGAGGAAAAAGGAGGCAGTCAGTCAATCATTCCTTTTTTTTCAGGCAAGGGGTTAGTTACATTACAGTTTCTTTTCTGTACTGTTTGCATTTGCACTTGGGGGCAGAGGGCGGGGGGGGGNGGTGTTAAAAGAAAGAAAACCAGAACTGAAAATGCTGGAGGGAGTCTCTGAAGTTCCAAACCTTGTATGCCACCCTATGAGGGCACTTCTTTCCTAAGCCCAGGGGTGGAGCAATTACACGTAACAAATTGTACATATCCTTATAATGAATCCGGCAACTGGAAAGAAAACATCAGAAGTTATGACAGCAAAACCCAAGAGGAATCCATTTTTCCCCAGGCAAACAGGTGCAGTTGGGAGAGCAAAACACACTGAAAAGCAAGGTTAGTCTGGCAGCAACAGGAACATGGAGAGAGAGAGAATTTCCAACTGTTCATCAAAAACTGTATCCTTGGGTTGTCTTCTATAAAACCTTCAGTGCCATGTGCAAGGCTTCCCAACCACTGCATGTAGTCATCTTTCCCACCAATGTTTTACTTCCCTGTGCCTGAGCATCTGCCTACAGATGAGCCCAACCCACTGCCCAAGTGCTGCAGCTGCCCCACAAAGCCCCAGCCTGAGGCACCCAAATAGCCTATGTAATGGATTATTGCTGGGATTCAAATTACCTGGTTCAAAAGAGCTCAGGAACCTTCACCTTTCACTGTAACCACCTACATAACCCCAGCAGGGCTGTAGTCTGCTGCATGGGCAAGAAGCAATTTGCTGGAAGTCCAGAAACTGCCATCTGGAGAGCTGTCTTGGCCATTGGCACTGGGAAAATCCCTCCTTCCTTACCAGCAGGGGAAATCAAACACCTGGAGGCAGCTTTATGGTCAGCCTCATTAACTCCCAACAATATTTTCAGCTAATTTAGCAGCAGGATTAGATTTCTTAATCTTTTGTAAGTAACCAAATTATGCACTAAAAGAGCTGTACTGAACTTCAAAATATCCTCTAAAGAAAAACAAGATGGTTTGGCTTCACTATGTTTATTTTGGTACATTATATAAAGAAGGCTGGAATATTTTGGAATATCTCCTTCAATATTACTGCTTTTTTGGACGTGAAAAATTAAGGTCTATTCAAAGCCTTCACAAGCAACTCAAAACTATTAATTCGGGAACAGATCAAATGGAGCTGTGCAAGTCTTGGCTGCAGGCCTAATTATGGTTATAAAAAGTATATTGGTTTAACTGAGTCAAGAAGTTTACCAAAATTTTAGCTTTTTTTATTATTTTTTTTTTAACAAGCATGTAGAAAATACATATGATCAGTTCCCTGAGCTCTCCAAGAGTCTGTGGAAGGCTGGAAAACCAGCAGCTGTATTGCATTGGAAGGTCATGGCAGCATATTATGACAAACTGGGATTCTTCCCTGGGTTGTTTAAATCTATTTGAGTTTTGGTTATATTCAACAGCACCCCTTTATCTCAGGATGTTAGCAAACAGCTCTCCTTTGGGAGCACCTGTATCTCCTCCCAACCACTGAAGGTGCTGCCAGTAGCATCTCCCTCAAATCTTAGGAGCAACTCATGAGAATGGGATGGCAAGACCAGCATTTTTTTATATATCTTGAACAAATAAAAGCCCATAGAAGTCCAGGTTCCTTTTCTTTCCCAGCTCATCCTTCAATTAAGAGTTTTCACTCCTTTCCCAGTTAATTCACAGCCCTGGACCAAACTGCTGTGAGCTCCCCAGTTCTCTCGCTCTCTTTCTCGATGAGCCTGAGGCTTCTGCCACCCCTAAACCCACCAGCTCCCCCATACTTACCCCTGCTGAGGGGGACACACAGCTAGAACCACAGCTCCCAGCTGCTTTTGTTACTTCCTTTTGAACATTTTTCCCCAGGAAAATTTATAGAATGTTGGATTTTTTTAACAAAAACACAGGTGACATTGGAAATAGGCATGTAAATACACACACATTAAGCCTATGTTTAAAATATTATCTATATAGCAAAAGCATAACAGCACTTGTACTCTTTATCTATGCAGCATCTTTCCTCGAAGGTCTAGAGCTAGAGAAAATGGACAAACACTTATGATAATCAAAGCAGACACCTTGAGAGAGGCCATCAGTGAAATATGGAAGCAGGAACCAGCTCAGCTCCATCTAAGCATAAGATAACACTGCCTGGGAGTCTTCTTTCTTGCCAATTAGGCTATGGTGATTATTTCTCATTCCCCTATACATGTATATACTGAGAGCTGAAGTGCTAAAAGGCAATGGCTGACATGGAAAACAAAAATTAGATCAACATTTTCTTTCAGCGACTTTGGAACAAACAGCTGATTAAAAACTGGATCCTTTAAAGCCCTGCATGTTCAGATCTAACGGGCTGTGCTGCTGGGAGCTGTGCCTTAAAAAAACACGTTCCTCAGCTCAGTCCATGGGTAGCTCTTGTGAAATACCATGGGGGTTCAGCCCAAATGAGCAAAAGATCTGTTCTGGCCTTAAACTGTGAATGGATTTCAGATTACTTTTAAATTGCAGAAATGTTAGTCCCATTTATGAAAAATAAGTGATTTCAGTGGAACTGTTCACACATGGAAAATCCAGAACATGCACGAGGATCAAGCCTCGAGCATCATGTCTTGGCCATCCCTTGGTTTGCACTTCTGCCCTCGGTCACTCTGCCAACATCAATAGCTTCGCACCAGAACGAAATGGGAACAAGGTTAGAGAAAAACAGAATTAGGAGGTTTTAATATATGACATTTTGTATTAGTAGCTCTAGAAGTGAAAAGATTTGGCCCCTGAGCGACTCACAAAATGTAACCTCTGCACTCAGAGTTAATAGGGTGAGCAAATCTTCCTGTAAACTTTGTGCCTGTGTCTCTTATGGGTGGAAAGTTCCTGAACACATAAACATTAAAAGAGCACATTGACACTTATTTCTCCCTTGCAGGTGTGTTACTACTCCCACGGATGCTAGTCAGAGCTAAGACTATTTTTTAAGGGGAGAACAGGCACTCCCAAGTTTCCAGTCTCATTGAGATTTTCTCATGGTAAGAGATAGGGCTGGATTTGAAAAGGAAAGAAAAAAAACCTATTTACTGCCTGCCAAATACCCACAAAGGACTCGTCTGTGTTACAGAGCACGTGGTAATGAAAATCTGCTTAGAGATTACAAGCTGCTAGTATGTGTGCAGTATATCTGCAGGCTCGTAGTAGGGGTGGCTTTGAGCTAGTTAAGATCCCACACAGTTCAGAGGAATGCAGTCGTTTTGAAACACGTTTACATTTCACATTAAGCTAAATCAATTTAACTGAGATTTTAAAGCAGTTTAATTGCATCCAGTCGGAGATGCTGATTACACAAACACTTTCTGCATCTGTCCCTACTGAAGGGAAACAAAAAGGAGTGGAAAGATTGGAGGGGCTGGAGGGTGCCTCCTTACAAATGCACAGGAGATTCACTGCAGAGTAACTCATGTGGAGGAAGATGGATACAAAATTACTAGGGCTTTAAACCAATAAATGTCTCCCAACAGGCAAATTCCCAAGCTGTGGAATATCAAGGAAATGACTGTGACCTGTGTCTCAGAGCATCTGGGAATGAAAATAACACTGTCACCAGGACTGTTGTGCAGTGGCTTTCTCTGGCCAGTGGAGAAAAGCGAAACGTTCAAGTCAGTTGAGTCAGTTGTGTTCTAGAAGTGATCACTGGCCAGAGCCATTGCCCCAGTCTTTTAAAAATTCCTTAAAATGCTTCAGCAGTGGCTCTGGAGTCTGCTGCAGCACAGCCCACCCCCCACTGCCAGTGTCTTTGAGTAAGGAAAACAAAGACAAAACCATAAAACCGAACACCTCACCGTCTGGCTGGGAGAAAACCATTTCCTCCTTTAACACACTCATATATCAGCAATGTTTCATCAGAGGCTCCCTGAGAACTGAAATGCTTCCAAAGTTAGGCTCATTGCATTTTCTTCTCCTTATTTCACGTCTTATGTTTCAACTGCAAGGCCAAAAGCTAAAATATTATTTAGAACAAAATTCCCCTCTACAATTTGATGTCATTAGAGGGAGGCTTCCAAAATAAAACATTGGGTTGGATGAGACATGTCTGTTTAAAAATCACATCTTTTCAGCAAACCACCCTTACGTTGAGGAACATCATGTCACTCCCCACTGCCTCGCAGGTGGCTGAAAGCCAACCATGAGGTTTGGGTCTGTAGCACTCGACTCAGATGCAAAGCAGTTGGGTAGATCATCTACTTTTGAGAGAGAGCACCTTGAAAACTTGAATTCTTATATGTGTGGCCTCAGGTCTCCGCACAGGATTTGTGGAACCATTAAGGTGGTTCTCAGCTAGAAGAGAAATGCTGCATGAGTCGGGGGGTAGTGAGGCTCACCCAGAGTGCTGCCCACAGCAAGGGATTCAGCATGTTTTTACTTACAAACTGGAATGTGGAAAGCAAAGGCAATCAAAGCTGCTTTTGGAAATGTCAAACATCTTCTCTACTTGGCCATTTAGCCAAGATCCTTTGAATTTACCCTGTTAATTTTTGGCCGTCTGTGTGTGGGGAGGAGGGTGTTTGCTTTCATGATTTGCTGGTTTATGTCTATCTTGTGTCTATTTGAAGGAAATGCCCTTGTTATGACATCAGGTTTGTTCACATTTTGTGCACAATGAACTGAAGTTGGAGCATTTACCTCCAACATTGCCTCAAGCTTTGGAGTCATTTTCCATCTGGAGCTGTACTCACGTTAAGAACAGACTGTTTGTGTGTATAGGTGTGGTTTTTATACACAAGGTATTTCCTTTTCTCCACAGACAACAGTGTACATACCAGGCAGCTGGGTCATATTCAGCCCAGACACGAACAAATTCATCCAAATGATGGGGCCCAAGGATGGAGGAGTCTCTTGTCAGGTATTCAAAGTTGTCCATAATCACAGCTACAAACAGGTTTAACATCTGCAGAGAGGAAGCAGCAATGCAGTTAGGGAAGAAAGGGGAAGGGGAAGGGAAAAGAAAAAGAAGCTGGAAGGGGAGAGGGTACAATTCCCTTAGCAGGGTGTGTGGTTTCTACAAGAAGCAGCTGCACCCCAGAAAATAAACTCTACAAACCAAGCCCTGGGTCCCTGGGTCCCTGCTGCCACCTCCTCCTCTCCTGCACGTCACAAGCCAGTTCCAGCTCAGCAGTACATGGCCAGTTTGATCCTGTTCCCATTGCTGGTGATGCCCCACAGCACAGCCCACCCCATCCCAAAGGCCACTGCCTTGGCACCCATCGCTTGCCCCTTCCTCACCCTGCACCAGCACATCCCACCACAAGGGCTGTAGATGCTGCTCCATCAACCGGGTGATGAGAACTCATCCAGCATTTCCATACCAAGGCACATCAAGACAAGGAAAACCATTCTTCATCCTGAATGTCTTATTTTAGATTCATAATAATTCAAACCTTCAAAGATCCCCTGCAATGATGAGGGGCAGGACGCACAAGGCTCCCATCCCCAGTGGCCACTGTTTAACAGAGCCTGGCAAACGCTTCTGGCATATAAAAAATTCTCCTCTTATTAAAGCCAACAGAAAAGGCATGAGGATTTCAATGGGAAAAGCTGCAGGTAGCAGAATGGAAGAGTAGGAGGGCAGGCAGGACTCCACCACTGCCCTGAGCAGCCTGAGCCAGGCCCTGACAGCCCTTTGGGGCAGGAATTGTTCCTCACATCCAATCTAAACCCCCCCTGGGCCCCTTGAGGCCGTTCCCTCTTGTCCCATTGCTTGTTCCTTGGGAGCAGCGCCCGACCCCCCCTGGCTCCAACCTCCTCTCAGGGGTTGCAGAGAGCAGAAGGTCTCCCCTCAGCCTCCTTCTCTCCAGGCTGAGCACCCCCAGCTCCCTCAGCTCCTCCTCACACTCCTGCCCCAGACCCTGCTCCAGCTCTGTTGCCCTTCTCTGGACACCCTCCAGCCCCCCAATGTCCTCCTTGTAGTGAGAATCCCAAACCCAAACCCAGGACTTGAGGTGCAGCCTCACCAGTGCTGAGCACAGGGGGACAATCCCTGCCCTGGTCCTGCTGCTGATACAAGTTGGTTGTATGTCCAGCCCAGGTCTCAATAAGCTACTCGAAGGCTGAAAGCACTGTAACCACATCAGCAGGGCTTGCTCAGGGGCTGCAGGTACCCCACACATGACACAGTATCCCCAAAACTTTTGAGAGTTTGCCCCTTGGTTCCAACCCCCTTTCCACTGCTCCCAGCCCCAGCCATGGCTCAGTACAGTTTTCCCGTGGTTCTGTACAGCTGTTTCTAAAGTTCCTGTGGTTTTAAAATTTCAATTTATATTTTTCAACAGTTTAAATTACAGGAGGAAAATTATGGCAGGCTGGACATCCACAGAGAGCCAGAAACAACAGTTAAAAACAAACTCGTTTTATCCAACTCCCCCCAAATCTATGGTGTAACAACATCGGTCAAACCATAAAAACTCGCCCTCCTGGCAAGGCTGAGGCTCTGTAATGCTTTAATTGCTTGTGGGCAACCACATATTTCATTGCAATGAAGTGCTGAATGCATTTTAAGCAACGAGTCCCAGCCCTGTCCCGTAGCAGTGCAGCTGCTTGGCTTTCCCCTGCCTGTTTTTGGAGCCTGCCCTCCCTGCCCGTGCTCTTGGCGAGGGCTCTCCCCTCGCTCAGCAAGCCCAGGCTGCAGTTTCACGGTGTTTTCTGGTGGCACTGACCCAGGGACAACCTCACCCAGAGCTGTATCTTGCACAGATGTGCTCCAGCCTCCAATTCTGCTACTACATTTTGAGTGGGATGGCTGATATGAGCCAGGGAGGGTGAGTCTGGGGGGGTGGTGGTGTTTGGTTGTTGTTTTTAAAAAGAAAAAGCTGTAGGAACAATAATGCACCTGAAAACAGCAATGAAAATGTCTGATCTTGGGTAAGGGCTTTGGACAAGGAAAAAATTTAGCTTTAAAATACAGAGTGCTGAAGGAATCAGTAAATGGACCATTAACTTCGTATAAGCTTTCAGGGCTCCATGTTTTTTAAGATAAGCAGAAGAAATGAACCACAGGAGGTCAAAGGGGCAACAGCAGCCGGACAAAGGATCTCAGCAGGGGCCATTGAAGTTGGTCTGTCTATACCCAGCATCAAACTGCCACGTCTACCTCTTTTTCCTGCTTAAAGGTTTCTGATGATAGCAGGGATTAGCTGCACAAAGCATCAAATCTTATATTTTAAAGCAAACCCACGGAACTGAATGTAGGCTTGATATGTTCCTTCTTGGTACATTTCACAGCTGGGACTTTCATCTCTTCCTGCTTGAAGCTTAATTGGGTCCCTGTCCCTGGTTTTCCATTCCTCTGTCCCCATGGTGCAGGGAAGTGAACCAAGCCCTGAGAGCAGAGAACTTTTTCTGCATGCAAGCCATCAGAAAGACACCAGCCCCTATTAAAGCTTAGACCCAGCCCTGTATGATGGCCACGGGCATGAATCAAGTATAACAACTCTGGGTACTTTCATGTCTAAAGCTTTCCTGGAACCCATTGCAGAAGAAAATGAGCATTGTGATCATCTGACAAACAAACCAAAGCACAAGGCATCAAGTAAATGTGATGTTCCCAGCTGCCTGCTGCAAGTGCTTCTGAACCATCATTGTCTTGGCCATTCTCACCCTGCCCTCCCCAATCTCCTTCTTCAAAGGACCACCTTACAAATCATGACAAAACAGATTAATGCTTAATTCCCAATATTAGACCCCCCCTGTGAGAAGAAAGATAAACCCCTTTCCTTTAAACTAATGATTAAATGATCTCTGTGGGGATTAAAGGGATTTTATCACCGGGATGATAAAGGGTTTTTAGTGAAGCTGCCTTGTAATGTTGTATAAATCATAATTAGGGAGAAGGAGGAAGCAAGGGGTTGGGAGGAAAGCAAGGGGTTGGGAACCACCTCAGCACCTCCACTTGGGGAGAGATCAGGAGTGACTTACCAGGAAGGAGCACAGGAAGATGAAGGACACGAAGTAGAAATAGGCAAAATCGCTGCCACATTCATTTTTGGTGAGGCCGGACAGGGGGTCACAGGCTCTGTTGCTCAGGCAGGACAGCATGATCTCGTGCCAGGCTTCCCCCGTGGCACTCCTGCGGATGGGAAGGCAGAGGGTGAGCTCATCCAACCCCCTCCCCACCACAGACTGGGGGGCATCCACCTTGCTGTATTACGGCGCCCAATTAACTAAATTAATTAGGTGGAAGGTTGTGTCCTGGTGAAGGGACTATATTTACATTAGGGATTGGAACTACCAGCCTGCTGACATGAAGAAGAAAGGAGAAAGAAAATTTCCCTCTATTACAGGGAGGAAAAGGAAACTGAGCTGTATTGCTTTTATGGAGAATAAAACCAGATTGATTTAAACAGGGCCAGTGCAAAGTTCAAGTGTAAGTAAACAGAGTTTAGATTGTTCTCTTTTGAAGCAGCTGACATTTCTGTCCTAGTGCTGGCTGTAAACACAATGGAGATGATGGGAAACAAAACCAGGCTTCTCCACTTGAATCTCTGATTTCCTCTGTCAGGCAGATACAGAAATACCAGGATGGTCTGGTTGGTCATAGTGACTTGGGTCCCTTTTTCATGACAGACTCTTGGGTTTTCTTCATCATTTCCCTTCTCTCCCTCTAACTTCTGCTTCTACTATAGGGAGAAAAATAGTCAAAAGGAAAAAATCTTTGGGTCTGTCCTCAAAATAAATCACCCTCTGCTATATGCAGGCATGGATTGGAAGCCGGGCGATCTCTGCGTTTGCCTACTCTGACTTCCTACATAACCTCAGATTTTCCCTCTGTCATCTCTGCCCCACACTCAGAGGTGCTTTTAGGAGCATCCCTCCACAGCGCCAGGGCCAGGGTCATTCCCAGCCATGCTAATTTGTATACAGAGCCAGCTCACAAGCCTTCCTATTGGTCTTGGAGGATGCTCAGTGGAGACTGAAATAGCTCCCAGGCTACACTGAATTATCCAGCAGATCCCCCCACTGGTGGCATTGAGCCCCAGAACCCTGTTCCCTTGTGCAGAACCTGCTCCCTCATCAAGGTCATAGATTTCCAGACTGGTTTGGGTTGGAAGGGACCTTAAAGCTTATCCAGTCCCACCCTCTGCCATGAGCAGGGACACCTCCCACCACACCAGGTTGCTCCAAGCCCCATCCAACCTGGCCTGGAATATATATCCCTTGAATCTATATCTTGAATAAAGTGAAATAATCCCTGGTCCTGTTGCCTCTGTCCTCTCCATCCCACATGTAAAGGGACCAAGAGATCTGGACACGAGATGGAATCATTATCCGGTTTTATTAAAATTCAGAGTTTTGAGTCGGGTGATTATCCTGAGCTAGAGAGGGCTAATTTCATTTCTGTCTGGCTTCACAGAAACTGTGCAAACTGAATCCCAGACAAAGATATCTGGTTACAAGGGCTGAGCAATGCGCAGAGCAGCTGGCAGGAGCTTGTGGGGCCAGGGCAGTTATTAACCCCTGTGTCTCCACACCGCACAGCACCCATCCAGAGAAGTGAAATCTTCCCCAAGCTGCCCAAGTTTGGAGCAGGGTCTGCATTTCATTTTGGCCAGGTCTGAAAATGGAAATCTATTGTTTCATTGATTTGTTTTTTTCCAGGGGAAAACGCTTTGTTTCTATGCAGAATGAACCCAGAAGGAAACACTTTCACTCTGAAGCAGAGGTGGCATTGACGTGTGAAGCATGAACTTGTTGGTAATGCAAAAGTGACCAATTAAAGGCATTTTCACTTTGAAAACAATAAATGTAAGCTTCATGACAGGAAGCACGTGGATCAGCTAAACCAGGGGGGTCTGCCTTGTATTAAGCTTCTGCCTGAGTTGACGTGGGGTGTCACAGCACTGGGGGTCACCTGGTGGAGATGCTGGTGTGTTGAATTAGATCTGTCACATTCAGAGATGGTCTAATGGTCTGATGGTCTAATGGTTAGGAATATGATGGGATAAAGGTTGGACTTGATGACCCTGGAGGTCCCTTCCAACCATAATGATTCTATGATTCTTGGTCAACCCCTAATGCCAAAGAGGAGTGAACAGGAATGGATGCATTACTCCAAATACCTTCCTCAGAGGATGCCTAAATCTCAGCAGCTAAACTGGCATGTGCAAAAACAAAGACTTGTTTATTGCTCCCATGCAAGTCGTATGGCATTTTATACTCCACTTACCTGAACAGAAGCATCAGGGCTTGGAGGAAGGTACGGAAGTTATTGTGCCGATTAATGGAGGTTTCATCATCCAGTGCAATGTTTCCAAATACCTGCCACAGAAAACAGGAGAGATTCAGGGCAAACACATCCTCACACACACATTGTCAATAAAGGCAGGTCAAGTGGAGGTGGAATAAAAGGCAGGGAAACAACTTGTCCTGGTTTAAGGGGTCTCAAAAGCCAGGATAATTTCTGTGCTGAAGAGGGAGATAAAAATATGTTGTGGAGATCAAATGGGGAAAAACCAAGGTTAATGGGTTCCATCTTGACACAGACCCTTCCCAACCCCACAGTTCAGCTCCATCCCAGGCTAAGAAAACATTCTAATTTCTTTTCAGAAGGGTGCAGTGCCTGAGCTGCTCCCTGCTCACAGCCTCTTGACATGCCCTTACCCAGAGGAAGGGAGGAGACCCAGCTGCCCACCACCGCCTCTGGAGATGCTGGGCTGCCAGCTGGGCACCAACAGCTGCTTTGCCTGCCCACGCTCTCTCTTTCTATGCCCAGGGCCACGCTCAACACCAGACCTGGCAGTAAAGGTAGGAAAAGTGGCTTTTTTCTGCACTTCTAATTTACCTGACAGCAGACAAGAAGACCCCTTTCAGCTCATCCTAAGTCAGCTGTTGATCCTGCTGCAGTGGCAATAACACATTTGCACCCTGACAAAACCAAGCTGATGGTCAGTATTAAAGCTAAAATTTTTACCTGCATGCCAATAATGGCATAGATGAAGAAGAGCATTGCAATGAGGAGACACACATAAGGCAAGGCCTGTGGAAAAGGAGAAGGTGGTATTAATGGCAGTAAATGCATATGTCAGCTGGTGGCATTGAATTCCTGGGCAGAACTGTGTTTTGTGGCATTTGTCCTTCAGCTAAAGGAACTGGGAAGTGAACATGAATAATTATGGCAACCTACAGAAATCAAACCCCTGGAGCCAGGTATTCATTGACCACAAAACAGTCTGGGCTTTCCAAGGGCTCTCTACACATCCTTGTAAGCAGATAAGCAGTGAACAGGGAAAACACCAACAGAAGCTCCAGAGCCAGCACTAGAGCTCCTGGCAGGCACTGGCACTTTTGATGCATAATTGTACAAACATTAATTTTTAATGACCTTGCTGTAAATTTAGTGTGAGAAAAAAAATATACATCCAAGAAACAAGTTCCTGCTCTGAAACAGGCAGGGATTGCAATCCCGGGAGGACAAAAAGTCTGAGTTTTAGCAAGAAATCAGTGAAGGCTAGAATGTAATTATGTCACCCAAGCTGAGAGCAATAGCTACTTTCCACTCAGGCTAAACGAATGGGTAATTAATGCCTCTTAATTAGTAATAGCTGAAAAAAGGAGAAGTCTTGCCCTAGGGCTAGACCATGTGATGCTTGGGGCAGGAGAGGGGCTTTGCAGCCCATGGGGAGCCCAGTAGGAAACATGGGACAAAGGGCTGAGGTGGTTTTTGCTGGAGACCTTGGGACAAGGACTGAGAGCTCAGTGTCAGGGGAACAGACAGACAGACAAGCAGCTGCCCATGTAGTCCAGGAACCGTCCTGGCTCTGCTTCAGGGGCAGGACTTTGCACATACACCTTGGGAAGGGTCAGGATTATACTGAAAGGGCCTTGGCTGAGCCCCTCTCCCGAGATCCAGCCAAGTCTACACAGTCTAAGGACACTCTCCTGAGTAAGAGCATCCTATACCTGCAGACACCACGGATGTACTTGAAAGCACAGCTAAAGCAAAAGAAACTGGTTGCTCTGCATCCCACCACACTGTGTTGTTAAATACCAGTTGCCACCATAACGCCTTCCACGCAAAATACCCCAACATTCACTGCACCCACCTGCAGACAACCCCCCCTGAGCTTGCCACAGCACCCAGGTCATCAGCCACCACCTACAGACCTGAGAGCTCAGCCCAGAAGAAGGCCAGAACCCATGCAAAGCCAGAGGTCCCAGAGCCACCCACACAGGCAGTGCTCGGGAGCATGGCATGATGGAGAGATGCCGTTTGCTGCCTCCCTGACCTCGTTGTGCTTTGCTTTCCCACATCACCTCTCTACTTATATTTTTCTGAAAGTCCTGCACGATCTCTAGAACCAGGGAGGCCAAGCGTTTTCTGCGAGAGGCTCCACATGTGATGGAACTGGAGGTCTGCAACCTGCAGCAGCACAGCCAATACATACTAGTGTGCTAGAGCTCAATATTAGTGCTACAAATCCTGATTTTAGACTAAATGATCTCCTCTATGCACTGCAGAACGTGAGCATGCCCCATAACCAGAGTTAAAACACAACACACTGTAGAAAGGGGCTGCAAACCAACTGTGAGCTGTTAAAAACAACCAGCTTTGGGCCATGTGGACTCTTATTTAGATCTGGAAAGCAGCTAACTCAAAGCTAAGCACAGATGGAGAACTCAGCTGCTGTAAAGCAGTTGTTTGAGGGTCACTTAGTTCAGAAGTGCCATACCCAGCTGCTGTGGGCAGTCTCCCCTGCATCACGACCTCCCGGCTGCCCTGATGTGCTGGGGTTTGCTGGGAGGGATGGGCAGGGGAAAAGGAAACCAGGCAAAGCAACTCGCTTGACTTCAAAACAAAAGCTCATTTTTGTAATCCTCCACGTCATAAAAACCAAGCTCTGTGTCATAGAGCTTCACAGTTTACACTACCAAAATGCAATGGTTTGGGTCTTGCCTCTATCAGATCCTATCAAGACTGAAACCTGGTGAAAGCAATTTAACCTTGCACTTGCTGCAGGCAAAGAGCAGGCATGAAGGCACTTATCAGTCAGACTCCCATTTCCTAATGCAAATCTCCGAGTCTCAAGACTTTGCCATAGGGATTCCGTGGTAGTTTCAAGAGCACCCTGAGCTTTGCACACTCGCTGCCAACCTGCACCAGGAGCCGCCCAGCTTTCAGACTCATCTTCTGAAATGCTCAGCACCTGCAGTGCTTAGGAAGCCCAGTGCAAATCAGTTAGGTTTTCTGCAGAATTAATATCCCTGTAATCACTTCATAGAGGCAGATGCCATTCCCTTGGCAAGGGAAAGCACTTGGATGCTCAATAGAGAATGCTACAGATGTAGCACGTCTCTTCCCTGCCTCCCACCTGCCCAACACTCACCTTAAAAGACTGCACAAATGTCCAGAGCAAGATGCGGATAGTGTAACCCTGGCGAAGAAGCTTGATAAGTCTCGCTGCCCTGAAGAGCCGCAGGAAGCTGAGGTTGATGAAGTTGTCCTGTGGAAAGTAAAGGTTTTGTGTCCTTCAGAAATTAACGCGATTAGAAACCACAGCCCGCAAAAAAGAAATTAAAATTACCAGCTTCACGATCTAAGCAGCAAATCGGCCACCAGAAAACCTTCCAAAAGAAACATTCGTCAGTGCAGATCACTCCACATGCAGCAAGTATGAGAAAATCCCTCTCCACAAGAGCCCTCCCCTCTGCTACTGGGTCAATGATAGAAAAGGAAAAGGCCCTTTCACGCTGTCCATGGAGGTCTTGTTTTCTTTGAGTAGGGCAGATCTTCTCCCCCTAAAGGCTCAGGGAGAGGTAACGGTGCCATAATAAGAGTTTTGTAAAGAGCGAGGTTGTTTTGAAGTCTTGGTCAGCTCACTTTCGGCAATGAACTGAACTGAAGCCAAGACAGTTGCAAGGGACTGCATATATAGCCTCTACTGTAACAAAGAAAGGCATTGTCCAGTGAAGATTAAAACATCCTTGAAAGCATGAGGATGTCTTCTAACCTGGAGGTTTTAAATGTTTATACAATACGTGACTGGACAGGCTCGTCAAGGAGAAAGGGCACCAGCAAGACTGGAAGATGGATCAATGGCAGCAAATCAATTGGGGAGGTTGAGCGTTCAACAGCAGGAGGATGCCTTAGGAACCTGCTGGGTTTTTATATTATTATTATTAAATGTGCCTTCGCGGGTGGATCAAAGAACTGCTGGAGACAGATTCTGTTTTCCATTTGTTTCGTCTGATTCTCCCCACCCCGCACCCCATTTTTTTCTTTCCTTTAGGGAAAAGAGGTTTCTTGCCCCAATGAGCTAATCTAGAGAGGGTTCTTTCCAAAACAAAACATGCAAAAGCCAGATCCCTCTTGCCCTCCTATTTTAAGGAGATGAAAAATATCCCCCCTTTCCGTATGGATTCACTTATTTGTGAATCTCTGTTCACAGCCACTTATTTGACTGAGTTCTCTAAAGAAATAAAGCATCCCATTTTAAACTATGAAGCAGTGGAGTGGAAAATACAACCGTAAGGAGCTCTTGTTGGTAAAGATGAGCAAAAATAATCTTTCCCTTGTATTATTTTTTTACCAAAAGACACCCAGTCATATTGAACTGACCCATGTTTCTTGCTCATTTGGCTACAGAGCTCATGCTGAATTTGGGGGGCTTGTTGGATCTATTGTTTGTTTTTAAATGCCAGCTCAGTTTTGGGGCCATCAGCATCGCATTCCACCAATCCCATCAGAGAGTTCAAGAAATCAGTCTCAGGCATGCACTTGGTTTCTCTCATGTTAAAAATGCAAGCAGCTCAGAGTTAGGCACAGACCGTATATCAGACTCAATCCTCAAATAAAGAGAAAAGAGAAAAGCACAGGTATGTTCAATGAAAGAGCAGACAACACGGAGCTCATTCCGGTCAGCAACAGCAATCAGCTCTAGCAGGCAAAACACAAGCAAGGATTCCCCTGGGTTGCTCAAGGCAAGGAAAACAGGCACTAAAGATTCAATGCTTGTCTCTTAACATCAGCTTCAGGTTGATTTTTCACATTACTTACGTTCCCCTCAAAAAATACCAGCTGAACTCACCTGAGCAGGTAAGGGCCTCATAAGACCTGAGAGCAGAGCTGGATTGCAGCTGGATAACCGGGTGCCATCCCTAACCTGGTCCTCAGTAACCTGTTCCCTCATGTTGGCTGTGGTGGGACACAGCTATTGCAGAGCAGCTGCCACCGGTCTCAGTAAGGGCAGAGGTTTAACCCAGAGCCCATGTTACTCATGGAAAGTCTTCCCACCAGCAAGAAACAGCTCAGCTCTTATGTGCAATGCTCTTGGGCATCAGGACTGCAAATCTGACAAATTATGACCAATGCCCAAGCCAGACCTTTCCCATTCACAAGCCTAATGCTCCTCCAAGGAACATGTGTCCAGGAAGCATCTGCAGGATCCATCTCTTTCCATGTGTGAACCTGCCTTACCTCCCTCTTCCAGTATTACCACAACTTAACAGCAAGAACATTGCTTTGCTCAGCCTTTGCTATAAACTCATGATCACAGCTGATGTGATGCTCAACATCTGCTTTGGTCTAGGCTGGCTGCCCCACACTTAGCACAGGCTAGCCCTTTATACAGGACAGTCTGTATAAATGCAATATGAAACAGGGGGCTCAGAACTGTGTAGTCACACCTATAACCCCCCAATCCCTGGGAGTTTGAGGGACAAACAGTCCATAGCCTTTTGTTTGTTTGTTTGCTTTCCAGCCCCAACCCCTTCCCATTTGGCTCTCTCACTGCCATTTCCCAAAGCCACAGCTCCATGGGAAATCACTCGCAACCCAGGCAAATCCCCCAGCCCCGCCTCTCGCAGAGTGTTCAAAGGACCGTTCTCTGTGCTGCTCGGAGGGAGGAAAAATGACACACGCTGGTGATGGATGGAAGGGCTCCACGTGTGTAACCCTCAGCACACCACGTAGAAAACCCATCCTTCGACACCTCGGCTGCCAGGCAGGTATTAGAGCTGCATGCAGTTAAAGGGGAAACTCCACATTGCGATATTTCTTGTGTTTAACAGTGTTTTGCATCAGTTCTCCTGCCCCTTAGCCACCTCTGTAACATGACAAACACATATCAGCACCTTCTAGATTATTAAGGTCTTTCTTTGCAGGTTTTTGGTTCTTTTCTGTTGCACAGATGCTAAAGGCTGACAAGTGCTCACAAGAGGCACTGCATGATTTTATGATTTTGTGATCCACCTGAGGACCAGCAAACGATGTTTGAAAAATGTTTTCCCCCTGGCCTGTCACCGTTTTCCTAAAAGAGGAGGCTCTGGTACCAAAGGCACCTGCCCAACCCCAAGGGAATCTGGGCACAGCCACTGCTTCCCCTGACAGGAGTGGGACTGGAGCTCAGCGAGTAAAGCATCCCTGGAGCAAACCATAAAGCAGGAGGAAAACAGGGAGAACTGACATCATGCATAAAGAGCTGGCCTTGATTGCTGTCCCAGCCTGCTCTTTTACCCTTTCTTAGGGTGTTTTCCATACTGGAAAGCCACAAAACCATGAAGAATTGGCTGTACAGCCATCGCGCAGATCTGTTCCTCCAGCACCTTCAGCAGCAGAGTGGTTTCCTCTCCAACACAGGAGGACGCAGAACAAGCTCCATTCTGTACCCCAGTGGCAAAGAACCAGCTCAGTGGATTTACCATTTTGGGTTTTTAAACCTGCAGTGGGAATATGAGGCTTTTATGCCATGGCTGGAGATGTTCTGCAGGATTTAGTGAAGGAGGTTACCTTACTGCTACAAAGCAATGAATCTGGCAAAAGTTGAGCTGCTCATCCCTGCTTCTTCCTGCAGCCCAACTGCAGAACACCAACAACCCTCCGGAATTGAAACTTCTGATTTCTGTCTTCAAAATGAAGGGCTCATCCAAAGCTGCAAAGAGTTGTGGGAAGAAGAACCCAACCAAGACAAGAATGGGATCATTCAGGAAGCTTTGGCAGGTCTTTTCATCTGACATCAACAGGAATTAACTGATTCTGCTAAGGAACTACTGGCAAGGAAATGGTTCTTTTCCCATTTAAATATCCAGAACACTGCCAGCACTGAAGAAAAATTCCTGAATCTTGCATAGGGTCTTGGCTTCCTCTGAAGCTCGGGGAAAAACGTTGCTGATGTTAAGAGGCTGAAGATTTTTGCCACGCTTGTTTGTGCCTTGAGGACTCTGTTGCTATAGGCAAATCATATTGTGTCCTTTCATCCTGAGCCAGGAACACTGGAAAAATGATTTTGTGTGTGTGATGCCCAGATCTCTCCTCACTCCTTACCACTTTTCAACTTTGGTGCTTCTGCTGTAGTCACTGTAGGCTCCAATCAGCAGCAGCAGATGGAAGAAGGCAGCTCTGGAGGACAACTTGATGCTCCAAAGAGGTGGAATGAGCCCGGGTGTGCGCATATGACCATAGAAACTGCAATCCTAACACCTGCAGGATGAGCATTTAAACCTTTAACCTGCAACAGGGACAGCAGCAAGGCCCAAATTTGGCCAAATGAAAATAAGCTGATATTTTTCAGTATATTTTCATGTGTGCAGCTGATGCCAGAGCGCTCCTCTGTGCTGCCTGTGCCAGGGGTGCAGAAGGCAAAGTCTCCAAAGGTATCCCCACAGCTCCCACACATCTGGAACAGCTCCCACAGAGGATTCCTTTCTCAGGTTGCACTAGACAAACTTTTACATTTCATCTTGTTATTTTCTTCTTTGCTGCTTCCTAGCAGAAAATTCCCTCCTGTGACCCTCCATGAACATGCACGGAACTTATTTGGGGTCTGTCATGAAGATTCATTCTGATTTGTTTAACAGCAACTGTGCAACAGGAAGTCCAGATGTTAACACAGGTCCAAGACGTGTTGTCATGTGGCCAAGCAAGTATTTTTTGCTACGCTTATGGTTTCATTTGGGTTATTAACCATAGCCAAGATAGTAAAGGATGGAAGAATAAATTTTGTAGATGTTTTTTTTCTCAATTTATGATATCAAAGATAAAGGCCAGTAATTCCAAAGGCATCTTCGGAATCAGGCACTAAATTCCCAGTGGGATATTGTTCCCAGTACTTTTCAGCCCTGTTCATAACACAGCTTATACATTTCACTTGAGATCTTTGCTTTTGCATCCAGGGACTCTGTGTCCACTACGGTGGCAAAATGCTTCCACATGCCTTTATCACAAAGAATTTTCAAAGCTGAATAAAAATCACTCTTTCCTATGACTTCTCTTTTGATTTGAGGGAAGCAAGCCTGTAATCACTTCAGTAATTTCTTTTTGCTTTACAATACAGTGCAAACCTTAAAATACCTGTAAAGCGTCTTAAATGTCCTGCTTCCCATTGCAGAAAGCTCAATGCAGCTCATCATCAAAGAAAACAAACCCCATTTCTGAGAACTGAATTTGGTACCACCACTTACAAACTGAAGGGTTCCCCAGCCAGCCAATCTTCTCTAGTCCAGGTCTTCCAGAAGCATCCTTCCCTCCTATTCTCATTCAATTTTCCACCAAAATAAAGCAAGTGTCAGTCTCCCCTTTAGCATAGGCAGGTGTAACACACAGCAGAGAACAGGCTATTGGTAACTGCATTGGCCTCACGTCACCAATTAGCCAAGGGAAGAAGGTGCAGAACAGAAGCCAGTTTTGAGGCACGCTGCAGTGAGGCTTTGTCACCAGTGCAATCGGAAATCTCATCAAAACGAATTAAATCAAAGAAAAACGAGAGAAAATAAAAGCAAGAGAATTTAAATAATTGTTTAAATTCAATGAAACCAACCGTGTCCTATATGTGATGTTTTCATGGATGGATATTTGCAAGATTATTTACAAATTTATTTTTTTGAGCAGCAGGTGCACAACATACAGACGGAGACATGGTTTTCGCATTGTATGTTGATTGGATGGCGTGATTCAGCAGGTAGATAAGGAAAATAAAGAACAAAACAGGAAACAAAAGAGAAAATGAGTAATCAGGACAAGCAAAAAAGGAAACTCTGAAAATTTCACTGGAAAAAAACTGTTGGGCTTTTGGGGGTGTTATTTTATGATAATCATATAAATAAAAAATGCTTCAAACCAAAACAGATTCTGAAATCCTAAAGGTAACACAGACAGTGCAGTAGTTATTTGCATTTCATTTTGTAATGCAAATTGGGAGACAATTCACAAACACTTCTCAGTATGGTTTTTTATATTTCCAGGCATAGAAATAGATGTCAGTTTGCCACACACCCATTCGGCCGTGTCCCCAAGGACACCTTCTCCTTAATGCCACCTGTTTTACCTCAATTACTGAGAGGGTAAAAAACTGACATACATGGTTTTGCCTAAGGAAATAAAAAAATATATATATTCCACTGCATTCACAAAGTAAATTACATATGACATGACTAGAAAATTAAAACAAAGCAATTAATCAACACATTTCTTTTCCTTTCATCTTTACTTTTCAGTGGGTTAAAAGTACCTCTGTAGCAAGGCTGGTGGAAGCTGAGTCTCTCAAGAGGAGACCTCCCAGGTGATCAGGTTTATTTACCTTGGAGAACGCTTAGAGCTGGAAAACATAGTCATGGAGAAAAGTGATGCTCCTGCACCTATTTGTGAGCCTGATCTCAAAGTCTTGCCCAGAAAGCATCACCTCCACACCCAGAGCTGGAGGGTTTCAGATGCAGGGTGACAGTTGAGTTCCCACGGTGGCTTCCAAGCCCAAAAAACCCTCCTGTGGGAACAGGTCACACCAGAGCTGAATGCACAGGGAGGGAACTCGTGGGGTTGCCACCTGGCTGTCACCACCACTGCTCATCAGCCGAGGAGAGGCTGGAGCTGAGGAAGGCATATGGAGAAGAGAGCATCCTCTGTTGGGTCGTGAGGAGCAAAGACCTCTTCTCTTTGGTTATCCTCAGCTCTGGAATGGGGTTGCAGGGAGCTGCTGCACCCCTGTTGTGCACCGAGCCAGAAAGTTGAAGTGGGATTCAGCATTAACTATGGCATTTTGTCCATCCTGAGCCTCAGTAGTAACTCTACCCTACCTGGAAATATAAAGGGCAAAGAGTGGTTGGGCAGAGGCAGTGGGGTTAAAGACTGGAGGCTGTACGTCTGGTCCTTGCCCTGCTCCCTGCTGTTTGCAAACACCATGCTTGCTGCCACAGCATCAGGTTTTTTCAGCTCTTTTCTACATTTTTTACTTGGTTCTAAATACCAGAAGTATTAAAGTGACTTAGGTGCAACTCCAGTTCAACAAAATAGCAGGTTATATATTACAAAGATAGATTAAAGCGTAACTCTGCCAGGATATACATGCACCGTGCCACTTTCCAGGCAGCAAAACAGTCCTGGTGTTTCCCAGGCAGCTTTGGGGCACTGTGGGTTTTCCCTGACAAGTTGTGAGTCAGGATAACACTGCTGCAACCTATTGTGGAGCCAACAAAACAGGACTGGAGCAAAGTGCTGGATCCTGCTGCTTGTTTTCCACCCTCCATACCACAGCCTGGCTGCAGGACTGGAAGTGGGGTAAGACCTGTAGTGGCAGTGGAGGTCTTGGTACAAGGCTACCTCCATGTCATGCCAGTGGATGAAGCAGAGTGAACATGAAAGACATCCTGGAAGCTGCTGTTATTTGCTGCCATTAACAATTCTGTTATAAATATAACCTTTGGGGCAAACTCCCACTTGCGTAATTCAGCAGTGATTGAGAGCCCTGTGCATCACTGTCACCTTGAAGCAAACCAAGCTCCTACCACCTCTTCAGCAAGCTGTGCACACTGCTGTTGGACTCCCAGCCCATTGTCCCTGGCTGAGGCCGAGATGGATGCGTGTGGCTGAAGACAGCTTATGCCAGCGGCCACAAAAGCCACTCAGAGCAGCCGAGTGTGTTGCTGTGGATGGGCATGGGCTGGAGGCAGCTCAGAGAGGGGCTGATTGAAAGAAGTTTTGACAAACAAGCAGCAAGAAGGTGGGGGGACCTCTAGGCACTCTCTGCCAGCAAGATGTGATGGCTCTCCAGAAATTCTGCAGAAGACTAGAGAGAGCAGCGCTCAAACAGGTCTATGGACTGAGACAGAGGACCAGAAGGTCAGGGGCTGGTGTGGTACTGGGGAACATACAGCTTTTATATTAAAGATGTGCTTGTGAGCAGCTTTGTATTGGACACACTGCAAGGGGAAGCTGCTGAACTTCACTAGAAAGTCCTCTCAAAGGTTTAACCTAATGGATCTAATTACTCATAAACCAAAAGCTGCTCCATTGCCACCTGGGAGGATAGTGGAAAGGTGTGTAGGTGCTTCGGAGCTTAAACCTACTGGAGTTTACTGACTGGTTTTAGAGGTAATTCATACTACTTTACAAAGGCATCCCCAGTTGCTGCTATCTTTGATGCTGGAAACCAGAGAAATTACTGTAGAGAGGATGGGTGATTCTGTCTCTTGAGGTTACTGCACCAGTGCCTGCCAACTCACACGAGGGTGTTGGGGAGGACATTTACTCTCCAGACCAAAGACTAGGAGATGGTTGGGAAACCTCTGCCTACACACTGACTCTCCTATCCCTAATAGCTGGCCAGCAGTGCCAAAGGAGAGCTGCTGCTTTCAGGAAGCATGCAGGCTTGGTGTCGCGAAGGAGACACCTTCCTGGAGGAGAAGATACCAACCTCTGAGAGACCACAGGCTCCCTTACCATGTGCAAGCTGGCTGTGCTGCTTCCTCCCAGTAAAAGTGGCCAAAGAAGGGGTAGAAGAGAAGCATCAGTCTGTTTGTGGCTGACTTGCAAACGTTTTCACACATTTTCAAACTAAGGCCAAAGTTTGGGTGCCTGAGTCTGGCGAGAAAGTGTCCCCCACATCAGAGGGAGCGAAGGTGAACACCCAGTGCCGGCCCACAGGGCAATAAATCTCTTGAGCACTCAGACAAGTGGTAGTCAGAGCTTGTGTTTGCTCTGAGCAGTGTTCCTCTGGCTGTAAGCCATGCACTGAAAACAAAAGGTAATCCAAAGTCTATGAGATGGGATTCACTGACTGTTAAATGAACACCATTTGTGCAGGGAGTAAAACTCTGGGGGGTTGCGTGATTTTTTTGTACCAAGGAGGTTAAGTGATAATGTATTTTGTTAGAAACAGTAGCATGGTCTTCACCACCAGCTGAATGGCCTGTAAAGAAGTCTGGGGAGCATAGTTCTTAGCACACACAAAACACATCTGAAAGCAAATCCCAAGGACTGAGAAAAAAAAATGATGGTAAAGTTCAAATTCATCACATACAGATACCACATCATCAGCTAAAACATGCATTGGGACAGGAGAGGAGCAATTTATAAACTGGGTAATATCAGCCTGTCAAGGCTTGAGTCAGGCATTTGCTGCCCTTACGGAAAAATCCTCTAGAATTTAATGGCAAGTTTGTACACTTCATGTAATCCACAGGGCTCGTTAGCAGGGAGACAGCAGCCATTGTAGGGCTGGCCAACAAATCCTATGGTAAAGTTGTTTGTTTAATAATTGTCCCAGAAAGCTTTTGTACACATACCAGAAATACACCCCATGCTTCCCCCGCCCCGACTGTTTGGGCTGATTGGTTTGTGGCTGTTTCTACATTCCCATCACCTCTCCCCTTCTCACTCCTCTTATCACCTTCACTCTGCTCTGTGTCCCAGATGGGGCAGGAGCTCCAAGGGCCAGATGTGTGTGTGGGTGCCTTGCAAAGCACCTCATGCTGTAGAGCAGCAGGCTTCAACACAATGCTTTTGCTCTTTTCCCCTCTATTAAATTCAACAGGATTTTTCCATTAATAGGCAAAAATGGCTCGGGGTTAGAGTCGTTTGCTGAATGAGAGAGGCTGCTTCCTGGCAGAATGGTGCTCAACTCCAGGGAAAGAGCAGAGCTCATGGAAACAGGCTGCCAGGTCACCCCAGACATCGCCACACGATGAGTCCCGGAGGCAACTGTAGGGAATAAGGCTGGTAGGGAGAAGGTGCAATGTCTTGACAGGGTACAGCTTTGTAAATGAAGCAAATTGAGCAAACCGTACTTACCGCAATCTCTGTTACTAAAATATCAGTAATACTTCCCAACACTGTTACAAAATCGAAGACATTCCAGGCATCTCGGAAATAATTCTGTCAAATGAAAACACAAGGGGGATAGAGGGATCCAGGGGTTATTTTTCTTTTTGCAACACAGGTTTTGTTTTGTTTGCTTCTTTTTAAATGCACGTCATGAAATGCAAGCATTTCATGTAGAGAGGAAACAGTTGAAAGTAAACAAGGAAGGCACATACCAGCACACCAAAGGCAATGATCTTCAGCACACATTCCATTGAAAACATGGATGTAAACACGATATTCAGGCATTTCAACATTTCTTCATATGCTTGTGGAGCATCATAGAACTAAACCAGGATGGAAGAAAGGCTGTTACTGGGAGATCACTTACAGAATAAAACCTTCCCAGCTGACTCGCCTGACTGCAAGACTCTTGCTCATTTTACTGCCACGTTTTAGGCTCACTTTAAGCAAGACTTGGGGTTACAACCCAGTTATTCATGCCACTCCAGAAGCACACTGTTGCCTACTTGCTATCCTAATGGTGCAGCTGGAGATAATCACAGGGCTGGGGGATTGTTGCTGGGGTATATATCCCTGCAAGCACAACATGGGCCAGGAGGAAGGAAGGGCATTTTCAAACCCAGAGGACAAGTGCAAAACTGTGGCTGACCCTAAAAATATGGTGACCCCTTGACCGTGAGGGTAGTCTAAGGGATAGAAGGGGAGATTATCCACAGTATCCAGCTTGATGCTGCTGCAAATTTGAGTATCTTCCCTTGATTTTGACCCCCAAGAAGTGACCCTGCTCTGCAGCAGGAAGCCCAGGTTGAGCTGGAAGCTCAGGACCTGCAGAGCCTGGTTCCCATTCCACTGGCCATATGCTGAAGGGGCTACGAGCCAAACCAGCGCGGTGCAGGGGAATGCCATTCACAGTATCTCATCAAACTAAACCACCTCCCTTTAGGGACCAAAGGAATCCCACAAGGCATCTGAAAATGACATCAGGCAGATGAGAAGTGGCGGTTGCTCCTGCCGATCCCCCGTCTCGAGTGGAGAGCACAAAGCCTCTGTAGCAAACACCGCATTCGCTAGCCCGAAATGACAAAGGTTCAGTAACAGCCCACTAACCTTCATCATTAGGACAATGGTATTGAGCGCAATCATAACCATGATAAAATACTCAAAGGGAGGGGACACCACAAATTTCCACATCTTGTACTGAAAGGATTGCTTGTTCTGAGGCATGTAGCGGGTCAGTGGCTTGGCACTTATGGCGAAGTCTATGCAGGCCCTCTACAAAACAAAAACGGGATGAAAAGAATACCAGAAAAGGGCTGACAGTCTCTATCAGTCAGGATATTGTTGGGAGAGCAAGCGGAGCATTTAGTGGAGGATGGCATTTCTAAGTGTTTCTCACACATGAGGCAAGTACTGGCTACTCCTGTAAAATGCAGCACAGGATCCCCAGATTATGATCACTTTTGCACACTTGCTGAAATATTAAACCTCACAACACCCCTATGGCCCCCTGCAATCCTAGGGGACAGCCACCCAGCCCAGCTCCTGATAGGTCCCAGTTCCTTCTCACTTAGGGAAGGGAGTTATAAATCCACAGGCTGACTTCAGAAACCACTGCCAATTCCTACTGATGCGTAACTGTAGAAACCAGCAAATTAGTAAAGATGTTATCTCTGTTTAAAGTATTGTGAAACTTGGGTATGTTCTCACACATAGCAGGACCTGTCCAGCTAATAACATTTCTTAAAATGTGAACTGACCTCAATCAATAAATTATCCAACAAATATTACTGGGTGAATTCCCGAAGATCCCATTCTTTGGCTATTTCTGATCACATTATGAATATAAAACTGCATTAAAAAATCGGGTTTTGTCCACAAGAAGTGTTGATCCTGAAGCATTTTCTTATCTTAGTTTTAGATAGGAATTCAGTCTTAAGTTACTGCAAAAATACTTTCTGTTCAGTTGAAAAATAATGTTGGTAAAGCATCTCTAGGTATTCTGCTTTATTTTGGACTTTTTTTCATATAGACAAACAATGCACTACTTAATAATAATAAGTCATTTCTTTTCATCAGGTATGAGGTTCCAGTTTCAAAATAAATGAGAAAAGATGGTTATTCACACAAGAGGTCATTGAGGCTGTGGGACCCCAGACAAAGGACGTTGCAGATGCTAAAAATCTGCATGGGTTCAGGAGGAAACTGGTTACATCCATGAAGGAAAGATGGCAGAGATGCCACTAACTAAAGAAAAACCACATCCAACTCAGGAGGGTCCTGAGCTGAAAATGATGGTATTAGCTAGGGCATTAATGAAAAGCCTCGTATGTGCTTGCCCTGGTCTCACACTCTTCCCAAGGCACCTAATTTTTGGCTGCTGTCAGAGGAACATCATCTCAGCCAGACACAAAACCAGCCTGATGAGAGGCGTTTTCCCTTTAGGGAGCTGTAGCAATTGTAGCTTGGTTGGATTTCTGATGACTGGCCTCTAACAGGCCAAAGATTTGTCTCCTTTCACATCTACATGCTTGAGCTAACATGCAAGCCTACCTTCACTTTGAAGCAGAGGTGTGGTCCACAGGGGTGTGTGACAGTGCTTACTAACACCAAGCATTGGGGGCTCTCCCTACTCTTATTTTTATGCAAAAGCTCAAAATAGTCTGTGATTATTTTGGTCTCTACACCACACACCCTCAGGTAACAACTGCTCCCCTGACACAGGAGGGATGAGGAATGGGCTTCCACCAGCATCAAGGTGCCCTGAGCCCCCAGGTGCTAACTCCAGATTCAGAAGACACAGGTACCTCATTTTTCTCAAGGCTGCACTCTGACATCACTTTATCTCCTTGCTCTTGGAAGGTGATGATGATTAACGCCACAAAGATGTTCACAAAGAAAAAAGGGAAGACTACAAAATACACCACGTAAAAGATAGACATTTCCATTCGGTAGCCAGGGCTGGGACCCTGCTCCTCGTAGGTAGCATCCACCGAGTGCTTCAGCACACTGCAATCAAGGGCAGAGAGAGAAGAAAAGTCAATGAAATCAGTGTGAAGTACCAATGACACCCTGAGAGTCACTCGCTGGCCTTCACTCATGTGGAGGGTTTACCACATATGCTCAGGTCAAACTCACTCCCATCCTTATGGCTGGGAAGAATTTTCCTTGAGGACATTTAGAGAAACACTTGCTGTTTTCACCATTCTGCAGAATAATGGAGATTCACTATGTACAGACCCACTTATCCTCCCTGGTCAAGGGGAGAGGATACAGTTAGATCTGACTTCTCTTCTCTGGTCAACAGGGATGAAGTAAAGGTGGGAAAAGAAAGGTATTGATGATCTCCAAGTAGGGGAACACAGTGAAGAATTGGGAGAGTGATGCTGTATGTTTGATTCTCTATTTTATGAAATAAATGTTGAATGTGGAGGACAGGGAAGATCTGCCATGGAGGAACCTTGACCATGAATTGTACTCCCCGTGTCTCAGCAGAAAAGTGTGCCAAAATAAAGTCATATGCTGAACAGGAAATATAATCTGGGGACTGTCATACACAACATACTTTCAGCATAAGCCACAATACTTTCTCCCCTCACTTTCTTACATTTCTATTATCAATTTTACACCCGAGAAAGGTGTGTAAGTCCAAAAGACTGGAGCAGGCAAGCTATTAAGTACTGAAAACTGCCTAAGCATCCCTCTGCAAGCTCAGAGGAACGTTGAGAAAAATGCAGAGCCCTGCCTGCTGATTCACCCAATGATCACACAAGGGAAAAGAAAAGCTTAGCTGATAAAAGACCGTTCTTATTTCACAGGTCACCTGCCATCTACGTGCCCCTCAGAGCTGTGGAAAGCTGCTGGTACCTCTGCAATCACTGACCCTGCCAGTCCCGTGTACTCACGTTGGCCAACCTTCGCCTGTGGAGACGGTGAAGAGCGTGAGCAGAGCCCACAGCACATTGTCATAGTGGAACTCATATTTTTTCCATTCCCTGGGCTGCGCCTCCACCTCGTTTTTTTCATAATCGAGGTACTGACCCCTAGGAAAACAGAGATTCAGAACAAATGAGAGAATTAAGCCAAATCAGCCATTTCATATGACTCACTGAGGAGCATCGAAAAGCCCCAATAGCACAGTGCGACTGTGCTATGTATTAAAGACAAATGAAGAGACAGCCCCCAGGTTTGCAACAGAAATAAAGACCATTTTTTGAGCCATTTTAAGCCACAGGAACTGAAGCTGAGGCCTAGAAATAAAATAAATTGTAATCAGGGCATTCATCCATTAGGCAAAGCTAGCAACTAACAGCGTGCTAGCCCCCAAACTGTCTGACCCCAGAGAAAACTGTGCTGCTCAGTGGGGAAAAGCCTCTGGCTCCTACTCTGAGGTTGGATCTAACTCCTAAATGGGTCACGTTTTGAGGGGCAGAGAGACCTGGGCACCTTGAGAGCTCCGCTCCAAATGACACTTCTCTGTAATCTCACATTTCTGTTTGTAGTATCTCAGCTTTATTGCAAGGAAGAACTGCAGTGACAGCCTCCATGGCTGCTGTGTGCCTGTGGTCCCACCGAGAGGGGTAACACGGGCAGATCTGGACAGTGCTGAGGATGTGGTTTAGTGCAAAGAAAAAAGTCAAGTGAGAAAGATGCACATTGTGGTGAGTAATACACCTTGACAGTCTACTGCAAAGGGCAAAGCCTAGCAAGGCTTTTAGGCTATTCAAATACTGTCCCTTTTACTAGCTAATGAAGAGCTCTAACTTCTGATTATTTATTCATTATGTTTTGCAGATTCATAGGAGCCCTAAGAATCAAGGCAGCAGGTAGAAAGAGGAGTCACATCATCCCTTCAAAAACCCTTTTCCTTAAAATCACACCTAGCCTGCTCCCCTGTATTGTTAAGCATTTGGGTAAGAGTTTGCTAGATCAGAGCCAGGAAGGGTGCAGCTATTAAAACAACAAAAGGGAAAATTCACCTTTAGGGTGCCGAAGCATTGCTCTTACTTACAGGAGACTCCTCAAGCTCAGCAGGTCCCCGACTGATGCAGCTTTGGGACAGTCAGGGGAGCTGCTGCTGCTGGGGGAAAGTCAGGCTCCACCCTGCAGCCCTGCCATACCTGCAGTCCTTCTCCAGCTCCTTTGACTCATCCGTGCAGTAGAAGAATCTGCCTTTGAAGAGCTGCACAGCGATGACGGCAAAAATGAACATGAAGAGCATGTAAACTATGAGGATATTGAGAACGTTCTTGAGGGAATTCACCACACAGTCAAAGACAGCCTGGGGATGGAGGAGGAGAACGAGGTTAAGGGCTTGAGAGAAGAGTGCATCTAACATCTTGGCATCTTGCATCTAACTACACCTGGAAGTAATTACCCAATCTACAGCCCATGGATGGTTTCATGGACTTGCACACCAAGTCTTTGTCCTAGAGTCACGCTCCGGCTATCAGAAACAATGCTGGCTTCCTACATCTCCTGCTTTCTCAGCTGTGCCACTGAATCTTCTGGTGTTGCCCATAAAATTTAAAAAGACAATCGCAGCTCGTCGAGATAAATATTAGTCCTAAGCAAATTTTTCCATGGCCAATTATAAAATGAAAAATGTACTTGTGTTTCATTTATTGCCAGTGGATAGGGAAAAACTCATCAAATACGTTGCTCGTTGACCATTGCTTGAACTGTTTGAATAGTAAGGAAAATATACCAGATACAAATCAACCAACTACTTTGAATAATAGTTTTCTAATGAACTCTCAAAATTAAGTGTGACTAATCCAGTCAGCACATGTCATTTCTGAACTCGCAGCGAAGAATTTCTCAAATACATTTATTATCTGGTTATTAGTCACTGATTCATTGTTAAAAGTAATTTGCAGTTTAATTTTAGTCTGAGAAGTTTGTCATAATAATAGAAACTGAGCAGTCTCACTGCCCAAGTGCGGGGTTTGTACAATGCTGTTCCTGTTTCTCTGAATGGAACTGAATAATTCACAAAATTACACTCCTGATGCAATCCAGAAATCCTGAATTAAAACACTGGAAATATCTCTAATCACCCCATTAATCTTGCTGATTGTTGTATACAAGACCACATCCAGGAAAAGGAAAAAAAAAGGAAATAATTGTGAAGATAAACCATGTGAATATGACTTCTGCTTCACATAAAGATTTCTGAATACTTCTTTAGAAGTGGTAAAATTACTGTGTGAAATGGCTCGAAAATAAGGAAGACATTCAATAGAAAGTGAGTGTTCAGCGTCCTACTGTTGCACTGAGCTACTGTTGACTGCTTTATGACCTAAGAGCTGTGCATTTCAAATTTCTAAACAAATAAAGACCATTTTCTACATTGTTCAACATTATTCTTCCTTATCTTCTGAGGTAAATTCAGTATGCATAAAAATGCATAAAATCAAAACCATTTAAGCATGAATTGTGGCTAAGGACAAAAGCAAATCTATATAACAGCTAACCTCAATTTTTTGCATGCAGCTATGGGAAAACAGGAATTTTCAGACAGTTTAACATTCAGAAATTACTAAATTTTGTAACTCCTTCCATCCTCTGCTTCCAGGGACTGGCTGTATCTCAATGCAACCTTGAAATGGTGTTGAAGAAGTAACCATAGGCCATTACCTTTATTCCACTTTGTAACAGCATTCTAGAGATGAGAGGGTTCTGCTATAAAACCCTGCACTATGTATTCTTTAACAGAAAAGATGAACAGATTAAAAGTCCTCCTACAACAACGACATTTCTCTTTAGGCAGACTGTGGAAAAATCTTGCAATATTCATATTAAGTTCTCTAGGGAAAGTCAAACACTCCAAACCCTATTTTCCCCTATAATATTTCCAAGAGCACCACACTTATGAACTGTAATTTGATTTATTTGCATTTTTTTCTTTTCTTTTTTTTAGAAGTTTGATCTTAACGTGGACCCATAATATTGCACACAATGTTTGCAAAAGAAACAAGTGTTTGACATTTGCTAAACATCTGCACAGCTATTTTTATAACTCTGGCAAAGAGATTAATTGCAACAAAATAAAAGGAACAGAAATAACTTGGATTAAGTTTACTCCATCAGCTTTCACTCACATTGTTTGCAACCCCCCAGAGAAGGAAAGATTTGTGGTTGTTCTCTAACCTTTAGTTTTGGGAGCCGTTTAATGGTCTTCAGGGGTCTCAGGACCCGCAGAACTCGCAGCGACTTGATTGTGTTGATGTCCTTGCCTTTGGTTCCTCTGCAAGGGATAAAAAGCACAAGAACAACAGAGGGAATAGTTTGGTCCTCAGGTCAATAAGTAAAAGCCATATAGATACCCAGTGGGTTTTTGGTTGTGGGAGGGTTTTTGGTGGGTTTGGGTTTTTTTACACGTTTTGGGTGCTATCCTCACCATGGATGCAGACAATACTGGAGAGGACTGCAGATGAACTCCTGCTTAAGATGTGTTAATCCCTGCACAGGAGGAAGGCAGAGGGCAGGACATGGTCCTTGCAGCGTTCAGCCACTCGTGCTCTCGAGCCTTCACTCACTTCCCAGCTACTCACCAAGTATCACGCAGGAACCGGTGACCTTCCTGCCCCAACTCCTCACCCAGGCAATGGGCAAAGTCGGGGCAGCAGCACCCCTTGGCTGCAGCTCCCAGGAGAGGAGGCTCAGTACAACCATCCCAGCCCCAAGCAGGAGAAGTGAGAAAGTCACACTTGGCTCTCCCTCCTCCCAGGCACCTGGGTGAGAAGGAGGAGGTTTCTCTGTGTGCTTCTTGCACTTCTCTGGCAGGGACATTGTCTCTAGACAAGCAGTGACCAGAGGGAACCGGAGCCTTGGTGGTGAGGGACAGAGCTCTCCTGGGGACCAGAGCCACTCTCCTGCTTTCCATGCCCATCCCCTCATCCTTGGGTCTCTCTTGGAAAACATGCTACCAAACCCATGCGGGTTCATGTAATATGAGGGCATATTACATGCCTGGAACAGTGCTAGGGCAACTTCCACTTACACATGCAGGTGCTGTAAGTCACATTCTGGTTTTAGGTTTTGTTAAAACCGTGTGCAAGACTTGAGACCATTCCTCTTGTTACCATAAGAGGTTTTTTAGGAGGATAGAGCTCCTCTCCTCATGCACTTCCAAAATAAATAAAAAATAATAATTTTTCCCCCCTCCAAGACACAGTTACTTCTTCTTCCATCCCGACAGCAAAACAATGACATTCCCCTTCATTCTGTATGGAGTGAAAGATGGGATGAAAATATTGGACAGACTTTATTCATGACTATAGGTTTGGGTCTGGGACAGTACTGAAGTAACACAGGTGTGAATGAATAACATGTTAAGCAGATGCTGATAGACCTATTCTATGCTCTTCCAGCTTGCTAAACATTTCTCTTCTCCAACAGGAAAGCAACAGAAACACAAGAAATCCAAGAGACTCACGAGAGGTGTGTGCAGGCAGTGGCCTGCCAGCACCCAGCCCCGTGCACTGTGCTAAAGGAGATGCACCCAGAGGGGAGGAAACCACCCAGTTTTGGGGCTGGCTGACCTTGCTGAGCCCTGGAAGGTGTCTTTTTGTAATCTTCCCACTTCTAAAAGACTAATAACTCCATACTAATACTGCACTACTCAATACTAACACTGAACTGGGATCTACAACCTGGAAACACACAGTCCTGGCTCACCTCCGCTCCCTTCCTCCAGCTACCAGTCACTGCACTTGTCCTGGAATGTAATCATTAGTGAGACACTAGGAATTTTTGGAGGGCTGTCATTGTATCCCAATGACTTATACATTGAACACAAGTTGCCTTTGCACATGATTTAATAGAAATGGAGGAAAGGGGGAACAAGATGGAGATCTACCTGTCCTCTCCCCATCTCTTCTTTCAGGAATGCTTTAGGGCCATTTTAATCAGCCTCAGATCGATCCTGACTGCTGACACAGCTGTAAATCCAGGTGGTTGAGATAATACTCACGGAGTTACAGGACTGATTTAATGCCACAGAAGAACAATTTTATTTTTTTTTAAATAATTTTTGATTCTTATTAGGGACCCTTCAGTCTGGTCTGGATGAAGCAGACAGCACCAGCCCAGCTTTTACTGGCTTTCTCTTTAGGCTTTAGCATAACTGAAGATCTGGCCCCTTTTTGGCTTTGCATATTTGTGTTCAGATCACCAACTCCTAGCAAGCAACGATCCTGCCACTGTCACTGCAGCCTGGTCACCACAGCCTGCAGCTGAGCCAGCCACACTGGAGCTCACCTACTCCCCAGGCAGCTTTCTCCAATCCTCAGCAATGCCCTGGGTGCAAACCAATTTGTTCAGCCTCTTGAGGAGGACAGTCAGTGGCAGGAGAGAAGCAGAAGGGAAAACAGGCTACCAGGAAGGAGATACCACCTGGCTTGGCCAGTCAGCTCATCCCCTAGGCTGATGGTCACCCAGCACGACCATCACCTTGACTGCCCCTGCTGCTCCCTCCACTCTGGAAAGCCAAGGAAATCACTTGGATTGCTCCATGTTTCCCAGCCACTTGGTGTTTAGCTGGGTGAGAAAGGCAGGGCAGGGGGGGGATGAAGAGGTAGGAACTGAGGAAAGCAGAGATGAGAGAAGACACATGGTTGGGGCAGTAGGAAAAAGAAGAGGTGGGATACCTTGGCCCAGAACTATATTCAACTGTCGATCATTTGTGGCTACGTTTCTGGTTTACAACCTTTGTGGACTTGATATATCTAGGAAGGTTAAACAGACCTGCTGGGAATATGTGAATAGGGGGGGGGAATGGGGGGCAGAGCAAGTCCTTCACTGTGGGCATACAAGAGAAAAAGTTGGCTTCCCCTGGCACAGGGAGGTTTGTGGATGGATGGCTGCACTGAGAGCTCAGGGGTGAAGGGCAGACAGCTCCAGTCCTACGAAATTCCTTCTGCCTGAACGAAGGACACTAAGAAAGACTGATTTATTTTATTTTTTTTTTACTCTCAGGCACCTAAGCAAACAAAGTGCGAGCCAATTAAACATTAATGGGATTTATGACAAGTCGCATAGAGAATCCTGAAAAACCATACTTATTTCTTGTCACAGCAAGGCTCCTGCTACAGGGGAAAGCTTTTCCAATGGACTGGTATTTTGAACCAGAGTGATGCAAACTGCATTTTAACTGAATAGATCTTCTGCAACTATTTCAGCCTGTCAAATAAAACCTTAAGGGTGGTTTTCTGTGTTTTTAAGAACCCTCTCTGCCAATATTGTTTTTTTATACCACTCTAATACAAAGCCAGCTGTCCCATGAAAAGGTGCAGGTGGAACTAGGGATCAGTCAAAAGGTGTTCAACTGCACACATTTGACCATACTATTTCTCACAACAAAAATAAACCGATATAGAAAGATCAGGTTTTGGGTATCTGCAGAGTAACAGCTACAAAATTCAAAGAGCTACAGAAGAGCAAGCAGGATAAAGACAGACAGCAAACAGAAGCCCGGTGACTTCAAGAAAAAAAAAAGGACACCACAAGAAAAATAAAATGCATTAGGTCAGTTCTGGTTAAATTAGGCCAGTTCTGTTTTTTCTGGGGCAGTTTGTTGCTCACTTATTTAAAATATTAAAAATACTTTAAAAGAGCTTTGCACGGCCTTTCTTCCTTTAATAAATAAAAGATCCTTTAAAACATTTATAGTTCTTTAAAATGGAAGCTTCTTGTTTCTGTAGCTCCTGCCAGCAGCTCTGATTTCATGTAACATGGGCCTCTCAGAGACATGGCATCAAATATTCAGGGTAGGGTGGAGTCACTGCCTTCTGTGATTGCCTGAGATCCCCAAGGCAGAAAGTGAATTCCTCCACCAAAGAGTAAAGGAGGTCACGCAACTCTGCCCAAGCACAAAGCCACCCTCTTCCAGGACCTAAACGATCTGCTTTCCTAGACAGAAGAAAGAAACAAGTACCCAGTTTCCTGGACCACATCAAAACCCTTTCCTTCCAGTCTCTCCACTGCATCTCTGGGTGACCTGCGAAGCAAAGCTGCGCGGCACCCACAGCACAACCACCACCTCCTTGCAGAGGGTTAAATGCAACTTTTGTTATCTCCTTCTTTATAAATTGCCCCGCCAACATCTCAGTAATTTCTCTTCACTCTGTTTTCCTGTCAAAGACTTTTCTCCACTCTCAGAGGCCGACAGCCTGAATCCTGGCTGGGCTGCAATGCACACCCTGAACAAAATCATGCCTAAAGCTTTCAGGGCTGCTAATGCAGTTTAGCTGTGCAATCCTCTGAATGAGAATAATGCTGCTTCTTTAAACCTATTATTAAGATTTTCATGAATTGCAAATCACACATTAACAATGTACCCACTAAGTCGTCCCCTCAAATGTTTTTGGTACAAATATATCTGCTTATAGCTTCTGACTCTCTGATCTACTTGGCTTTCTAGTCTGCTTCTATCCTCTGCTTAAAGAAAATAGGGATGAATGAGGACTGTTAAGGAAAAATACATTTCACTGAATAATGAGCAATAAAGGGACAAAGGAGTCAATGCAATGGGTGCAACATGGTTTGTTTCCACAGTGGCAAGTGTGTGTACACAAGTTGGACAGGCATAACAGTGCAGCAAGAGACAGGAATAACATATTACCCCATGAAACTCCTAGAGAGAGATTCCAGCAAGAAGAAGACAAAGAAAGAGCAGAGTCAATGACAAACAGAAACATCAGGCTATACAGTGCACCCCACGCACACCCAGACATGTGCTGGCAGATAACCCCATCCCCTGGTCCCACACCCACCAACAAAATGTTCATAAAAACAAACCAGCAAGGAACAGAAAGTTGGCTACACAGCGTATGCCCCCACATCCCCCTGTGGCACAGCAGCCCTCCGACTGACAAGCAGACAGGGCAGACGTGCTTTCACCCCCCTGACAAGTTGGGAGCTCATAACTTTGATTGTTTGGCAAATGCTGCTGGTTTTTTCAAAGAGTAATGTGAAATTCTGTGCACGTCGGCCACCTTTCTGATGTTGAAAATGTAAAAACGCCATCTCTTTGCTGCTATTCATGGGCTATTTCTATTGAAGATTTTACACCTGGGGCTGGTAAATTTGGATGACAAATTTGCTCGCTTGCTTCAAGCTCCTCTATTTCTCTTTTCCTAAAGACTAGAACATATCTGTATGCTTGCAGCATGTTTATCTCTAGAAAAAGACAGAAATTTCCCTTTGAAATACATTGCTAAATAGAAGATACTCTTTTATTATTATCATTATTAGTATTAATGTTTTATCATTATAATATTAATGTTGCTACCTTCTCACTGGGGGCTTTGCTTTAGATAATAATATTATTTTTAATTACAGTCAAGCACAGAATAGCTTCAAAAGAGCTACAGGCAGAAGGTAGACTGATAGCTGGTTTGAGAGGCTGAGACAGATTTTATGAACCTTGTAGCAATGACTGATATTATCTCGTATGTCTAAACAAACATAGGCTGTTGCAATATTCCAGATGGAAGCGTTTCAGGGAGCTCTGTTATTTCTAGGTTTCTAGTGACATGTCCATTCAGCAAGAAGTTGATCCACATCGCTGTTACTGGACACCAACGAGGTCAAGAAAATGAATTAAATCACACCCAGTGAGTGGCAATCGTGTATTCTTGCAAACAGAAGCTGGTAACAGCCACATTAAATATATTTTCTACAGTGGCACTGATGATGAGTGGCAGGACTGCAGTGGTTGCTAGAAAAAGACTACTAACAAAACAATGAAGATTACCCAGTTTATTCTCCAAAAGCTCATTTTCAGGATTATCAAAATTCAGCAGGCTCTATGTGTCCATCTGGCTTAACCAAATGATGCAGTTGAGCCTAGGACATGGTTATCCACCCAGTTTCCATCTGCACAATCTGACACTTGTTTGCATTCACAACTGGGCTAGCAGGAACAGAGATCAAGCAGTCTCCTACAAATGACTGGATTTCCTGCTCAGATTAGTCCAGAGATACTGCAAGTGTTCTCTGAATTGGACTCAACACTCACTGCCTGCTGAAATGTGGACATGTAGCAGAGGGTACGTTCATAGTAAAAATTGCTGAAGAAATTCAGATTTTTCCATGTCTCAGAAATAGGTTTGACTCACTTTAATCTGGGAGACAGTAAATAGGCAGGCAGGTGTTATGCATTCACTTTCTGTAAATCCTTGCTCAATACTCACTCAAAGGTCATGTAAAATAGAAGCAGCTTGGGGGCACACTATTATGAAGCACAGTCAGGGGATGTACAAGTAATTTATTTAGAGACTGATGAGGTGCTGTTAGATATTAATGGTCCAATAGAAAACCTGAGCACAAAAAGACTTGAAGGATTAAAAATTATTAATTTTCATCCATAATTTGTCCAAAAGAAGATCTTATTCAAAGAGAAGACTTTTTAAAGGCAAACCCTGATGTTTGTTCTCACAGCACACAGACTTGATCCAAAGGGCTCACAAAATGTCCCTTCTCCCCATCCGCCTTGAAAGTTTGAATTCTTCATGAAAAAGGAAATTTGAATTCTTAATGGAAAGTCTCCGTGAACCACAAACTTGGGTAATAACTACTACTTGTGACTAGTGTAATTTTACATTTATACATATTTTCAATTCACTTTTTTTTATTTAAGTTTTTTCTTAACTCAGTCTGACCACATCCAGTTCTGAAAGATGTTATGCTGATGTATTTCATGTGCAGGGAAACTGAGCCACACACATGTCTAGTCAAGCTTAAACAGCAACCTGGTTTTGGATGTCAGAATTTAGGTAAGCAAGACATTCACCAAACCAGCCCTGCAATTCCATCTCGGGACAACCTTGCTTACAACAGAGCACTCAGCTCCTTGGGGACACAAATTCTAATGAGTAGTGACCAAGTCTTTAAAGAGGGGAGCAGAACATCCCTCTGAAAAACTTATTTTGGACACAACTTGCTCCAAGATCTAAACAATATTTTGGTGTGGGATTGAGCATAGGAAGTCCAGACCCCAATATCTCCAAGTGCCCCTCCTTGACTGACTCAAAACCCATACCAACAATGTCAACCTCATCTCCTTCTGTCCATCCACTCCATGGTCAAATTAGCTTAGACATTTTCTACCCAGCATTTGCTATGAAGAAGAGAAGATCTAAAATATGCATCTCGCAGCCCTCATGTGAAAGGAATTTTGACATCTCAGAAAATGAAAAACTCCTGAGGAATATTCCAGGCCAGCCTTATCAGAAACGTCCCAGTAACTTTTTATAGTGCAAGGGACATGGCAGTATTATTCAGCAGCAGATCCCATCAGAGGAGCGATGGCTATGGCTGGCTGCCTAAAGGGTACTTTCAGTCTAAAATATACAAGACACGCTTTCACAGTTCCATGACAAAGGTGAATCCTTTTTCTCATTAGTAAGTACAACACTGCTAATTTCTTTGCCTTCTGTAATCATCATCTCAACAAAGAGGTGAGTGGAGTTTGGGCCTGGGCTGCTAAATGCTCACTGTAATTACTCAAGGCTAATTTAGCAGAAGATTAAACTGGCCCAGTGCTGTAGCCTGTTTCCAGGTCATCTCCTAGAATTTCTCAGGAAAACATTTGCAATGCAATTATTCTGTGGATCTGAACTACACGTGGAAAATTTATTTCCATTATCGAACTTTGAGCTTCCCAAGTTCTGAAGAACCTGCATTGCTCTTCCGCTGGTCTCTTCCAAGAAAAATGACCAGCCTAAAAGGTAATCTTCATCTTTTCAAATCAACTCCTATGTGTCTGGACTCAAAATCCTCCATGACACTAAAGAACCACATGGGACATTATTTAGTATCATAAATAGAGAGCTGTGATTGAGGGAAGGAGCAATTAGCCTTTAGCAGTGAAACTCACTGGAAGCACAAGTGTGCTGAATGAGAGAGGAGGGGGGAGAAATACAGAAACAGAAATACAGAAATATCCAGGACTCTAGAAATAATGTTTTGTAAAGAGTTCATGGAGTTAGCAGCTGATTTCATTAACTATTTTTTCATAGTAAGAGCAATTTTTAAAACAATTGCCTGAAGAGACAGAACTGCCACAACTGTTATAATGTGTCCTTGGAAAGGAGTTGGCCAGAGGGTCACAAAAACCTTGGTTCAGTGTTTGAATGAACAGTGAATGAGCTCACCCTAAAGCTGGGAGAATTTTCAAGAGATCCTATAACACAAATACAGGGATTTTTTCCCTTCCTCCCAACTACAAGAGGATAAAGGGCAGAAATTGAACATTTCACTGAGAAATGGAGCCACAAACACTACACTTCAACTAGCTCTGTGCCAGGGCTCTGCCTCCTCTGCAACTTATTTCCTAGAAATTAGGATGTTAACGAAAGTATACTTACGAGAAGGCAAATGCCACCAAGGCCCCACTGACCACAATGAAGTCCAGGATATTCCACAGGTCACGGAAGTAGGAGCCAGGGTGCAGTAACAGCCCCAAGTCAATCATCTTCAGAGGAAACATATCAAAAGAAAGAGTTTTAATCAAATAAGTACCAAATTAACACTATCGAGGTACAGAGGAATGTCCTTGATGAAAAGACCCTTCACAATCTCCTCTTCAGGGCTTCACAGCAGCAGAGCAGCATCTAGACACTTAGACAAGCTGTGGGTCTCTAGCAGCTCAGGCAAACCCTGAGCTGAAGTCAATAAACCATAACCAAAAGCACGAGAGACAAGTGTAATGACTGCTACATAGAATTCTCTGCACAGACATCCATTAATTAATTCATTAATTTCACACAGCAGCCTGTGTGTGAAACATCCAAGTAGTTGAATTTTATTCTACCCCAATCCTACCAGATTCGTAGGAATTAACAACAGGCGTTGGATATCACACAGCAAAACACAAAGAGAGGATGAGAAGACCCACAGAGAAACGCAACAGTCAAAGAAATACATTTGCTGCTGAGCACTTGCTGAAAGCTGCTGCTCAGTGTAGCAGCCTGGCCTGCTGGGTCTCTCCTTATAGGGCTGCTAAAGATCTTCTAGAGTTGAGTTTCAAAGTTCACGCTAGACATTTTATCTGCTTTTCTGAGAGCTTCTGAGAGTCTGTGTAAGTTTGCTTTTCTCCTAATGGCTTCAAATCCTTCTTCTACTAAACTAACAAGGGAAAAATCTGCTTTTCTTTCTGCATCTCTTTTGCATCTTGCTCTGACAGCAAAACCTAACTCCATCATTACCCCAACAATAAATCCTGACTTTATTAAAATTGTGCTTTCTGGAAAGTCACTGCCCCACAGTCTTAGCAAAACTCATCACCCTGCTGAGTAAAGTAAAAAGAGAAGTCCTCAAAACTTTCTGAAACATGACAGACCAAGAATCAATTGCTATTACAAGTCCTGAACAGCATCAAGGGAAAAGGGAAGAATTAGATGGGGCTCAGTAAGGTCTATCAGCTCCCGTGTCCTTAGCCACACACAGACATTTCTGCAGCCAGCACCCACATTTCTTATCCTCTTACACAACCACAGCTACTGAAGATATCTTTATTTTCCTCCATAAAATTAAAGAAATCAGGAGAGCTGCTACAGAAAGGCATCTCTGTGCACTGGCAACTTCTGAGCTAAAAGAAGTTCACAAGCTAAAGTTTCCAGCATCACCACCTCTCCAGGAGCCCCAGGGAGAGTTTTTGGGCTCCACTATTTCTCCAGCTTCCCAGAAGGAGAGGAGTGTAAATCTGAAAGGGAACGTGAACCTTTCTGCTTGGAAAAATCCTTACCTTGATCACCATCTCAAAGGTAAAGACACCCGTAAATATATAATCCAAGTATTTCAGAGCCTAAATTGGAAAGAGAAATGTGTGTTAGGGGAGACTACACACTGAAATAAACTGCACATGAACAAAGACTAAAAAGACTATTCTAGCATTGGACTATTTGCTACAGTGGGTAAATCTCATCTCATGGGAGGCTTTCAAATAGTTTAGGCACAGACTTGATTCATCTGATTTAAACAGCAACATTTTTCTCAGTTCTTGCCAGACTGCAGTGTGCATGTCTGTGGGTTGCCTCAGTGCACCTGCACATATGGCAGGTTTAATAAGGCAAAATGGATATTTCAAATTGAAATATTTGAATATCCTGTCCTAAAGAGCTTATTTGCCAGCATCTGTGTAGCAGCCTGGGTTTCTCTTCTGCTGTAGCTGATGGTAGTATTATTAAAGACCTCATGATGGTATGAGAGAGATAAAATCCTTTTTGTAAAGCTGATTCCACAGTTATTAAGGATGGGGAAGAGTGATTTCTTGTGGCTACTTCAGCTCATTACTGGCATAGGGATTCATGGAACCTTCTCTGAAAAAAGCTCATACTGACCAGACTCAGGAGCAGGAGGCCAGGCCAGGCAATTCCTGCTCTGCCCTGGTCTGCTGGCTCGTGCTCTGAAACAGTTCAGTTCCTTAATCTGCTTAAGGGGTGGATGAACACAGACTCCTCAGTACATATCCTGGTAAACGCAATACCCATCCACTCAAATATCTATAGATCTCCTAAATTTTAACATAATTCTGTAGATGGGATGCACCTATTCACAGTCAGATACATATGATTATACATAGTGAGTGGATATTCAGTCAATATAAATATCACATGATATTTACATACTGCAACTATTCACACTGAAGAGTCCAAAATTAAGCAATGGCATCTTGCAAATTCTATATTTAATCTTCAGCTCTGCAGACTGTCAGTTGTCCGTGTAACTGTAACTGGCTCTGTGCCAACAACCTCATGTGAACAGGCTTGAAAAGACACCCAGCTATCTGCTTCATGAAGGCTCCAGGGCTCCGTGCTGTCACCTAAAAGGTGGCCCACTCCTACTTCTGCTCATAACAGCACCCATCTCTGAGTCTGGTTTGACAATTATGGATAAGAAGATTTTATACTAATACTAAGAGGTTGCTACCATGCCTCACTAGGGTAAAAAGCCATGCCTGGTTTTACTTCCTCAGGTTCTGCTTGTGTTGGAGCAGGAACTTCAGGACAATGTCAGCCCTGGGTTGGAACTGGGAAGCCCTTCCCACTGCTGAGTGGTGCATTGACTGTCTGGGCTTCCTCCACCAGCCAACCAACCAGTGCTCCCCAAGTTCTCAAACTCAGATGTGTTTGACACAGCAAAAAGGGACAGGAATAGTGAGCATTTTAATAGCAGAACAAGCTAGTTTGGGTATGCTATCAAAGGAAGCTCCAGTTTTGTGCTTGCCAAGGTACTGTGTTATTCTTTGGAGGTGGAACAGACATGCCATGCACATAACTGCTGGGAGAAGCAGAACAACTTCATTCTGGTTGTGTTGGTTGGTACTCACATCGTTCCTCGGTGACTCGGCTTGGACAGGGTCTTCTGCAGCCAGGGCAATGCTGCTGAGGGCAATAACTATGAGGATGACCATCTCGAAATAGCGCAGGTTGACAATGTAGTGGAACAGACGCCGAATCCTGCAAACAACACAAGCACAGAGGAGGGCTATTGCAGGTGCTGCAAGTCAAGCACAGTGCTATGAAAGACGGGCAGAAGGACAACGTTCATCAGGAATATCACCTTTAGGATTCCTATTACAATGATGGTATGAAAATAAAAACCAGGATCAATGGCTTTAAATTCCAGTTTGCATCAGATCGGTGGTGAGATTTAAAGAAAGACATTTACCATCTCTGCACTGCTCCCTACCCCCTCTGCAAAGCAATGACATCCATCTATCCAAAGGGCACTGCAGGCTTTCAAGCATTCAGACGCAATTCTAAAAATTATGTTTATATAGTCCCCCATCCTTTTCACTTTGAATTCACAGGCTAAAGTCCTGTGAGTTCATAACTAGGTTTTAAATCCTTTTAATATCAACTAATCCCTTTAAAATTGAGATATATGCCATGCACTTTGGGACTCTTGGCTGAATCTGGCTTTGTAACTATGAGTATTACTTCTACCAACCTCTCTCTTGCCAAGTACCTCTGCCTGCACTTTATTCCAAGAGATGCTTTATAAGTTGCACAAACACTTTACAGTAATATATTTGACGATTTTAATCTAATATTTTTCTTCACAAATTATGACCAAGAAAAGTGACAAATGCTTCAATTTCTAAGCAATGCAAAACTATGCATAAATTTCAGTTAATAACTCTATGTGACCACAGTTCACAAATACTTAACTGCGCAGAGAACTCTACATTTACTCTGCATTTTTCAGCTGAATAAAAGACTTAGGATCTGCCTGAGAACCAAATTGTGTAAATTGCCAACAATCTTGTTATCTGAAAACATAATTCAGTTATTATATCATATCTTCTCGAAGCAAATATTTGAACAGTTAGGATTGTAATTTATTTTTCACATCTACTTCTCCAGATTGCTATTGGATTCAGAATGAAGAAGAGTTACAAATACCAAGGAAACAGATTTGATACAAAATAATATGAAGAAAAGTGCTTTTGTGAATCCCTGAATTCTAGTTATCAATCTGACAGAAGACAACTATCATCTATGTGCTCCATGAAGCCACAGAAGTGAAAGGCAACATTTTCAGTAACATTTGTAAGTGTAATTCTTGCATCAAACTCAATCCCCTAGCAGCTCCCAGGGTTGGCAGAAGTTTCAAATGCTCTCCATTGCCCCAAGTCACTGCTTAAAATGGCTCACAGGCCTTCATGCTATGATTATTACAACTCTGCTGCTCTTGTCTAGTCCTGCAGACCTTCAGAGCAACATATTCAGTATTTACAGGCTTTGAGTACAAAGCTCCCCATGAGGGAGAGATGCCTGAAGCGGAAGAAATGCTGTAATCCCAACAGATCCCACAGGCTGTACTGTCAGTCTTGGCAAATGAAAAATATTCACGTTTTCCCAGAAGTTCAAAGTTTTCAGTGATGTGAGGGTACTAGTACAGAAAGAGCATGAATTCCAGCTGAGAAAGCTGCAAGGATTTGCTGGCATCAAGAACAGCCCCAACCTGCTTCTCCTGATAATGTCTTCCCCTGATAATGTCTCCTCCCAGCCATAGTCCATACTCCCACCCTTTAGTGATGCACAAGTGAGCAAATAACTGCCCATCGACAGGGTAGTTTCAGAAGGGTCTGCCTAAACCATTATCTCTTCCCTATCCTGGCAATTTATTCCCCCAGGAAAGCCCAGCTGAAAGGCAGCATCTGCTCTGTAGCCTAAATAAGGTTTTGTTTTATTTCCAATGTGTCTGACTGGCAGACGTGAAGATTAAGCTAACGTTATTGCTTGTTCCTGCTTTGAATACCCACGCTTGAAGTACCTGTAACCTGTAAGTGGTATCACAGAGTCAGAGGACTTACGGATTTGTAGGACTCAGGATAAACATGGAACTGTAAGGCAATATTGGTTTAGGCCCATTTTTCGTCAAGTCATCGACATCTTTCTTCTCCTCTGTTTTATTTTCAAATTCAACGTTGTTCACTGAAATGTGAATTTGGGGAAAGAGAAAGGAGAGAGTTAAGGATGTATCTGCAGCCCTCCCGCAGCAGGCTGCCTGCAACAGCTGGCTATGCAAACACTGCAGCTGGGATAGCAAACAGCCTCTGAATCTCTTGATTAAACGTGATGAACAATCATTTGATTATTATCACCGCTATTTACTACAGTGTGATCTATGCTGCAATTATGCTCCTTAACTGCTGCACTCGTGAGCAATATATCAGGAATGGCCAGGAAATGAAGATACCCAGTGCAGACAAAGAAACTTCACGCTTATTTATACAAGAGCTGCTAAACTGGAGGTGGAAATCCCATTCCAAATATCATAAATTATTAGGGAGAGAGGATCAGCTAGGGATCCTTGGAAAGAAAAAAAGACAAAGTCTAACCAACTGCATAATCCTCTATGTTCTCCCATAGATCAGCAGCTTTGGAATATGCAAAAGAGCAAATTCATAGATGAGCTTTAATTTAATTTAATTCTGGGGCTAAGGCTGCTGAACTTCCTAGCATTAGGAACAGAGACTTGGAAGGGACTTCCCAGACACCCAGCTCTGTGCCTGCATAGTGCAACCAGCTTTGGCAGAGCTCCCCATGTATAAAGGCATCAAGCTCCATCTCACATCAGGTTTTTAACTTACATGATCCACTTCTAGAAGATTGTTCTGAGCCTCACTCCCAAAGGTTAGAAATACATTCTTTAATTTCCATCATAAGTTTGCTTGCAGTGGTTTTATAGGATAATTTACTTAAGGTAATTTCCAATATATGAACTGGAAAACATTTTATGCTGCAAATTCTCCTCTTAGAAGGATATATACACTTACCTATTAATTCACAGGACCTAAAATCCAGAAACTCCACCCACTTATAGTGTCATAGGTGCAAGTTTTTTATTACTTTTTATTTTATTTTGCAACAAAATGTCATTTCATTGCGTGTGAGTGACATGTTCAATAAACTCCTTATTGTATCTGAAGACAGAAACACAGGAAATGGCCAGGAAAGAGAGAGGCTGATAAATTGTGATTGATGGGAACTCAGTATTGCAATATAGTAAAATTACCACTTAAGGAAAAAGAAGGAAAAAAAGAAAAAAAAATAAAAAGACAAGTCTTGTGTGTCTGACAACACAATGAAAAAGTACATAGAGAAACCACCAGCTTTTGGTTGTGCCTCTTGGAAAACAGAGTCCTCACAGCCTGCAATCCAATGTGGACCTCAGATTTCACACTGATAAGGTCCTTGGCACCTCCAGCTCTAGAGACTTCTCTCAGCTGTACCTACACTGCCAGGGATGAGGCACGAGCTGGTCAGAACAAGGCTGATGGTTGCAGCACAGCCCGTGGGCACGGTGATCTTGAAGGTGTCTGCAAACAGCGTAGATCTGCGCTGACAGACCCAAGGCACAGAGCTCTGGAAAAGGACAAGCTAGGGGGGATCTGCTGAACCTGAGATGCAGTGGATTGCAAGAAGCTCTAAAATGATAGAGCCTGCAGGAATCCAAAGCAGCAGGGTCAGGCGATGGATGCTGTGACAGCTATGCAGCCATGGAAGACCTACTGCTCCTCAGTGGGGTCAGCCAATAAGCCAAGAAGTGTCAGTTCGGTCTGTGGGCCTGATTGCCATGCTGCTGTCTCCCCTGCCCTTTGCTGAGGGGGGGCGTCTGTGACCAGTCAGGCCCCTGGGACACCAGAGGAACTGCAGCACAGCACTGTTGGAGTAGGAGCTTGCAGCATGGTAGCAGAGGAAGGTGATAAAGCAGAGGGTCTGCTCCTGTGCTCACAGCACAGATCTTGCCTGGTTTGCTGCAGAAGTTGCTTATTTTGCTGCACAGCTTTCAGTTACTACATGTTGCTGTTTTTCTGCCTCCTTCATCTCTCTTATGCAAAGATAAATGGAGCTATCTCCAGGGAACCTTACATGGTGGTTTGCAGAGCCACCGGGTGGCCCAGGAACTCATGTTGGGTTCCTGCAGGCTGCATGAACTGTAGAGCCTCTATCAAGTTCTCCTGTCCACCTAATGCAAGGATACTGGTGGCCAGGAGAGCCCCCATCACCCAGTGTGTGCTGCTAGCTCCTTGGAAAGTTTCATAGTAAAACATAGGGGGCCGAAGGCACTCACTTGGTATGACAGTAGTTTCCCCCGGCGGGGCAGTGATAGTGACGGGGATGTTCACAGTGGTGGCTTTGTCCAGAGGTGGCTGAATCATCCGTGTCACGTTCTTCTGGTTGTCAGCATCCTCTGGCTGCTCCGGGACTTTCTGCAGATAGGTGCTGGGAAGGGTGTGCACAGGGACACTCACACTTCCACTGGCTTCAATCTCACACTGATTCTCCCTAAGGCAGAAAAAACAGATTTTGTTCAATATGGCCCAGGAAGGATTTAGAGAACATATGTATCCTGATGCTGCATTTATTGCTAGGGCTCATAGACTGTTTCCTTCATGGAAGTCCTTTGCAGAAAGGTCACAGACTGCAAGACAACTTACTGATAAGCACAGTATGGGACCTGTTCCTTTGAGACTTTCTGAACCAACATCCAAGCACAGCATTAAGAAGAACTGTGCCACCGAATGTCACTTTGTTCAGTTTAATGGGACTCAGAACTGAGGTTCATGAACAAGGACCACATGGCACTTGTATGTAACACTGCCATTAGCTTTCCAGCATCCGCTGGTTTCGGAATGAAGTCTGACGTTTTGCTTCTTAACCTTCTCCTGAGGCCTTATTTAAATTTGATGATATTTTTTTTTCTAGTCCTAAACCACTCTGTCAGGTTGCTGTAAGTGGCTAAACAGCCTCTGCGTTCCTCTGCAGCAGTGTCTGTATCTCAGTGAGGAGTAAAGTTAGTTTGATCATGTGCACAAGCTCAAGAGTATGCAAAGTGTTTTGAAATCCATCTGAAAGGAATTTAACGTAGACAGGAAAATTATTACCTCAGTGCCACTCACAGCTCTCCATGGTGACATGAACTCTATTCTAAAAAATCCCAGTGAAATCTCTTTTTCATCAGATTAATAAAGCTGAAAGGCAATCTATCCTTCTTTATTAACTACTCCAAATGCTTCACGAGTACTATTTTTCTCACTTGACTTACATAAGAATTAAATCAAATGAGGTACATCATTGTTCTTAATGGAAGAAGCCACGTGCTGTAACAACTGGTGGTGCAGCTGACAGGCTCACCATAAAAAAAAGAAACCCAAAGGGATATCTGTAAGCAAGACTGGATGCCATTTAAAAATATGTCCCTCAAAAACTTCCTCAGGGGCTGTGAAATTCTCTTCTCCACCTTATGCCCTAGAGGGTCTGTTCATATTTACATCAGAGATGTTTCCTTCCTTAAACCTGAGCACTCTAGGGGCAGAAATAATCTTTGGGAGCCTCTGTCGTTACTGATTTAAGCCAAATGGAATCGCAGGTTAGGTGGTAGCTGGTGCAAGTGAAAGAACAACAGCAGGGAAGGCCATGGGGGGGTGAATTTAATGAAAGGTGTCTGGGGTCTCAGTTCCTTCCAAGCTGTCCTAGGGACGGGTCCAACCACTTACTTGGGCTGATGATTCCGATGCTCCTTCTCGCCAGCCTCCCCCTCCTTCTCCCCATTTTCCTTCTCCACTGAATCATACGTTGACAGTGCTCTGCTCCTGAACCTGTGCCGTCTGTGAGGCTCTTCTCCATTCTCGCCCTTGGACCCGGGCTCTCCTTCCCGGTTCCCAGACCTCGACCCTCCCCGATGTCGGGAACGCCGCTCACTCCTGGCCCCATTGATTGTCCCGTTGCCTTCCTTGCCTTGTCGTTCAGCAGAGTGTCGGTGAGTCCGATGCCTACGGTGCTCCTTCTCGGCACCTTCTTCCACCGACCCACGGCGATGGTGCCTCTTTCCCCCTTCCTGACACCTGTTGCGGTCACTTTTCCCTTCCTTACTCCCTCCTTCCACCTCCTTGCTGCGGCTCCTGTGCTGCCTGTGCCGTTCCTCCTTATTGTTGGCACCAGATTCTCCGTTCTCATCCTTGGTCACATCACCCTTCTCTTGCTCTCCCAGTTTGTCCTTATCCCGATGCCGGTGGTGTTTTCGTGGAGCTTCTGCCCCATCAGTAGAGCTGACCTTGGTCTGCTCCACCACCTCCTGCACATCCACGGGGCTCAGCTTGCTGACATTGTTCCTCCCTTCACCCCTTGGCTCTACCACCAGTGGCCGATCCAGATGAGTCTTCATGTCTGGCCTGATGTGAAGGGTGGTAGCATAACGCACCCGCTCCTCCGGGTCCAGCTCGTTGTACAGCGCCTCGCAGCTGGCTCGGAAATTGTGCATCCGGATCTGGCTGGTCCTCTGCTCCCAAACGGACTTGGATTTGGAGGAGTTCTGCTGCTTGCTAAGGAGGGGAGGAAGTTGAAAAGTTAGTATCCAACTTTGCACCTATTCCCTAAAAAGCAACCAAAAAAAAAAAAAAAAGAGGAAATTTCTTTTCAGCTGAGATGGGGGATTAGAGGGTTGAGCCAAAGAAATTATAGGAATGAAGAGGGAATGGCTGGCGGAGAACACGAGCAGGGAAAGCCAGCAGCATCATCATTGTTAGTTTGCCCCCACGCACACTCGGCACTATGAAACAAGCCCTCTGGAAAGGAGTTATCTTGACCTCTAAAGCATGGCCATCCCCCTTGGACACCTCAGGAACAGTCTGAAGGGTTAAAGTTTCTGTGCACAAAAATCAAACAGCACAGCCAAAGCTTTTCAACAGCCTACAAGTCTTCCCCACAATGACGAGCACCTTTCTCCTCACCTGGAAACATCTGGATGAACAAATTAGTGATAAGCAAAAGAAGTTAGTTTGGAAGGAGGAGCGAGAGGAAATGAAATCTGCCCCTGAGGATGGGGGCCAGAGCACCCAGCCACCAGCCCCTTCCCCTTACAGCCAGCCAGAGTGGTCCCTTTCCAGGCTGCTCATGGCACAGGAGAGCCATTGCTCTAAACCCACAGCATCCTTCCGAGGTGAGGATGGACCATCCAGCCCAAGCATCACCGGAGTCTGGAAAAGTACAAGTAAGAAATGAAAACTGTTCTGTGTACCGTGAAAAGACCCCAGGGACTGGGAGAGTCACACATAGATGTAGATGTGGTGAGAGCATCTTTATTCCCTGTAGAGACCTGCTCTTTTCTGACGCCATCATCTATTAAGATGAGGGTACCTCCATTGACATTGCCTTGATGCTTTGATTTTTCAGCACAGCACTTGGTGTCTGACCACCACATGCAAATGGGTCACCTACCCAGCCAGTGCAGGCAAGGAAGTCTTTTTTTTTTTTTCTTTCCTCCTAAATATTGCAAGTCAAATTCTGCTTTTGCATAAAATCAAAGGAAACCCACTAGCTTCCAGGGTGGAGTTCTGGATTTAGCCTGGTGGAGGATCAGCACCTATTTTCTTCCTTATTGAAACATCTTCTAACAAAAAGAGGAAAGAATCACCCTCCTTCCATCAGCCTGCTCAGATCTGTTTCCCACACATTGGTCTGACCTCTGCAAGCCAGAGGAGCCGCACGGGGCTCACCGACCTCCAGCACTTAACACACAGCCCACAAAGGAGGCAGATGCATTTTCCTTCCATATTTTCTGTGCTCCCCTGGCCACAGAAGAAAGCAGTTTGTGTGTGTGTATCTGCTGATGGGGACTGTCAAGGAATGTCACTGCGCACAGAGCCTGGGGGAAGCAGCGTTCAGACGGGCACGGTGGGAGCTGTCAGAAAGGTTTTGTGTCTCGGGCGCTGCTGGGGGGATCGGCTCTTTACAGAGGGGTGTTGCCTCCTGGTTCTGCTAAAGAGGCAAAAACCTACTTAAACACTTACTGCAGATGGGATGAGGGCACCCAGGCAGATGTGGAGGAATCTGATTTAACCCAGAAATCAGAGTGAGCAAAGCTCTTCTCCAAAACTCAAAATCTACATCCGTTGTCCCCAAGGGGCACATGCTGGACTGATTTTCCAGCAGCTGAGTGCCCCATTCACACCACAGCAGAAGTGACAAAAATCACAGTTCTAAATGGAAATGATACCGGAGGTACTGGGGGCATAGCTTAGAGCTCTGCTCACCCAACATCCCCCCCATCAAAGGGCAAGCAGGCTCCTCGTTAGGGGGAGAGCACCCCCAAAGCTGACCCCCAGCACAGGGATGAACAGCCTCACCATGGCAGGCAGCAACTTGCTATTTCTTTTTGGTGCAACATAACAGAAGATTGAAATGCTATCACTCATCAGCAGATTTAGTTGATTTTACAAGGAATTGATGAGTAACATGCAAAGCTTCTGACTGCTCAGACTTGCCGCCCTGTACAAGGATTTCCCACAAGAAACCACAGGCTCTGCCTTTGCAGCTCTCCACAGTCAACAAAGATGGGCACAGAGAGATGGAGCTGCCTGGGATGGGTGTCCCGTGATGTGCTGGGTGTCCTCTGGGATGAACTGGTGTCCTCTGGGATGAACCTTGCTCTGCAGTGCTCCAGATTTAGCTCTGCTAAACTGAACTGGGCTGCAAAAACAAACCTCCTCTTTAGCACACAGGCTCAGGGAAACAAAGCAGCTCAGGGATGTGTATGTGCATGTCTGAGCTCCCCCAGAAATGCCTTTGCTCTTAGGGGACATTTCTCACTTCTTAATGGAAGGCCTTCTTAAAGTCCTCGGGGTGGGGGTGGGCTGCTGGTTTGTGCTTTGAACAGCCCGAGCAAGCTGTCAACACTGAAGTGTTAACTAGTAATAACAAGTTAGAGTTGGAAACTGCCCTTATGCTGACTGAAGCCCTCAATTTATCTCCAAACCAAAAGCACGGAGAGCACAACTGCCTGCTCCCCACGTGCCATCCTGTGCTCCATTTCCATGGCACCACGGAGGGGTGGGATGCAAAGCCCCAGCTTCCCTGGGGCCTCTCCAAAGTAAAACACACAATAAATTATCAGGCAACTTCCATGGACACAGCCATCAGTGCCTGAGCTGAGCCCATCCAAGCTATGAAGAAGGTCTAAATCAGGCTGGATGTGGTGAGGAGCAAGGTTGAGGATGCAAGGCTGTACTCATCACGCAGGGCAGAGGAGACACTCAGAACCTGCTAGCTCTGACACAAGATGTATGACTTCAGGAGGGTTTTTTTAGTTGTGTTTCTCTTACTCCAAGAACATAAATCAGCCTTTAAATTATCTCTGAGGTGTTAAAGCTTCCACTGTACTTCACTCATGGCTAACTGAAAGGTGCTGCCAGGCACATACACCACTGAGAATCTGGAGAAACTGAGTAATGCACATATTAACTAAGCCTATTTTGCTAAAATCCCTTCCCTAAAACAGACGCTGACATTACAGACTCCAATTTCTCTGCATCTAGAAATGAGATGCATCCTTAACACTGACACAAGTAGCGCAGGCGGTTGCCAAAAGACTTGAGCACACAGCCCCCCCACTGGCTCTGGTCACTAACAAGTCCCCGAGCAGGAGGTTCAGAGGTAATGACTGCAGCCTTTCTTCTTTCTACTTGAAAAGACACACTCAAGAAAAAATAAATAAACCAGAAAATATACGAAGCACAGTAAAAACATGATCAGGGAAATGGGAGCCTCTCTGCAAGCCCATTATCATATTCAAACCAGTCAGGAACATCAGCAGCAAGCGGCAGTGCGTGTGAAGTCTGCTGTAGGAAATGGAAGTAGAGCAACCGAGCAGGTTGGTCCCTCTGGGGACAGTGTCTGGGGTTTTCAGAGCCAGAGCAGCAGCAACTGAAGGGAATGGGTCGCCTGCTTATCCAAATAAATTTATCTGACTGTCCCTTTCTACAAGTTCCCACAGCAACTGAACACAGACGTATGTGAGAGCTGCTCCTCTCCTGCTGCTCTGCTGTGCTTCTTCGCAGAGGAGAGCCTTCCAACTTATGGGTGTCACAGGAGGAACATCACCCTAAAACAAAGCACGGCTTCACTACCACTGTCAGCCTATGAGGACACGGTACCCACTCACACAACACGAAAAACTGCAGAAGAGATGGAAAACCACAGGCAGGGCAAAATCTTTTCCTCTGCTTCCTCCAGCGTTTGGTGGGTTAATTATCGAGGCAGACACAAACCACCTACAGCACAAGCATGATACTCTGCAGCAGAGCATGACTTGTCCGAACTGATAAAAAATGAACCTTTGTGATAACAAATATTTTTTCCACAAGAGAACACTACCTATTTATGAAGCCAACTTCTTATCTGAAACCCTGTTCACTGCTTGCTTCTGAAAATCCTTCTGAATCCATTAAGAAAATTGTAATAATCACTCCCGATTTACAGATATGGTACAAAGATTAATGTTAATTCACTTTCTTTACAATTACTTCCCGTCTCTATTTTCTGCCTACAGAACATTTCAAACTCCTTGAAGGGTACTGGCAACATACTCAGTTTTCAGATCCTCTAAGGCTTGAAATGCTGTAGTAGATATCACTGCTAATGTGCTTCTCTGAGTAGCCCCACTGGTTATGCTTGGATTAAGAAGCCAGCAGTCAAAAAACTCCTGCCCGTGGCTAAAGAGAAAACCATACAATTCATGTGGAATCAAATAAAATTCATATTAATTAAATCAGTGACTAATATTGGTATAAATAAAAAATACAGCCACTGTGTAGATTGTTCAAGAAAGGAAAGCATATTTTTAGTCATAGTCTAATCTTAGGGTATTCCTTAATGATTAAAGATTTTGTTATCATAACCTTTTAAGAGTTAGTGGCATTTTGCTTCCCAGAACTACTGGTTTAATCAGCTACATAAATGTAAGCCTTAAAATTTTGCTTTAGTAAATAATGAATGAAAGCTGGCTATGAACATAATGATTTGATGTTAAAAATACCTACACGTTAAATTGTGGGTATGAAAGAATACGTTCTGAGTACAGGCGAAAGGGCATTTTTGTTAAAACAGTTTCAACAAACAAATATAATGCAAAAAAACCTTTCCACTAAAATCATATTCTCTATTCATTAAGTTGGAGAAGCTCTCTCCACGTTTCAATTTTCCACTTGGAAAACACAATGAAGCATTTTAGATTGGGGTAGGCATACACAGAGAAGAATGTTTTATCTCTGCTTTGATAAAACAATTTTCTTTCAGATGAACGCACCACTAGTGTTTAAATTTGTTTTGCCAGTGACCCCGGGAGTTGCTGCTTGGATGCTTTAGCACCTTTTCTTCTTTCTGAGCTACATCTCCTGCCTGAGCTCTCTCAGGAGATGCACTGTGCTCTCCCTCCGACCGGTGCGACGTGTGCACCACAGAAATGCCACTACCATGGACTTATAGAAAACCCCGCGCAGCCTCTTCCAATATTAGTTTTTAACTTTAGTTTGGTTTTATGTATTATAATTTCTGATATTGCAGTTTCCCAGGAAAAAAAAATCCCAACGTATTTTTTTTCATAATATTTCTCCTAATGTCTATTAGCTGCAAACTCTAAATTTTGAATGTGGTCTAAGCTGAATATAATACTGGCCATATATCACATCCTTATGTTCAGAAACTTGCTACTGAAATTCAAAATGCCTTTCAAACTATCATAGATGCCAGCTAATTCAATTGAGAAAGCTCACTAAACGCCACATTTTGTGTTTAGTGCAAGTTATCATCCTCAGATTGAATTTCCACTCTCTTTACCTGCTCTTTTGGAGAATTTGGCTTACTATGGCTACAGGACTTGCTGACCACAGGATAAGGGTCTCAGCAGAAGGAAGCAGTGAAGGTGCCTGAGGGGGACAGAGCTGAGACCACCACAGGGCTTTGGGGAGCCACACGGGCACGCACGGCTCAGCAGCTGCAAGACCTTCAGCTGCTGCCTTTGGCCAGAAAGTTTCCAAGGTGTGGATCAGAACAAAAGTTAAGAAAGCTCTAGTGTTTAGCTACCACTCCCATGAGGTGGCCATGGCCACTTAAGAGCAGCAGAAATCATTATATGCTGCTGCTCAGAGTCTGAAGGCAGCTGCATCACTTGTTTGTGAGCACTGGAGGGATGCAAAGTTCATCCAAGTCAAAGCTTCCTGGTGTTAATGTAGCAAAAGTTTCACTGCCTTGGGGTTGAGTTTTTTTTCACTTAACCATAACCCACCACCCTGCATGCTGCTCCCTATTGCTGTAATAAGAAGAATTTTCTAATTATTTGCAGTAAAAGTACATCACATACTAATCCCAGAAGTATAAAGATGAGGCTTAGCTTTATGCACATTCTGATCTTAGGAAAACGCCAGAAAATATTTATTCTGTCTCAAGCTATACTGCTATCATCAGTCACAAGATCCCTTTCCAGATCACAAGATTTGTTTGGTATTTCAGTTGTGAATTGTGATCAAGTAATTGCAACCTCAGTAATAAATAACAGGGTGAGAGTTAAAAGCAAATAAAAAAAACGAAAGTTAAAAGTCGCATTGCTGTGGCCCAATTCAACAAAACACACACTGGGGTTAAATATGTGGAACCATTAAACTCTCCTAAGATCCAGTCAAATTATTTTTACTTTAAATTATTTTTTCCTCTGAAGTGCTCATGACACACTCTCCAGAAGCCATTCCGGCGATCACACTGCGGTGGCCCAAACCAGGCTCTGTAGTGGCCAAAGCCCCACTGGGAGCTCCAGGCTTCAGATAAAAACCAAGACAAAACACATCAGGGAATGAAGTCACAGCTCCCTTTTTCGCACTGTGGGGATGGAAATAAAGCAGATGGCCCAGACAGAGAATATACAAAAGCAAGCGATAGGCATCAAGAACAATTTGGGTTCTTGGATGGCAAATGACAAATTCATCCTGGTAGAAGATATTTCAGCTTTTTCATTTCCCTTTGTACTCTATCAGCTCTGTGCGGATGCAGCAGAGACATGCTGTGATGGTTGGGGTGGGAAAGAGCTGCTCAAAGAAAACCAAGTTTTGTTCTGTAAAAAAAGCCAAGTCAAACCAAAAATATCTGTGGAAGGTGCAGGTGTTCAGCATTTCTGGGAAAAAAAATCCCCAAACACTGGCTTTTGCTTTATTTACCATTCTAGCATGCTTTAAGAATGTGCCAGTTTTTCATGTCCAAGCAATGACTGACACCTCTGGAACCATTAAGAAATAAACAATAAAAAATAACAATACAAAGAAAACCTCAAGTTACCAAATGCATCATTTTGGATTGCATCAGCCATTGCAATATAAGGAGGAATCGTATGAAAATTCAACATCCCGTAACTCTTTAATACACACTACTGGAAAAATACAACATAATTATTCACTTAGCTGTGTGTCATCACCTACATACATACAAATTAGTTGCCAATTTCATTATGTATTTTAGATAAATCACATAATGCTGATCTACTTAAAAAAATAGAGCATATTTGTATTTAATTACCTCTCCGCAGTGAGTTAAAAATGTATTTCATTCTGCTTGCACTGCTTGTATCATAAATTTGTTATAGCACAAATGCACAAGAAAATGACTCACCTTGATTTTTTCATTATTTTAAAATTTATTTTTAAGAAACTAGCTCCAGTATTTTGTCCTTAGTTTCTTACCAACTACAATTTTTGGTTTTTAAAAAAATAATCAAAGAAAGAATATGGGGGAAAAAACCCGAGTCCTCTGCATCTCAAATGATTTTTGAATAAGTTTTGCTCTTTCAGTACAGGTGACTGTGGTTTTGCAGATCCTGGTTCTTATGGATATTAAAGGCACACAATATTTTATTTGATCAGCCTAAGGGAGAAAAAGGAACAGGGATTTTTTGCACCTGTTAAAAGCTCTTTTAGCTTAGTAGATTGCTGTTCAACTTTTATCTGTGCACAAAAATTAGACCACCTATCTTTCAGTAAAATTACAGCACTGGCACTCAAAGTGGGTAGAAACAGAGTGATACAAAGGCATCCTGAGCCTATACCAATATTCTTCCAGGGAATGGGAGTCCACAGCTCCCGCACGGCCCTAAGAGCAGTTGCTCCACTTTATCTATTTGTATTTAAAACGAAAAAACCACATTTCTAACAACATTTATACCTTCCTATGTCTTTACACTCCAGGGGGGCTGTACCAATGCTCTGTGATAGCTGCTACTTGTATATATTGCACACTCTTACAGGGTCTAGTCATTTATTTGATCAAAATAAGGGATTTTGTTGGAGAAATGCTCTCTAGATACCCACAGAGAAGAAAATGTACACTCAGCTCATTTGTCAAAAACCGTCCTGGTTTGCATAGGAAATTACAAATTACTGCCCAGACAGTGCATAGAAATGTTAAAGAGGATGAGAATCCTCAACTATAGCTGTTTGCAGTAAAAATTTATTCTGTTCAGAGAACAGATGTGAGTCATATCAGCAAAAGAAGCCTCTATTATGCTGTGTCTATTGCAGTGGGGAGTTAGCAACAGACCTCAATAGCAAACGCCTCCACATGCGGGCAAATCCTCCTCCCAAAGGGGTTTTAGTACCTGCAATTTGATTTCATCTTTTTAAAAGGCAGCTCTGTCTCTGGAAATTTGGAGAAGGGGCCAAATTCTTTATCCTTTCAGGTTTTATTCCCAATTGTGCAAACATTGCCTTGTCCTGGTTTGGTGCAACTTCTGCTAGAGTTCAAGTGTTGGGGAGAAGGCAGCTTGGCAGCACCTCTCCTCCTTCACCACTTTCAACCATCCCCTCCCTCCTGCCAGGGGTAAAGCTTGGGGAAAGAGACCCAAAGGGCAGCAGACCTCTCTCCACACCTTTCTGTCTGTCAGACTCCTGGCAGCCAGGAAGAAACGAGCCCAAAGCTGCCTCAATTCAGTCTATTCCCCTAATTTTCACTGTCCCAACCCCAGGAGATCCCAGAGCTCAGCACAGATATGTCACACCTACTTCTGCCAGTCGCAAAATTTCAGTCTTGGTCACAGAAGCTAAACAGACACATAATATCAACATCTTTGTAATACAAACATGTCAAAGATCCACCAGTGGACAAGGACCCCCAAAACACCCAGGGGAAAAGGACAATGCAGGAAGCTGGTGAAAAATCGCCTTTGCTTCACCGTGCCTTCGGTACCTGCTATGGTGCATGTAAGGACAAACCCATGTGTGTTTGAATTGCACTTACTTGTTTCTCCAAAAGCATTAAAGAAGAAAGACAACGTCAAACGGTAAAAGTATAACCCAAAGCAGAGACACTAAGGTGGGCTGATGAGAAGCTGATGACGAGTTTTGTTGTATTAGTCGGCAGGGAACAATGGTGTTTTCTACAAACCTGCATCGGTGTCAAAGCGCACCCGTGATTCACAGCAAAGCCAGCAAGATTGGTTTGTTAGAAGTGTGTGGAGTGAATGGAAGGTCTACCACTGTGTTCACACAACCATGGGTACATAGGAGCTTGCCGAGTGCCTCATTTTCACAGTATTTGTAGTTTTAAGCTCCAGCTCAAGAAGGTTAGAGAGCACAGGCATCACCAGTGCTCTCATGAGTCTAAGGCTCCCAAGGATGTTTATGCAGAGTTTTCCAATTTGGTCTCACTTGGGCCCTGTTTCCAGGAGTTTCATTTAAAGTCCTCCACCAGCTTTCATTTAATGAGCACACTCATGACAGGGCCCCATTCTCCTATTGAACCATAAGTGCAAACACTGGTGGAACATCAAAGCCATCAGCCCAGCACATAATAAACACAGAGAACAAAAATACAAGTGAGAACAAGACAAACCATCAAATGGGGGCAGAGGGGAGAAGAGGGAAAATAGTTAAGGAAGGAATAAAGGAGAATAATTAAGGGGATGAGAGAAAAAAAAGGAAGGGGGGGGAATCACAGTCAATGTGTGAAACACTACAGAGTTGCTCACAATCAAATCACAAGCATTATATGGCAATGTCGCACACCTTCCAGTCCTTCCAGGGAATGTTGGTCTGGAGGCTTTCCACAATGATGGGAATGATTTTTGGAAAAAAAACAATGAGGAATGAAGGCATCAGGAGAAGGGGAAAGAGGGAGGTTTATAAATATAGGTGTGTATATATATATATATCATAAATCCATTTACTGAATATCGTAACAGAGAGCAACTCACGGTGAATTTACGCTGGAGACTGACGAGCTGCGAGATACAGTACCTCGAGTTTGCTTTACAAAACTGCACATGCAAAAACAAAACAAACAAAGAAAACAAAAAGTGAGAAAAGAAAAAAAAAAAAGAAAAGAAGAGAAGAGAAACCATAAAAGACATTGGGAGGAGACTCATACAGGCTGTGTCCTATCGAGTGCAGACTGCAGCGTGCATCTTGGTGGGAGACCAGGCAAGCTTCAGAAAGTGTGGAAGCCACAGACACATCACCTTCTAGTTAACAGGGAAACAACCAAAGAATCAAAAACAGAACCAAAAGGGAAAAAATTAAAAGGTGAACCAAAAGCCACACAATGATATTCGGACTTTGTGCCTCCATCTGCTATACTCACACAATGAAAGTCCTCCACAGAAGTCATCTTTAGGACCTCAGGGTAGAGGTCTTTGTAGGAACAGGTGGTGACTGCTTTTACAGCTGTGCTACAAAAAATAATTTCCAAGTGGGAGCAAGATGCTAATTCCCACTCTGGCCCTGTGACATGAGGAAGAAGCCTGAGCATGGAGAAGGGCACAGGCTGGAGAGGGAGGATCCTGGGCCACATCCAGAGACCCAAAATCCACCTGAGCCCCAGCAGCTGATGCCAGGCTGCTTCTGCTCAGTCCCTGCCTTGGGTTTGCCCTTGGAAGCACCTACCTCTCCTCTGACAGGCACAGGGATGTGCCTGAGCTCAGACCCTCCGAATACAACTCACGGTGTCTAAAGACCATTGGCCTGCTGCAGCTTAGGCAGGGGATTACATGTTATTGAAAGGAACGCATTTCAGTTCACAAGTAGTTGTGTAGATTCTCCTCCATCCAGCATTTATATAAACACTGCTATACATGGGGGGTTCTAGATACGGAAATCGCTGAATTACACAGAAAAGGAGTTTATTCTTCCTTTGGCAGGGAATCTATAGAAAACCGGGATTCTAAATATCTTGATAGATCTTGGCTTGAGGCGTTAATTTTTTCATAGTTATGAACAATAATTTCTATAAATCCACATCTGAAGAAGACTGAAAACAAAAGAAAGACTGAAATAAAGACCTCAAGGTTGAAAATAAAATCACTTCACCTTCTGAACTTGCCTTTTCAGTTGCAGCACGTCTTAGCCTGCTTCCATGAGAGTTTTAATCTGTTAACAATCAATGCCAGAAAGTCAAAAGGTCCAGTTAAAATCTAATGTTCTTTGGACATCAAATAAGCAGTTTTAAATATAAATTTATGTAAAATTAATGGATTATTCTGAACAGAATTTTTGGCCCAGGTAAAATATATAACACAACAATTCGGAGATCAAGCAACCTGGATGGAATATAACAGAAATTATGAAAGGCATCATAAAAGTTTTGCTGAGAGCAAATAATCTGCTGAAGTCAGGTAAAGTAGTTTGCCTGAACTTCACTATTTCTACATTTGTACCATGCCAAATGAAATGGGAGCAGGAGTCACAGTGGGGTTCGCATGCCCTGCTTGTTTGCCAGGAAAATGATTGTTTCCAGGTTTCTCAAGCTGGGCATCCCTTTACTCTTTGGCTGGATGCTGAACCCCCAAGGATGCCAACTAAAACCTGCAGAGAACGAGCCCTTGACTGCACAAATGCCTCAAGCATAGGTAGGAAATTTCTTGGGCAAAACAAGTGAAAAACTTGTGATGGAGGAGAATGTACTGGGCTGCCCTAATTTACCTGAGAGTTCGCACCAGCATTGTGCAATACTTGTGGAAATTCTGCTTTTAATTGCTGAAAGCAGATCTCAACGTCCCTCAGCAGGAGGCTTGAATGAAGCATTGTGTTTATCCCTGCCTCATTTGGTGCAGTGCAGGACACAGACCATGCTCTGATCCTGCCAAGTATCCTTGTAGCTTGGCCAGCCAACATTATGCAAGTCCTGCAGCACTCCAGGTTCACTCTTCCGTTCCCATTGCCCGAGTATGGTTTTTAGAAACCATAAATTTGACTAAATTTGTGCTAGAACTGCAGGGTGCAAAGCCACGAAGAAAAGACAGTCTCCTTTCCAAAACAAACTGATGGAAGTACTTGAGTTTTACTCGCTGCTACTTACCATCCAGGAGGGACAGAGCACAAGAGAGTGTCTGTAGGTGCAGCTGAGTCACCGTTACACCAAGGACAATAAGGTAAAGCTAACGGGAGGAATGACACAACCTCACACACCAACACACTTCAGAGGGGAAAGAAAGGGAAGAAATCACAATCCAGCAAGAGAAAAAGAACACCTCTTCTAGACTACACACCACCCAACACGGGACTTTTCATGGGCTGGGTGTTCAGGCACACTTCTTGCTGGGTCCTGTTGGGTACAGACAGCCCAACAGGGATTTGAAAAGAGATCACAGTATTCCCAAGACAAAAGGAAAATATGGAGCCTCTGAGATGGAAAATGTCCTGGAGAGACAAAGCAACTCCCCGCCCTTCATCCCCAGACCTGTACAAAAGGGACAGACACCTCTGAGAAGTCACTGTGAAATGATGTGCCACCTGCATTTGCTCTTGGCACTTTTCTAATGAGTAATCAACGCATTTGTGTTAACAGACAGTATCCACCCGTGGGTGTGCAATTAAAATGTAAACTGCTTTGAACAACCATGTGAGGGACCAGCAGAACCCAGTCAGAGCCTGGAGAGAGGAAGGGGTCTTTAGAGGCTGGAAAGCTGTCCTGGGTAGCACGTGCAACTTTGAAAAACAGTAGTGGGCAATTCTATAGGCAGCGTTGAGTTCCAGTGCCTGTTACATGAACTGTCTCTGTCACTTTCTACAGAGTTTCATTCACTACATCTGAGATGTTCTCCTCCCATCCAGAACTCGCACCCTACAACCTGTGTTTAAATAACCTCCTTGGGTCTGTCTACAACTGTAACCCATTACTATGCGGAGTTAAAAAAAACCCGCACGTTACAAAATGCAAAAAGTTTCTCTCAACATGACTTCAGCAAACTGCTTAGCAGGTTCCTACAAATTTAGCATTTGCTTGCTGTAGTGATTGCTATTTTAAGACTTTTCCCAAGAAAAGGTGAAGAGAGGTTGTTGGAAAATACATGGGCTGCGGGTGCCACAGGTTGGGTCCTCCCAGGCTGGTCTGCTGGCCCAGCTGGGCTGAGTGTGCTTATGGCAGCCCCTTTTGTACATGCCATTGGTGCAGCTTTGGCTGGAATAGAAAAGGTGGAGGAGGAAACCAAATGCAGGGAAGTTCAGGCTTTAGTATAGGCAAATACAGAAAATAAAATCATGTGCGAGCTGGGGTCTTTGTGCCACCATGGGATGAGCCTCACAGCTCTCCCTCCAGTGGCACCTCTCCAGTAGGATCACAAAGTGCTTTGCACACCCATTGCCTGTGTAATTGCCTCCTTTCCCCCCCTCCTCTGTTCTCGCCACTGAGGATGCTGCACCAATGGTTTGCTCTAAAGACCCATCGGTCTGCACAGTTGCTCAGTTCAAGAGGCTGAGTGGTTTAAACGTTGTACGAAACAGAGGGTCTTAAAGACAGTGCTGGGCAAACTGAACAAACCCAGAAACTCACCTCCAGAAACAACAAAGCAAGGAAAATGCTAAACAGAAAACACAAAGAAAATAAAAATCACAAAAATAAGAAAGAAAATAATGGGCTCAAATTAAAATGCAATAACACACGTTAAACAGATATTCTGTTTTAAATCAAACATTGCAACAATGACAAAAACAACGTACCATCCTAGCTTTTAATCCTGAAAAACCACGAAACAAAAATGTCCATTCAGGATAGAGTTCACCAGGTGAAAAAACAAACTGTGTTCAGACAAATATGTTCACATTAAGTCCTCTTGGTGGAGCAGAAAACAAACCATAGAAATCCTGGGAGATGGATGAAGTAGGAGGTACAAACCAAATGCAGGTAGAATATTGTAATAAAGCACTTAGAGTCAGTTGCAAGATAGATGATATCTCCAAGCCACTGTAATAATGAGTGTATTACTAAAACAGATTCCCATGACACCGTAGCACTTCACCATCTATCAACCACAAAACAATTTGTGGCTCACACAGCAGCCTATTGCACGTGTAGAAGTGAAAATATCACTTTAGACCCTCCAAGCAGGCTGGCACATTAAATAAGCAACCAGTTTCTCAAGCCTAGGAAATTCCATTTTGCAACTGGTGCAATAAATTGAGCATTTCCTGGAGCTCAGTTATCAAGAGAGGCTGGAATGGGAGAGGAGAGCAGAAGAACCAGTGCAGATAAACTGCAGACACAGGATCACGCAGGCTGGATTTGCACAAGACAAATGCCGGAGGTGGAGGAGCAGATACAACACTTCAGAGCATGCAATGGCCTGGAAGAAGACTTAGGGGAAGAGATGCACTCTCAGTCCTTGATGCAGAACTGACAACGGGAAGAAGCAAAACAGCAAGCATAGCACCTGGCCAGTGAAACAGCACAACGACCGATATGACTTTTCACCAGACTCGGCCCCAGGACAACTTTATCACCTCTGCGGGAGGTGGACAAGCACACTGAGAACGTGAACATCATGACTAAGGAATTGCAAGTCATGGTGCCCTCTGGTAACACCCGAGAGACCTGTTTTGATTGATGCAGGTGGAGAAAAACGTTGATGCTTTCAGAACGTTGATCCATGCTATAGCTGCCTATTGTTATAGAACCTAATTTTTATACATTAGGGAAAAAAAATCAAATTACAAATGCAAAAACTATTCCTTTGGAGAAAATAAAAATGTAAACTGATAGGATAGACCCACCTTTGGAGCAGGCCTTTGGTAGCTTAGTCCTAGTTTTTCCCAGCCCCTGCTCACCACCTACTTAGGGGTAAAAAAAACTCTACAGGCGTTTGTTTTTCACAGTGACATTTCCATATGCCAAAAGTTCCATTTTCAAGCATGTCCAGAATCAGAGGCTTGATCTGATAGGTCTTGCCATCAACACAGCATCTGCTCCATCTTCAGGGCCATTGTGCAGCTTAAGACCACACAGAATGATGCAGTGGAGTACATCTGGCAGTCAACCATGGGTCCCTATCATCATTTTAGAGATATCTGAGGGATAGGTGCTACAAACCTGAGAGCTGCAGCTGCTAAGCCCTTTTGGAGTTCACTATTATGGATATATTTATGTATTAAATACATTGCTTTGGCACGCATTCATTATCTCTTGGATCATCAGCCAGCAATCTATCCATATCCCTATTCATCTCTTGCAAAACATCTACCTTCCCTTGCCTCTCCTTCATGTCATTATCCATCCAGTCAACAACCTGTTGACCTTAACTCAGTCTTTTTCCAAACTAAAGTCCTGCAAGCCTTGTGAGTGACCTTGCAAGCATCTCATTGGCACTAAAGCAGAGGTAATAAGATAACAAGAAGTCACACAATGGTTGTTAGCTGATGGTTCCCAGACCACATGCATGATGCTGTCATGGTTAGTAGATGTAGAAGCAACCAAATGCATTTTCAAAGGTGTTAATCTGTAAGCCTAATTATCTGCCATTAAAAATGTGGCAGGTAGGGATCTGGACAGATACAATTTGAGGCAAAATAATCAGAAATCCACAATTTTGTACTCACTTTCAATTGTGGTCACAAAACTGTCCCTATGATATTGAAAACCAAGTGAAAGTCTGGTGAAAAATGACGGAATAAGGTTACTTTAGGCAACCAACAATGTGGTGTGAAATCTTAGCTCCACTAAAGTGTTGGGCTTTTTTTCTGATTTCTAAGAAATCTTCACATGCTTTTGATTAAAAAGGAAGAAAATAAGCATCATTATCTTGCATTTTCCAATAACAGTACCAGGAAATCCGTCAAAGAACAAGAGCAAATATCCTCATTTTACTTCTTTTTGAGACTGAACAGGAAACCATTGTAAGAAAAGGATTATATTCAAAACCAACAAATAGACATGGCATAAATAGGAGCTGATAAAAGCAGTAATTGCAAAATAAAATGGTAAGAAGAATAAAATAGTCAAATTAATAATATCCTTTTCTTTCACATAGATGAACTGGCTCCATTTGGCCTATTGTCTTTGATGTAGTGGATTAAACTCCCACTAACAAGGGTCTCAAGAAATTTACACTGAAAGAACAAACAGGGATCCTGATGTATTTCAGATGCTTTGGATTAAAATTGAACAGGAAATTTCTTTTTCTGTGTTTCAGCTTCTCCTCAGCCTTTTGAGGTCTCCCCCGCAGAAGGGAGCTGGAAAATAGCAGCAGCTCTCAATAAAATGCATGAAGATATTTTTTTATGCTGGAAGTCCTGATGCTAAAATTCCAGAAGAGGTAAATGAACCTTTATGAAGAACATACTTCTAAATAAATCCATTCAAGGCAGGCATGTTTCAAACACAAGCCCATCATCCCAAGCAGGCAGAACTCTGCACTGACCTCAGCGACATCCAGACAAGTATTTCCACCTAGACAAAAGTTTTTCACTTGAGTTCAGATCAGTGTATATGAAAAGGTGGACCTCAAGGCAATGATTTCTAAGGATTCTCGTATCACAGAACCTGTGAATATGTCCATACCCGTGCAGAAAAGCCTGCATCTGAAAACTCAAATTGATGTTTCTAGCTACAAACCAGTGACTGGTCACATACGTGATTTTATTCAACCCAGCACTCTTGCGAACAGCAAAGAAAGAGCGTTCAATCTGATTTTTCAGACTGATATTTAGGAGGATGCTTTTACACTTACATTATCGAAGCAGAGATCATTAAAGAATAGTTAAAGCATAATGCAAAGTGAAATGTTAACAGTTCACCTGGTGAAATCTATCCTAGGACAGCTTAAAAAAGTCCTGCTAAAATACAGTTATTCACAGCAAGACAAAAGATGAGGCATTACAAAGAACAAAAAAAATAAAATAAAATAAACAATTAAATTTATGGTTAAGAGATCTGCACTAAGCTTTCAGTCAACCTAAAGCCCTGTCAGTAACAGAGATGGCATAAAAGGGCTCACAGAGTACCATGGGATGCTCCAGTTGAACAGACAGACACTGAAAAACAGAAACCAAATGATAAAGTTCTCAAATAAGAAAACAATGCTTACGCGGCAATGGAAATGTTAGCTGCAGACATGGGGCTGACTTCTGCCACTTCCTTGGCCTTTTGCAGGGCGAGCTTTTGATTGGTGGCTTCCTCCATCTCCTCCTCATCCTGGTGCAGAAAATCAAGAGAAATCAGAGTATGCACCATATAACAACAATAACTAGAGCTCTCCAAGGAAAGAGTTGTATGTGACCGTCACTCCTGTGCTGTGAGGACAGTGGAAAATCATTCATATAAGGCAGAACTTTGTAACTTCTTGCAAGGACCCCTGGGTAGGGTCTTGGTGCCAGCAGCAGCTGGTTGAAATGAGAAATGCAAGGTCTGGTCAAGTGCTCAGTACATTTTTACCAAGATTACATCTTTCTCACACAGCTTTCTTATCTCTCTTGGGTCTCCTACCACCAAACACTGGAGAAAGAGACAACGGTAGACCAGGGAGAGATCTGACCACACACGTGTGACATTTCTGGGGTGAAGTCAGATCTGTTTATCTCAGACCTGCATCTGTAAAAACACTCTAAAACCTATGTCCTACCGAAACGTGTGGGACAGCCTCCTAAATCCTTCTGGAGAAATGCCCATGTGACTTTTCTGAAACAAAGTCCAATAAACAACCATGGATTTGACCGATTCTGTTCACACCAGTTCTACCCCAGATATTTCCACTTATTTCAGTTGAACCACTGAGGACTCACAGTGTGAAAACAAAAGGGAGGGGCCATATCAAAGCATAGTCTGTAGACTTGAGCATAGATCAGAAAGCTGGTTATGTTCAAGCTTTCTGCATACCCCCCATATCAGGTGGATTTTTAATCTCTATATGGACATTGCAAGTTCCTGCAGAGTGTAACTGTGATTTATTTCCTCCTGCCTGGTGTAATGACGAGAGAACCACTGCTCAGATTCAAACGGCAGGATCTTAAGCATAAAGATGAGGGCAAAAAGCAAAGAAACAGCCTGGTTCATCTTCAATTGTCATCTAGGTTAAACTTTCTTTAAACTTTCTAGCCAGTCAAATTAGATAGTAAAATCATGGCAGGAGAAACGCAGCCCCTCTGATGGCAATGTCAGCATCACACACATTCAGGGAATAACCACATGTCAATGCAAGAGCAGTCACTGGCTCTTCTGCTAAACTTTATGAAATGCCATGGGTCTATCTCTGCTCTTCAACGGGAATGCTGTGAAGCAGTTATGCTTCAAATAATGAGAACAGACAGCAAGACAACTAGCTTTGAAAGAGGAAATCACATGGATTTATCCATCCTAAATACCATATGCATAAACAATTCCTCGCTCTGACTTTGGTGCTATTTGCTTAAAGTGAACTCATTTTTAAACTGTTTTCCTTTTCTCCTTTAGAAGGAATGAGGAATGACAGAAAATGAATCACAAAAATTTGCTACCATTAAAGATTCAAATGCGTTTTTTCCTTTCCAAATATTAATGAATCTATAACAAATACATTCTTGCTGTAGTGAATGAAGAACCTGAGATACACCACGAAAAAAGCCCTGCTGAGCAATCATACGAAGTCAGTATTTCTCAACTGCCAGTAAATTTATCAATGCTTTGGAAGCGTGTTGTAAATCAGGGTATCAGCCAAATACGAATCTTTTGAGGAATAAGGTCCTCAATAAGGAGGCTTTTAAAGCTTCCCTTTCATTCCACAGGTACGTTCAAGATGTTTCTTCTCTTAAGGACTCTCTAGCAGTGTTAAAATCACAAACATTCAAAGGCTGTTATGCTTTTGCTTCTCTGCACCTAAAGCACCAGGTGCAGTTTTTACCATCTCTAAAATTTGTAGCTTCTACTCCATTCTCCCTGGTGCAGCAGTGATCTGCAGCCTCTGGATGGAAGGAGCTGCAGCAATATTATTAAACTGTAATCTGCTGGATTCGATACCTGGACGTAACAGCAGAAAATATCTGTTGTCATTATAAATGCAGCCATCCCTAACTCAGAACAAGCACATCCTTTAGCAGATTACAGCTTAATAATATTGCTGCAGCTCCTTCCATCCAGAGATTGCAGATCACTACTAAAAATTAATTAATTTTTTGCCTGATACTTACACTGCAAGGTCTCACTGGCGCACAAGCACATCTTGTTCTGCTTGAAGCACACAGGGGTGTGACAGTGCATGATTGAAGTCAGCTCTGAGCTGAGATGGCAGCATCCATCCATCCATCCATCCATCCATCCCACCGCCTACCAACAGCCCGGCTCTGGCAGCTCTACCGACACCATGGTTATATAGGGGCACACACAGATGAAGGTCCTGCCCATAAGGACATCTCTCTTCTGTGTTTTCTTTCTGTTTTCTAGAGCTCTAAATCTTCATTTAAACCACACAGTTTATCACACAGTAAAACCGGACTTCAGTGCTACCCACAATGATGTGCCTAGTTAATGCTGACTGTTCTTTATTAAGTTCACCCAATTAAAGCCCTCTCCATTGGGAAGGAGGAGGAGGAGTGTTCTTCATGGCTGTTAGACTCTTGGGTTTGCTGCTTGCTTCAGTCTACTATCCCTGGGGATTTCTCAACTTTTTAATATATTTTTATATAAGTCATCCATCCCTCCTATCCCACATGGCCTGTTTTAGTGCTGCTTTCTCAGGGATGGCTGGCAGTTCACTGAAATCAGACAACACGTTTTGCACTTTAGGATACTTGGGAAAATAAAGGGTGGCTTGTGGCAGCTTTACATACCAGTTTAATGAGGATGAAGAGCAAGCTGCTGTGTGTCGCTGGAGACATGGTGGGGTGGGCAACAAAGAGAAGATTTTAAAAGCAAATTTTGGGGGAAATTTTAGGTTGCACTCTGAATAAGCAAGCATGAAGAAAATCCTGCCAATATACAAAGAAAACTAGAGGGTAGCAACCCAGAGAGATTCAGGGCAGTTCTGAGAAATGAACAGAAATTAAGTTGGCAGAGTTTAAGTCAGTGGTAAAGGGGAGCCAGCACAGGAAGAAAAGGAGAGAGACCTGGGGGAGTAAGAGGCGGAAGCTGGAGGACAGGTTCTTTGTTAAAAAGCTAAGAAAGTGATCGGTTTTTTCTTTTTCCCCAAAAAATGAGTCATTCCAAAGTACTGGTGAGTTTTGTAACAGACATCAGATGATCAAGCTTAAATTAAATATAGTTTCCATTCTGATAACGTCTGTTACAGGTCACCAGGCTCAGCTAAGGCTACTGAGAAACATTCAGATGCCACGACAAAAGAAGTCTAAATCAGCATCCAGAAGTGGAAATGTTTAAGTCCTGAAGGCGAGCTGGAAAGCTCTGTCTTTCCAAAACAGAGGCAGTTGCAAACTGCTTATGGTTTTCCCACATTATATGCAGCACCGATCTCGATTAGTTTTACAGTGTAAATGTCAAGAAACTCTCCTGAGATCAACTGACTCCTGAGTAACTTAATTATATCTCCAGGCCATTTTTGGGTTTGCATGATCATATTTACTTAGCAATAAATCCCTCATTCTCCAGGTATGCTATATGATTTAATTACTTTCATCTTTTTCCTCTTCTTTTGAAAGCCCTAGTGATTTGGGGGGATCATAAATAAAATTAAAGCAAAAAACAGTTTCTCAAGAAGCTTTATGATTTGGCAATGCTCCTTAATCCATCAATATTTAATTATACTTTATAAACATCAACAAAGTCAGGCTTCTAACCCTCCCAGTCAGCTGATGAAATATTCACAAGAAAGCACTAAAAGGATTAAGAAAGAAGTAGGATAAGCTTCATTATTCAAGAATTGTGCTGGACCTGATCCTCTCTCTTAGCACGTGCAAGGGATGCCTGTAAATCCCTGGAACAGGCTGGGAAGATGCATGCCTCTGAGTGGGACACTTCTGCGGGCTTTAGAAAACACAGAAACATCTGAGCTGCTGTAAGGGAAAAACTTCCCAGAAAAAAAACAGAGAGCCATTAAACACAGCCTTGGACTGCATTATAAGAGAGGAGAAATGCAGAACATGGGCTCAGAGACACTGGAACATTTATTATACACCTGAGAGCCACCAGCCTTCTCGTACAGTCTGCACTGGGTATCAGCTGTCAGGGAACAAGGCTCCAGTCAAAGCTGAAGCCAGTCACATAGCTCCACAGCAGAAGAGGAGAGCTGGTAAAGACAAACTCAGCTGCAGAGACATGGATGTTAACTGGGAATGGTTGGCTGCTTTGGTCTTCAGCAGCTGGAGTGGAGTAGGAAACTAAAAACCTCTGTGCTCCTGAGCTGCGGTGTCGTATCACGTATCCATGAACCACTGCACCTTTCTACAACACTAAAAAGTGAAAGCATCCTTGCAGGCTGCTGCATAAGCACATGGTTAGTGATCCTCTTACCTTGCAAGGAGTATATAAGCTAAAGCTTGTAAAATATAATGGGTAAGGCAAATACGGTGCTTCTTTTGCCACCATGGCTTATGGCAATGACAGCAGCACAGCAATGGGATGTGTGTGTTTTTATCCACTCAGTGAGAACCAGCTAGAAATGTGCAAACAAAACCCAGTGCTGTCTCATAACTACAGCTGAGTATGCTACAACGAGAGATCAAAAGTAGGTAATAATACAAACACAAACTGCAGCCCTTGGGATCCTTCCTGTGCAATACTCAGGCTACAAGTTTTTCTCCATAGGGAATGCCCCAATGTGGATCTGTGAATACAGTAGAGTTACATCAGTGTCATTTCCATCTCCTGACAGGCCCTGGCCCTCTGCCTGTGCCTGGGCTTGTGCCTCAGATTTCTCTTGCACCTGGTGAGAGGCAGGCAGATCATCTTCAGTGAATATTCACAATAGCCTCTGCAAGTTGTTTTCCAGGGAATTGATGGGAGAATGTTAATTCTTTGATTCATCCCAAAACTCAGCAAGGTATGAAACATTAGTGTGAGGCAGCAAAAGCAACAATACAACACCTGTGTTTTCCCGTGCCTAAGTTTCAAATCAGCCAGAACTTTTTCATTGCTTTGCCTCTGCTCTTGAAAATAGTGAATGCTGTGAATGCCTGAGCACCTCCATGCAGCAGACAGATGAGCAATACCCATTGCCCACTCTGGGATAAAAGGAAGCTATGGAACATGAAATAGTTCACTGAAACAAGCTTGAAATTAAAAAAAAAAAAACCTGAGCAAGAATAAATCTGCAGGTCCCTCTCTGAAAGGCAAACTGGAAAACAGAGATACCGCATGAACAGGCTCTAGAGGAAACCTCAGGGTGTCTGTAGGGGTCAGTAACATGTGCTTCAGATTCACCCACTGTAGTTTAGGTTTGAAGAAACAGAAATCTCATACATACCTTGGTCAGCTCTTGGGCATTTGCCAGATTGTCCACAGCAATAGCCAAGAAGACATTCAGGAGTGTATCTTTTGGGAAGCAGCTAAGGAAAATAATCTTCACACAGCAGATTCAGTGAACGGTTCCCCTTCTGCAACCACTACCCTTCTTTCCTTTCCCCACTTGCGATCATTGATATAGTATGGACTGAGCCCTTGCACCACTGTTTTGTCTGCATTTTAACCCACTTCTGCTGGAAGCCAGCTTGGCAGCACAGCAGGTGCTGGACACCCATTTGTCTCTTCCCCAGCAGATAGCTCTGGTGGGGGTACACACACATGCTGGGCTTTACAGCACTACAGGTGCAGCTGATACAGGACCACAGAGTAGTTCCAGAGACACAACAGCCCCTGATTTTTCACTCCAGAAAATCCACACCCTGCTCATACAAACACACACAGAGGACTTCACCTTGATTTTCCCCTCTTGTTTAAAAGAATAACCAGTAGAGCTCCTGGAGATCAGTCATTTTAAAGCCAACATTTGCATAATATGCACATAAACCCGTAGAAAGTCATTGGGTACCATGAAAAAGTTAAGCTTAGGTCACTGCTGTGTTACATACTGGTGGGAGGAAACTATCATGACTTATCACACTGAAGTTAATACGACAATTAGACCATCACGGGCACCCTCTATCTTGAACACTAGAGCATCACACAGAGCACCACTACAGAAGAGCCTGTTAGCAGGACACCCAGCCTGAGCTAATGAGCTCTGCTGGGAAACGGGCTGTTAGTCCTGGCCAAATTGCACATAGCCCAGCTGAACAACCACCAGTGCCCACGCTAGCCTGGGTCTCTCTGCAGAGAGCTGTGTTATATCACTAAGACATAACATTTCCCTACAATTATTTATTCATATTTTATTTTCATTTTTCCACTTAATGATTTCAGCTATTACTTGTTCCTTCATATATTTTATTGTTGTTATTCCAGCTACGTGTCTGCAAAACAGCCCCAAAACAATTGTAAATCAGGTACCTTTGCATATGAGAGCAAGCAAAGCAAAGCAGAGTCTAATCTAATCTGCAAGAAGAAAATGCATTTTGCTCTTGCACATTACCTGGTGACAGAAGAGTCATCACTTCATAGCTGGGTAAAGCTGTGATTGCTCCTCTAAGTATGAACGTACATGAGAATAAGTTGATCTCGTGAGTCCTCACCCTCTGGAGATTCACAAAGGCTTTAACAGCATCGTGGTGCTACCGTGTTTGTATTGCACTGTCCTCACCAGAGTCAAATATGACCCTGGGACCAGAAGCAGATGATGATCACAGGAGTTTTAGACAGCTAATTAACCCAACAGAGGAGAACTGGATATGTTCCTTATTTAGGCCTGTGAGCTGAATGCACTCCAGCAAGGGCAGGAGAGGTGAGGCATAAGCTTGCAGGGTGCACACAAGCCTGCAATGAGATTCTGGGAAACCTCAGCCTGATTTTTGTTTTGCATTTCTCAGAAGGATGCCTGGAGGAGGCACCTGAGGTTCTTCTATAAGGAGAGAAGCCAGGAGCAGTGCAAGGCTGATTCATCAGCTGCAGTTGTCTCTGCCAAGCAGGAGCGTGCCCAGAGATCCTTGTGCTCCAGCAGCCTCTGGGCAGCACCCTGGCTGAGGGTGCTGCTGGCTGTGGAGCTATTGCCTCATGTTGGCACGGCTACAAGAGACTTCCCAGGGCAGCCAGGGACCAAAGTTGGCCTAAATCACCAGCTGAAGGCTTCTTTGCCTTTGATCTCAAGAGCTTTCACCAAACATAATTCAGCCAAGACTTCAGACCCAGACCTTCACATCTCTAATTGCCATTGAGATGAGGGTCTCCAGAGCCTGAACATCTCCCAGAAGCAGAGCCTCTGCTGTGACAGTGGGAATCAGAAGTTGTATTTAATCTCATAGGATGCATCTGCACCCAGACTACCAAATCCTGTGGGAGATGGATGCAGAACCCTGACAAAGGCCAGGTCACCCATCAGGTTTTCCCCGTGTCGTGTAACACAGGATGGAGGTTTTTATCATGTGAAGATGATTCCTCTGGCACAGACAGAGGTTTGAAATGTGCTGCCCCTCAATTGCTCCTTCCTCCGTTCTAGCAGGACAGTGAGGAGCCTGGGGCAGGAGCATCTCAATCCCACTGAGCCCAGCAGATAAAGAGCAAGAAAAAGGGAAAGATGCTGCTGCAATGATCAACTCCCTCCCACACTGCAGCCAGAGCTCAATCAACTTTTCAGCTGCAAAGGTGAAGGTTGGCACAGGGGGGTGTCATTCATGGGCTGGGGGTGCAGGCAGGGGGGGCCAGGGCACTGCTGCCTGCGGCACTGCCGGGTGCTGGCTGATGCCAGCTTTTTGGGTTTCTTCCTCTGGGGTGCTTCCAACACATTAAAAACGCTTCCAAGACTCTTGCTCTGGGAATAAATGTCTCGGTAATAAAACTGTCTTCCTACCCCTGCCCTCCTACACACACATGCTGAAAATGTCTCATGTAACCTAATCAACCACTGGAAACACAATTTTTCATTACTTTGTTTTTTTAAACATATCATCTCAAAGCAGACACACTCCGGCAGACTTGGGTGTTTCTGCCCGAGCAAAGGTCCCTCAGCCCTTTTCACAGAGCTTGGGGATTCCCAAATGTCACCCAGACTCCAGGCTCTGCTCCAGACTGTACGAGCAGGGCAGAGCCATGGAGCTCACTGGCCAGCTGAGCCGGTGGCTGGTACTAGGAACGTCTCTCCCACCCGGCAGCTGAGGGCATGGGGAAGGGCAGCACACTCCAGGCATTCCCTGCTTTTCATTTCGTGCTCCTCTGCTGTTTTTCATGGATATTTTTATCTTTTTTTTTTTTTCTCAACAGATGCATCAATTTATCAATTAACTGGATAAAAATGAATACAGGCATGGTGTCATTTCCTAGAAAATGGGCCAAATCCTGCTGTTTCTCTAATCATCCTTCTTTCATTAAACCATCTCAGGTCTGCCTCAACATAGACTCTCTGGGAGTGGGAATGTAACGCAAGAGACTTCTGATTTACAAAAACAATGTTTCTGAACCTTTTCCTTGCAATAGTCCCTTGGAATATAAATGGATTCAAAGGAAGAACTGAGCTGCAGCAAGAAGCTGGGGGAGCTGGCACCCACCCACCATTCTTCTTTGTGAAACTGAAAAATGACAGTGTCCCAAGCAGCTCTGGAAGAGGAAAGGAGTCCCTTGTTTTTGAAAATAGCAGGTTTTGCAAGCTGACCCAAAATCACCAAGGTCAGTTCTCCAACAAGAGTTGGTCCAGTCTGCCCAAAACTCTTAAAATTGGACTCACCAAGAGGAACTACAGTGCCTTTCGCTTGGTGGCTGATCAGCCTCTGAAGGGGGCCGAGACCCACTTCAATGGTAGTGATATAAGAAAATAAAGTCCCACGTAAGAAATTCAGCTGTTGTGAAGGTCTGGGTGGAGAGGGCTGGTGGCAAACCCACTCTTGACAAATGAAAAATAACTCCAGTGCATAAAAAAAGCACATTTTAAAGGTTTTGGAGGGAGTTCTGCAATGCAGAGGAAGATGACTTTTGTGAAAGGGAACATGACTAATGTTCAAGTCCCAAGTTAGGGCTGAAAAGACAGTTCCTATTAATCTAATCTATAATTAAGCTAATCAACAACTCCAACTGCTCTCTCTAGGGTGTCCTCCAGGTGTTTGCTGTGCTGGGGGTGAACCTGAGGCTGGACACATACCTCACCCTGTACACCCACCTGTCCTTAACACTGCCCAGGCACCGCAGCTTCACTGACATTAAGGTCTATTTTATTTCCCACAAAAATACAGGACTGCTCTTTTCTGGCAAACTAAACTTTATTTTCAGACATTCCTGGTTATGTTTTGACAGTTAATGATAACTTAAGTCCCTGGTAAGTCACACAGTTCAGCTTTCCCCCAGAGATAAATGACTGCCTGCTGCTGGCTCTCAGCGTCAAAACTGGTGAGAAGCAGGGGCAGCACTGACCTTACTGAAATGCTGTTTGAAATATCAGCACAAGCATTAACGGGCTTACTGCTGCAATTCCCATGGTATTCTCATTTCCAGACAAGGAAAAGATTTAACCCCTCATCCTCCACTGCACACTCCAGCCTCAATTCTTCCCTCCTGCCCATGGTGCAAGAGGTCCATGTGCAATGTGAAAGGGCTCCATGAAAGCAGCTGATGCTCCCAGATTGTTTCTACTGAGAATCTGGGCCAGGTCTCCAACAGTTCTCCAACAGGGATGTAAAATTCTATAGAAATTAACAGATTGGCTTCAGGTTTTTAATTCTGATGACTAGAAGCTGGTGAAAGAAGTCTTCCAGGGCATTGTTAAAGGGTTTCTGAGTGTTGTTGCTGTTTGTCAGCCAGCTCTTCCCTCTCTCTGTGCTCACAGAAACCCACCTGCAGCAACCTCATCCCCATCTGCAGCACTCAGGGAGAATTAAAGAAGCACATGTGACACATCCTCCTTTCTAAACACACAGATAGTGCCAAGGAGTGCTCTGGCTGTGCTAAAGGTGTGACACCGGCATGCGATGGTGGGCAAAGGGGATGGGAGAGGCACAGGGGATGGTCCTGGGGAAGCAGCCAGGAAAGCCACCTCCTGGGTCTCCTGGGTAGCAGGACAGCAGAAGTGAAAGCATCCCAAGTTGGGCTCTGCCAGGAGGATGTTTGGGGAAGAATGTGGATAAGGTTTTGACCCGTCAAGGCAAACAGGGGCAAACACCAAATTCATGGCAGTGGCCGTTGGTGAACCTGGTCCTTACTCCATTCTCTTCAACATCTCCTGCTTTTCCTCTTTGAAAGCTAAAGGACCAGGGAGAAGCCCGCTCTTTGAACTAAAGGTGCAAGAAAGAACTTCATATCCTGTTCCTCAAAAACGCTGGCTCTTAGCTGCTCTAAGGTTAAAAATCTCTCTCTCAGCCCTGCTGTCAAGCCTGATTACAGCTTAATCTCATTTTCAAATGCCAAGCCCTGAGGATTTAGAGATCTCCCTCCCTCCCAGCTCTCCATTGACCCAGTTTTCCAAGGCCTCCTGTTTCTGGAAGAGGGCATGTTGCCCAGCACAAGGTGGATGTCTGAGCAGAGCCACTGAGCCAGCCCAGGCATCCTGGCTGCTCTGGCTCTGACAGCACACGTTAACAGGATAAATCCCACAGAGAGACACTCGTGTGACCAGCACAGCTCACACACTGCCTGCTCCACTGCTCCTTATCTTGGGTTCCTCCTGCTAATAGAGAGATTTCAGGCAAAGCAAAGGGACAGAGCCCTGCCACACAGTCCATGGGTGCCGACATCCCCTCTCTTCTCACCTTGAGCCCCAGCTAAAGGGATCTATGTCTATAACAACAGCTTTAGCACAAGTACTGCCCCCCCACACCCTTCCCTTTCTCCTCATTACCAGCCCAAACAGGACTTCTAGGAAAAGATGAACGCTGGGACTGTAACCAGTAAGAAAGTTTACACTGCTGAGAAACCCTCCAGAGAGCTCTCAAGCTCAGCACTATTATCCCTATTTTACAGAACAAACAATCCAGCCAGGCAACCTCACATATGCAACAGCTTTAAAGTTCCCATTTTTAAGGATGCTCTGTGTGACACTGCACAGCTTGTCACTGCAGCCAGCAAACATCTCGCACCAACAATTTTGTACCTAGTTAATGTGAGCAATGGTACACAGCATCAGCCCATCAGCAGCCTCCATCATGAAGCAGGGACAGAGCCATCACAAGCTCTATGCTCTGCTGGCCCTCCTAATAGCACCCAGCCATTACAGCTGAGAATCATTGCTCATTTCTGCATAAAATACAGCCTCCTTTTCCAAATCCTGGCTCCATGTGACTGTTACATCCCTACTTTCTTGGATCTCTCGGGGGATGAAACATGTGAAGAGTGCTGCTTGGTCCCCAGCAGATACCTTGGGACGTTCTGGAGGGACAGAGGCTTCCAGTTTCCTATTGTCCTCAAGAGATTTTCCTGACAAATCAGAACAGAACATCGTCAGAGCCTTCATGCATCAGGTCTTGGAACATGACTGAATACTCCCAGAGCCTGAAATCCAAGATCTGGACTTAAGTTTTAAGCATTATGTGGAGACACAACAATGCCAAGCATTTGGAATAGCAGCTGGTTGAGCTGTCATGTAGAAAAAGCCACCAAGAGACCGGACTCTGATCTACGCACTAACCCAGTTTCAACTCTCTCTTCCCCTGACCTAGTGCAAACTAACTGTGAAGATATTCAAGGCACAGAGGTCCTGCTCTGACTTGACTTCAATCATTTTTCTCACAAGATAAATTAACTCCTAGCAGGATGTTCTCAATCTAAAACATAAAAATGAATGAAGAACACGCCCACACTGCCATCAGAAAAGTGACACCAACATGAACAACTTATCTATGGCTTGAAATTTATATTTTTATCGAAACAAAGTTATAGCAATGATCTGGTTTTAAAAATGGTGACACTGTGAGAATTTAAACACAACCAGTTTTCTCTGCACTCCCAGAAGGGTATGTGGCACAGTGTGCCACTGCCACACACAATGTGCAAGGATACAGTTACCAAACAACGTCAGGACGATGAAGTAAATGGAGGAGAACATCCCCGAGTGGACACCACCCTGCGACTCTATCCCGTGGTACATCACTGCGTTCCAGTCTTCCCCTGTCAGGATCTGCAGAGGAAAATTCGAGAGAGAAGAAAAGGTGACTCAAAAGAATGACCAAGTAGGGGAGGGCTGGGGGAGCTGGCTGGCTTGATAACTTCCAGAACTTGTCACTGGGGCGGGAAATATATAAACACAACAGCGTGGCAGTGTTGGACATCACCTCCCAGCCTAGGACAGTCTCACCCTGGGCTGGACACAGCTTTCTCCTCTGGCAGGGGCTGAGATGCGAGGACTGCTGATGAGGGAGGACCATTGCACCAATTCCTGCCCTCCCCTGCTTGTGTACCTGCTGCCCACCTCCAACTGTGAGAAGCAGTAAAAGCCACATTCCAACACTTCACCCCCAGCAAAATTTCTCCCCTCTCTCCATTCTTAAGTCATGCAGAGATACTAGGTTCCAAACAGCTCCATGCATGGCATTTCCCACAGACCTAAGAAAACTCTGACTTCTAAGCCCAGTGCTCTTAGTGGGATCTCTGCCAGCACCATCTCCTTTGATTCACTTCACACAGAAAGGGTTTGCTCGGATCCCCCCCAAACCAAACACACTATACCCACTCAGTGACCTTGTAACGGGAGAAAAAACTCTTGCAACTCCTTTCCACTGTTCCTCTGTCTCTTAGAGCTCCATACAGCTTTGCTGCATCTGGTACATGTGTGAACAAGACTCCAAACGCCAGGCACTGGGCAGGACAGCCACTGCAAGGCTTGCCAGAACCACAATGGGCTTTGCTGCAGGTTTCCAAGGCCCCAAGGACCCTCAGCTACCCAGATGGCCACAAATCACAAAAGACAAACCCCAAAGCAGAAGCAATAACCAAATGCATATGAGTGATGAAAGATGAGGGGAGCTTGAAAGGGACTCTGTTCCTCCACTGTGAGAATTTAAACACAAGCTCCACCACAGCCTGGCTCTGCAAAGCTGTCCCAGCTGCAGGCTCTGGATACTGATCTGAGGCTAATTTGCAACACACAAACAACAGAAAAACTAATAACAATAAGTGAAAACACGTAAGACTCAAATAAGCCTTGTCATGCTAGATGATAATTTTGCACCAGTCTGAGTTGCCTGACATTCCTGTTATAGAATTCCAGACTGGCTTGGGCTGGAAGGGACCTTAAAGCTCACCCAGTCCCACCCCCTGCCATGGGCAGGGACACCTCCCACCACACCAGGGTGCTCCAAGCCCCAGCCAACCTGGCCTTCAACACTGCCAGGCAGGGGCAGCCACAGCTTCTCTGGGCACCCTGGGCCAGGCTCTCACCACCCTCACACCAAACAATTTCTCCCTCCCATCCCATCTCAATCTCCCCTCTGGCACTTGGAACCCGTTCCCCCTCGTNTCTTCCCCAGGCTGAACACCCCCAACTCTCTCAGCCTGTCCCCAGGACAGAGCTGCTCCAGCCCCCTGAGCATCTTTGTGGCCTCCTCTGGACTCTCTCCAACAGCTCCATGTCCTTTTCTTGTGTTGAGGACTCCAGAGCTGGACCCAGCACTGCAGAGGGGGTCTCACAAGAGCAGAGTAGAGAGGCAGAATCCCCTCCCTTGCCCTGCTGGTCACGCTGCTTTGGGTGTATTCTTCCCAATGACTGTAGCAACACTTTGGGCAGATCAGCACTTAACCTGACCGCCATGGCACTCGAACGACAGTTACTTTTAGTACATTAAAACATGCCCAATGGGATGTGGAGCACAAATTCCTAAATAGGAAGTTGTTTTTCTGTTTAGGAGAAACAGCCAAAGAAAAAAATCAAAACAGCCCAAAACATGGTGTATAGTGTAATAACCAAGTCCCATGTGCGTACAGTATGCTCAAAACAATTGCAAATTCCAGACTAGTCTTCAGCTGCTGATACAAAATTTCTTGCTGCAGGGTTGGTGCTGATGACAACAATAGGCTAAGAGCAAGTACAGACACAAGGTCATACAGTACATACGCAAACTTGTTTCCTAAATGCAAGATCTGGTCTCGAATAACTTCAGTGCAGCCTAATCCACACTGTTACTCTGGATTTACAACAGAGAAGATATACCAGAATGTTGGGCTTTCAACTCTGGCACTCAATTATGCAAAACACTGTTCACAACTTGCATTCACGTAATTTCCATGAATTCACTACTTTTCCTGCTTTCTGGGAATCACTATAAAATGACCTCTACTCTCACAATCATTCGTGGAAAGGGAAACTGGTAGGAAAACTTCTATGCCATGCAGAAGACCAGGGCTTGCAGGTACCACAAGTTACAGGCTGCACATAAACAAGTCCAGTAGGTTGAGGTCTGGGTTTGAAAATTCAACTGACTATTTTAGAAGTAGAATAAAAACTTGAAGGAAAAAGAATTTGTTTATGGAACTTGTGCAGAGAGATAAATGGTCTAAACTAATCAGCCTGCCTGTGCAGGGCTGAGGATGTTTTCCAAGTCCCTGGCCAGAGGACAGACACTGACCTGGTGTCCTTCCCACTGTTTGTGCTGTCACCCATCAGCTGGAGGAATTACTTACACAATAAGGTAGCAGCCCTCAAGGAGCAGAGCACGTGCAGTAAATAAGTCTTTCTGCTCTATAAAGTCTCTCTTTATGGATGCTGTAAGAACTTCTTGCTACAGGAGAGAAAAGGACAGCATTGCAGAGGGAGGGTGCAAGCAATGAGGACTTGGGAGTAAGGTGAAGCCCAAACATTCTGGTTTCCCCAGGCGCAGAACTGCTTTTGGCTTCCTCCAATGAACATTTTGTCCCTAGCATGTCATCATTGAATACTTAGGAGTGGCTGAGGATCTATCAGGTGATGGAATAAAAATAACTTTCAAGAGCTGTTTTTGTGAAATCTTAATGGACTAATGAGGACATTAACGGTGGGAGACACACAGCTGCCAGGGATCAGTACCACAACACAAAGGGCTGTCCTGAAAGTGAGTTGCTTTCCTGAAGAAGGGACTGAGTAAATGCAAAATCACATCAGCTCAGCATCACATCTCACAGCCAGGGCACACAGACATCACACCGAAGCCCAAGCCTTGTCAGGCACCCAGCAGCAGAGCTGAGGTTGGGTCCCATCCTGCCACCACAACTCCCCATCTCCTCCAAGGGTCACCCATGTTCTGCTTCTTAGCACCTGTCAGCATGTAATTATTTACATAGCAGCTCTTAGAGGGCAGAGCATGTGTAGTTAACACAGGTCTTGCTGCTTTATAGAGTCTTTGCGCCACGGATGCCATGAACACTTCCAGCTCAATGATTGCTGGAACAGGGAGAAGCAGCTATTTCTTTTTCATCTGTGTATATATATATATGAACATATATATAAATAGTTTATGTTTGCATATACACAGCTTGGCATGGAGCTCACAAAGACTTTATTGGGAGCCAGGAGCTGGAGAAAAATGTGTGATGCTCTGCAAAGGCGATTTGGGGACACCAGGGTCCAGTTGCACCCAGCACCGAGTTCAATCGGCTGCCAGGCGGACAAAACATGTCCTGGGAGTCGCATGAGAGAGGACCCTAACCCAGCCAGGTCTGCTGGGATAAAACAGAGTAAGGCAGGCTGCAGAAGACTTTGCTTAAGACTCCAAAGGGGTTAGGAACAGTCAGAGTGTATCCGGTTTTTATTATATTTGTTCAGCGCATCAAATGCATTCACCGAATGAGGCTACTCTGCTCATTAGAGCAGCAACCAAATGAGCCTGCTAGCTTGCCTGAGCTTCTAGGAGACAAGGTTACAAAAGGATTCAAAGCCCATATTGAAGAAAGGTTTACGTGATATCTGAAATTCAGGGGGACGGACTGGGAGAAGAGGGTATTGAAATGCCTCTGTGAGGCTGCACTGAGTTCATTTGGTGCAGATGGTTTTGATGGTTTTAATTCTGACGTTCTAAAGACATAAAACCAATAGTGGTTTCCTTCATCCCACAGCCACTACGTTACAGGGGTATTTATCTCAGGAATAGAAAGAACCTATTTCAGCTAAGTATTCTCAAGAGATTGCTATAGTCCAAAGCAAAACAACATCAAAATTTCCAGATGCTCATATCCGGAGCCTGACTTGGGTTTGGTTCCGGCTCTGCAGCAATATCTTCATGTTTCTGTAAGCCCTTTTTTTGATGAGTACTAAATACTATGCAAATATTAATCTACCATGATTTGCAATATCCTGCAAGGTAAGTACTACCAAACCTGCTTCACATCTGGAGAGAAGCAATACCCATATGAAGCTGCTTATGCAGAAGTCAGAGGTCACATTATCTTTTAGATTCATTTTGTGTTTTAATCTAAAAATTGTCATCAATGCATTTTTTTTCCCTTTTGGGACAGGACACTGAATACATGTGGGCTCAAGCTAAGATTAGATCCTGGATCTAGTTGGATCCAGGATCAAATCTTCGCTTGAGCCCACATGAACAATTTGTGTAGGACGCTATAAATGCAGGGCAGCCTTCCACGGACTGCACGAGTTGCCTGCTCCCGGAGCAGGGTGCAGCAGACCCTGCTCTCTACTGAAACACCTGAAATAACTGCTTTAAAAAGGCCTGCAGAGAAAAGCTGCAAAATTAGACTCTTAAATCTGAGCAATGTGTCTGCCAGAGCTGTGACTTCTTCCTGCCATCACAAGAACTTGCCCAAGGCTGATGCCTCTCTCCCTGCTTCCCCATTGATTGTCATTCTTATCCAGCATTATCTTATCTCCAGCTATTACCCTGCAAAATGCTGCATTATTTCCCTACTGCCTGGAGCTAGCTCAGCCCTCTCTCCTCATTAAATTATGGCAACCACAGGACAAAGTGAAACAGGTCAACCACTCACTCTCTCTCTGGGGTTTCAGGGAGGAGGATTAATGCAATGAGGCACATCCAAGTGCTGCTGTTGTAGCATGCAGGGCCCTCAGAAGGAGGGAGCCTGGGCATGCACAGACTAAGCTCAGCACAGAAACGTCTATCTAAGCAATATTCCTTTCATGGCAAAAAGTCTTTTGTTCTAGGTTTCCAAAATTCCATAGCATTGATTTTTAATAATGCATTGATTGGTCAATGTGGCAAAATACATGAGAAAGGAGGACTCCCCCTTTCCTAAATTCCATGGATTTTTTGGGACCTCTTTGCCCTCAGTAAGTAGGGAGTAAGAGTAACTAGTAAGAGAAGCCCAGGAATTTATTTTCTAATGCTCACCCAGAACAAGGTATAGCTTTACCTGGAATACTGTGAGGATGGCTGCAGGGAAGGTATCGAAATTTGTGGTTGGTGTTTCATCTTGGAAATTGAATCTAGAGAGAAGTAAGAAATAAAAACAAGAGCAGTAAGGGACAAGCAACTCTCACGCAGCCTCATGATATCCCGTAACCCAAACCAGAAAGCAGCATTTGTTCCACTTGGCAATAATACCCCAGGCAACTGCAGCGGGGAACACATCTTTGAGAAGATGCTTAACAGAACTATTAGCAGAAACTCAATTTTATTCCTAGAGAAAATTCTGATGATTTGAAATTCATTTTCATCCACAATTAAAATGATCAAAATCGCAAATGCTTTTTGTGGAACAAACCATTCCAAGAAGTTTTTGTTCTCAAGTGTGAATGTCAAAATTGAAATTGCCCTCTTAATAGGTCATTTAATTTTCTTTTCTTTAAGATAAAATAGCAGTTGATATTAAAAAATAAGTTATTTCATTTCAAAAATTATACTCCAGTTTGAATCGTGATATTGTCATAGCTCTTTTCAACACAACTGGCATTTTGTAGTGAAAAAAAAATAAGAGTCAACAAAACTCTTTTCAAGCAGGAAAATATTCCAAGTGAAAAAATAATCCTGTTGCTCTGGCTGTCAGGGAAAGAATTTGCCTTTCCCCTCACAATGGAAAAGGTGTTGCCTCCCTCAGTCTTATCCAGAGGTCTGGATGCTCACGGGAACCACAGAATGATATAGGAACTTTGAATTATAGCAAGTAGAAAGAAGAAAAAACACGTGAACAGGAACTATTCTCCTACAAACCAGGGATCATATCTTGGCAGCCCAGACTGGCTGGCGTCTGCACCCAGGAGGTGAATATTCCAAGCCCTGCAGTCCCTCTCCCCCATGGGTAGTCCAGCTGGTTGCTTTCAGATAGCCCTTGTCAGGACAATGATTAACTCGACTTACTGTCCTCCAAAGAGCTGCATCCCCAGCAAAGCAAACACCACGATGAACAGGAACAGCAGGAAGAGCAAACTGATGATGGACTTCATGGAGTTCAGCAAGGAGACCACGAGATTCCTCAGGGAATTCCAGTACCTGCGTTGGAGATCAGAGCAGCCAAGAGATGACATGAGTGGGAGAAGGGCCTTTGGTGAGTAACTGATACGATCTATTTTCTTTTTATTAAGAAGGAAAGGAATGGCAGGGAATATCAACATGTTTAAACTCGCCTCTGACTGGAAAATACAGCTGAGGGGCAAAACCCCTTGTAGCGTCGGAAGGACAGAGATGGTCACCTCGGTGCACGTGTACCCATGCAGAACAGTTGGTTGCAGTGAAAGCATTCAGTTTAGTTTCTCAGTAACCCCTTTCCTGGTACAGATTTTGACCTTTCTGCATCTTATCCAGCATGGCAGTCACCAGAGGCATCAAAACCAGGGATGTATCGATATCATCGAGGTGAGACTGAATGTGGGGATGGTGAACCCCTCCCTTCATAAAAAAAGATTCAGGAATAAACCGCTCATTTCCACCAGGATGTCTTTGCTGTCTGTCCTTCCAACTTACCGAATGCCCTGAGCCCTATCCACAAGTGGACTTACACTCTCACATGTTTAAACATTTCTGTAGAGGTTTAACACACACATTCATGCCCAGCAATGCCTTCAGTGTGGGGCACTTCAACCACATGGTTTAAGCATCCAGGACCAAACCAACATCTCATAGGATTAAAACAAATCTGGGACATTAACTCCAGTATGGCAAGAGGGAATGGCTCAGCCCGAATCCTGACCGAGACATCCAAGTTGCATCTGGCCAGATGCTGAAAACAGTTTGCTATCATCTCCCCTGTCCCCCAGGACGGCTGCTGGCACGCTCGCAGGCAGGCACGTCGAGTGCTGGCGTGCTGGGGAGGCTGCTCCCAAACAACTCTCCTTCCTGGCTTTATTGCCCTGCTGAGACAGGCAGGGAGCATTTATATTAGGGAAACTAATGAATCAGAAAATGCAGAAAGAGCTATTAAGCAAAGGAGCTCTGTGACAATCTCCTTTTGGACAGACTGGCAAGCGGAACGGTGGGGCTGGAGCAGGCAGGATGGAAACGGGTGATTTAGAGCCATTTCACATGTCCTCTGTTAAAAGTTTGGAGTCTGAGACCATGGGGATAAATTTTTCTCTCCCTTTCTCCAGTAGCTTCTCTCATTTTACTGCCTGGCACTGGGGACTGCCTTCCAGAGGCCACTCTCCACAGCAGTGTGCTCTGCCAGCCTGCTCCCAAACTTCTGGGGACAGCCCCACACACTGAGCTCCTTCCTGCAGAGCAGCTGTGGGCATCCAGCCCATGGATTTGCCTGATCTGCTGATGGGGAGAAGCTCAGGGCTGGAGTCAGAAGAGCAGAAATGCCAACTTTTCTCTTCTCTTTGTCTTCATTTTCCATGTCTTCCTTCCCCGAGGTGTATCTGGGAGGACTGAACCACACCCCATTACTCTGTGCTGAGGAAGTTACAGGAGTGTCCATCCCAGGAAAAGCAGGATCTTACATTCCCATTACACCCATTCCAAGAAAAGTTATGTCCATAACACAGTGACAGAGGTTTCAAGGGAAACTTTGGTCTCTTGGGAGAATATCTTCATTTGAAAAGGTTGCAATGAAACCTGCTGAGGGCTAGCCCCTAAGCAAACGGAGCTGAGCTGCTCCCCCTGGAGAAGGAGAAGCTTTGCTGATAACACAGCTCTCCTCTGCTTGACACAATGGCTTCAGGCAATCTGCCCCAAACAAGGGGTTTGCACCTTGAAGTTAACACAACCAGACACAAAATACCTGTGGAGGCTCTGCCTTGTCCTGGAATAGCTCAGCACCAAACCCTGCTTGACTACCGAGCATCAGGATTTAGTGAGGAGCTGCATTGCTACAGATGTCAGTCCCCATCCAGTTCTGTCATGACAAAGAGGAAAACATGTGAAGTTGTTTTCTCCTTGTCCTCCTCACTGAATTTTATCCCCTCTGAGGCTGCATCCCCTCATTCCATCCTGCTGTCGTCTTTCAGGTCAGCTGTAACTTAACTTTTTTAATATTACATCACCCTGCTGTCACACTGATTTGGGACATATGAATCAAATATTCAAAACTCAGAAAAAATAATTTTAACTTGCAAAAAAGTGTAAGATTTTTAAAAAGTACAACGCATAATCAGACACAATCTCAGTAGCTCTGGATGGAATTAACTGCTGAGAATTAATTGCTATGAATTTACAACAAAACATGGGAGTTTTCCATAAATAAGATGAGTGCAAAGGTAACTACAGTGGCATTTCTAGGGCAGGCACCCACCTATTCTGCTGGACATTTTCAGAGCTGAATGCTTCCAACCTCTTTGTCCCACAGTACCAAAAACAACAGAGTATCTTAGATCTCCATAATGATTAGCAGATAGAAATCAGCAAACCCTGAGGAGCTAACAAAACCCATGGTTTGGATAGCTGTGAGAGCACCTGCATACTTCAAATGACAGCTTTGCTCAAATATGATAACCTGTGCTTTATCTATTTGAAGCAGTGGGGTTTTTTTTAGAGGAAGGTGCTATTCATCCTTTTATTTCAAGCCAAGAACAAGTAAGAGTGTGATGGAAAGAGGGGAGATCCGAGGAGATAATGGTGTAAAAAAAAAAAAGAAAAAAGGTGGAAAACAACAGCAGGAGCACCTAAATATGTCATCAATTTCCACACCACAATTTTGAAATCCTGCAGAAATGGCTCTAGATGGATTTCTAAATTGCACAGTAGCTGTTTGCTAATGCCAGCACACATTAACGTAATGGATGAGCATGAAAACAACTGAAAAACTGTGGCAACTCAACTCCAGTGAAAATTCAACTTCACGGCCTCAAGACTGAAAACCTCAGACATTCTCAGACCAGACTCAGCACAGGCAGCAGCAACACACTTCATATTTGTGTCAACACAGTGGTTCAGGCACCAGGATTTAGTATCTGGCAATAACCAGGGCAGCTCAGTTTCCCAGTTCCTAAATACGTAAGGAACTATCTCCAGATCAGCAGCAGATAAGGACAAAGGGCAGTTGATGGGGCTTAGAAAGTAAGTAAGGAAATGTTTTTCTCTTAGCACATGAAATAAGGGATCCCCTCACCAGATTTTTAAAAAAGCAAGCTTGAAAATAACGAGAAGGATCCTCTCATGCAGCCCATCACTGCACTGTGGAGGCCCCTGCCCAAGGGTAGACATATGACTGCAGAAAGGGCTGTTAGAAGTCCTCGTGGATGCCAATCCAGGCTCAAGAACTCCCTAAACTTCCAATGGCCAAAACCCCCAGTTGCCCAGATGAGGAAAAGGCAATTCTGCATCTGCAGTTTTCTTCTGCTCCTGCCCCCTATTAGGACCAGTGCAGACGTAGGACATGAGGACACACACAACCTCTGTGCCACCCAGTACAAGGGTCTCAAGGGGTTGTTTTGAGTTTTTTTAAATGTTTTTTTAACTACTTGCTCAGGGCCTGGTGATACGGATTTCATATGGTGCTAAAAGCCTGATGTGAGCAGAAAGGGAGCTGGACTTACTTTGTTACTTTGAAAATCCTCAGCAGTCGGAGCGCTCTCAGTACACTGATGCCAAAGGATGTGCCCGGCTTCACTGCAGCCCAAATAACTTCAAATATACTTCCCACGATGACCTGCAAGAAGAGTCCATTTTACATAAGGCAAAATTTCTGTTTAATTCTTTGTGGTGCTCCTAGAGAGGCTGAGGACAGAACAAGAACCAGAGCTTGGGCTGTGGTGGTTTCCTTATGAAGGCTTCAGCAAAACCATGAATTAGCCAACAGCACCTAAAAAACCTTATTCCAACTTTCTGCAGCCCAGTCTGAAAAAAGGGCAGTACCTAGAAGCAGGATAGATACATAGGAGATCACAAATAGGAACTTGTTGCTTTCTCTTCTAGCAAGCAAACTACCCTAAAATAACCTTCTTTACAGGACACAGTACTTTTTCTTTTTTTCCACTTTTTTTCTTTGACACTGGCTCAACTGCAAATGCCAACACTTCATTTTCCCAGCCCACGCATTTGGTCTGTGCAGCTGGCAGAGGTGGGTGCAGGGGGACATTGCTCCGTCCTCCCCTTCCCATCAGAAGCCCCAAAAGTCTTCACCCACAGCACTGCAGCAGATCATTAGCTCTGGCAAATATCTACCAGAAACTTCTGGCAACTGAGAGTCTTTAGGAGAGCAATTAAGGCACTAGTTATTAAGAGATCCCACAAAGCCTTTAGCATGCACATCCAATCTTCTGCCAGGCCCTCAACCTCAGGTCATTGAAAAAAAATCATTCCCAATCAAGGTGGGTTTTTAAGTTTTGTTTTGTCTCTTTATTTGCTTTAAGGTAGGCAGAGAATGAACCTCAAGTGATAAAGAATTCTTCTCTGAAATCCTTTATTACAAAAAGGACAAAATAGTAATGGTTAAAGCACAATTGGAAAGGGCAATTACATCCACACAGGTTACTGCATGGTTAACAAGTCAGGCATTTTGCTGCCAATTACTGTTATTACTTGCATTAACCCAGCATTTCAGAGCTCCCATGAACAGTGGTCTGCAGCTGCACCGAGCACACCATAACCACGTTATCACCGGAGCCCGGTGAGCAGCTGGCTTGTGTTGTGAGAGAGAGTGTTAATGGGAAGGCAGAGCTGGCAGAGCTGTGGCTGAGCACCTGAGCAGTGCTGGGAGGCTCAGCAGCCTGAAAATCCCATTCATAAACAGCAGCCTGGATGTTTTTTGAAAACTACAGCATCGCTGTGCAAGAAACGTTGTACCCTGAGCTTCAAGAAAATGCATAACAGTTGCTCATCCAGTTTCTCCCACCAGAAATAGAAAGAAGTAAAACTTCTCTCCCACAGTCTATCACTCTTGGGAATCCCTCATGAATCAGCAAAAACCTTTTGTTAGACCCTCCACGTCTTACACTGATAATTAATTTTCCTGGCATCTCAACATGGCCCCCTGGGAGCTTGTCTCACATCAGACCCCACTGGACTGTGTCTCCCAAGGCTGATGTTGTTTCACATTTTACATTTGAACAGTTCCATCTTGATGGTTTGTCAAACTAAACTGGCTACAGATCTGTGTGATGTTCCAGTGGGGATGAAGTAGCCGAATTAATTCTGGGGACTGGAAGGTGGGTGAGGAAGAAGAAACATAGACAGAAGTAGAATCCCTGTGGATTCTCTAAAGAAGAAAGAATTAGAAACAGATCAACAGCTTTACCTCCTGGGAAACTCTTGGCAAAGCTTATTGCCAGTGCTGCAATGACACAAAGCAGAGATACTCAGCAGACTTATCTCTTGCTTAGTGCAAGCTCCTAAATCACCTGTCCCTGACCATCAGGTACAAGCTCTTCTTGTTGTGGAAGGAGCATCCTGGATACAGGGAAATCCATCGGGACAAGCGGGCTGCAAGTCAGAGCCTACCCAACCCATTGGTGAAGGACATGGATTTGGTGTCTGTCACTAGATAATGCAAACAAGGCAATGAGACCCTTACAGACTAACCAGGCAATATTGCTTGGCCACCAGAAGTCTTTGACTCAGCTTACAGAAGCTGGGGTCTCTGAGCATGCACTGAACTTACTGAAAGCTGGGTGTCACCCCTTTGGATTCTGTGGGCACACTCTTCATTACAGCCTTTTCAGGACATCTCACCAGTACAGTTAAACCTTGCCATGGCTTAGCTGCCTTCAGCTGAGGAGAGCCTCTGCCCCTCGAATTAGGCACCAACTCTGACTGTGCAGACATCCCATTATCTTACATTTACATTACCTGTGTGAATTGTACTCTGGTTCTCCTCTCATGCCAGAGTCTGTGCATTATCCTTTGGACTACACAGCCGGGAAGAATGGCCCAACACACTTCAATGTTCTGAGCCTCCACCAGCTGCAATGGCCACCCCAATGGCAGCCTCATGCAACACCTCAGTCTGTTGGACACAGGTGATTCTCAGGTTGGATGGTTTAATCTCAATCTGTTTAGCTCTGAGCCTTCCTGCTGATGCTGCCAGAAAAGAGAAGTTGGCTCTACCTGTAGTGTTGGATTTAGGAGTGGTCCCTTAGCAAAGATAAAAATACCTTCTCCTCCCCTGTGGGAGTGGGGCTGAAGCAGGGAATTTTGCTCTGTGGGGGAGAAGAATCAATCCCAGCATTGTGGCACATAAAGACTAGAAACAACAAACTAAATCCTAGAGAGAAGGGCTAAATGATGTGTTCAGTGACCTGAACTGTTTTCCCCTCACCCATGGCTGTATCCTAAGCTTCGTATCTGGTTTGTTAAATAAACCCTACAGACCAATTCCCACTCTGGGATGCAGTGCTCAGCCCACACTAAAGGTAAGAGAAGACGAGTTTACCCCTGTGAGGACAGATAACAGCCTAATAGCTTTCAAAGAGTCAAAAATTCACACTTCAAAGGTATAGTTTTAGCACCAAGGGGAGAGCCTGTACTTCTGCAATAAAGGGCTGTGAGTTATTGCCTTGCTGTCACCTAATCATGTGTTTAGATTTCTACTTCTGGGCACTCACGTCTGAAAAGGGCTGCCTATGTGTCTTGAGGTAAAAGCCATTAAATGGATGATAGGAGAGATGAGCAATAAGATGTGTGGGTTTTTTGTCTTTCAATCACCTCATTTAAATGGGAGAGAGAATCTCTCGGTAATCAGAGCATTTACTGGTGCTGATGCTGCGAACACCCTGTAGCTTGCCGAGGAAATGAAATCCCCAGCTGTCACATTTCTTCAAAAAGGATGATAACTAGGGGAAGCTTAATGCCTTTCACTGCAGCTAATTTATACAATGACTGCTCCCCGCAGAAAACGCACTTACGGTACTGTTTCCCATGGATTCCCATGCTCATCCTTAAATGTCCAGCCCCACTGAATAACGGGAAAGCCACACACTTCATCACACAGCTGAAGCCTACTCACCCCGAAGTCAAAGCAGTTGAATGAAGAGTGGAAGTAATTCCTTGGCCCCAGTCCATACATCTTCAAAGACATCTCCGTAAGGAACAGACCCAGAAAAACAAATTCTGCAAAATCTGGAAGCAGGAAAAGAGATTAAATTAGTCCACAAGATCTTGGGTAGTCAGATCTCTTCATGTGGGGAACAATGGTAATTTTTCACAACACAGAATGCCTCCTGCCAGAAGAAAATCCCTTTGCAATAGCAAACCAGACCCCAAGGACAATTTCTCGTAGTTATTTCTGTATGCACATGAGCTGTATTCAGCATTCAAGAACTGTGAAGGCAATGTTTCATGTGTGCTCTGGAAGGTTCGTATGAGCATTAAATAACGTTCTCATCATCTTTGTAAAGGAATTTCAAAAGAAAGCTCTGGATCTGATGCTTCTAAAGGTCAAATTTAATAGCACAGATAACGTTTCACAAATGTATGTTTGGAACTTCTGTACCTACATGAGACAGGCACTCTTGGGAACAGGGTGTAAGCTTTTCTAACGTACTCTCATGATAAAAATACCTTAATGCCCAACAGAACTGCTGCCCCTGAGAGCTCATATTCAGAGGTGTTGTGTCTACTGCCAGCACATAGCCACATCTATTTTTATTATGCCTGTATAACCATATAATTACGGAAGAGCAAGTTCTGTTTCCTTCTGCTTCACATATCACAGGCAAATAGGCTGTGAAGATTTTGATGGGAAAATTTATCACCTATGATGAAACAAAGGGCAGAAAGAACATACCAGATCAAGTTTTTAGGAATTGAAGCTACAGAAAATACTGCCTTTGGCATTTTAAGTCATGCAAGTTTAGATCTGGAGGCCAGTAAGCAACAGAAACAACAGAATGTTAAAAACACAAAGAGAGCAAAAAAACTCTATAATACAAAACCAAACCAAATAACATGAGGCAAACCTCCCCCTCTGGAGAAAAGATGAGGAAAAGAATCAAACTTCAAAAGGTGGAGATTAATCCCATTGCTCAGCACAGTACAGAAGGTTTTTGGATGCTGTAGCAGCGCAGATGCTACAAGAAAGTCATCTTCTGTAGTTTCAGTTTTACATTCCAGGAGTGATAAAGACAAGATGGTGCCAAACCTTTCTCAAAGGTGTCCACAGAGACAAGGGACAACAGATAGAAGCTGCAACAGGGAAAATTTCCGCTAGATACTCCTGAATGCCAGGTGCTTTGTGCAGCTGCTGCAATATGTGGCTTCAGCTAATGAGTTTGGGAAAGAGAGAGGAGGGAATAAGGGTCCTTCCAAACTACGTGGCTTTCCTTCCATTCAGTGCCCTGCACATGCACACTGAGCAAGCATGGTTTGCCCAGGTTCATCTTGCATTGCTGCTCATCTTCTGAAATGCCTTGAAAAATACAGCTTTGATTATCAAAAAATAAAAGGGGATTTTAAATGAAAGACAGTCATGAAATACCATGGGTATAAAGTTAACTGAAATCCAGGAAGCATTAACTAGATGAGAAAGGTTTTCTTAGCACTTCATTGAAGAGCCTACAAGGACACTTCTGCTGACATTTGCAGTGGGGGGGAAATAATAGGAGTGTATTAATTACACCTTGTAACCTACTCTCCTTGAAAATAGAGGCAATATCATTAAAGGAAACTATCAATGGCAAAGTGTTCACGTTTGAGGAATAAGATGACAAAGTACGAGGTCTGCAGAATTCTTTTTCCCAGCAAGAGGTGGGCTCCATCCGCTGGATCTCAGTGCTCAGGGGAAGGCACGGTCACACGAAGGAGAAGAACACCTCCATCTCCCCTTGAGGCTGGAGCTTGCCAGAAGACACATGCTTACACCTCACCACGCTACAATTTTTCTCTCCTTTTCAACATACAACAGCTCAGTGAGTAATCAGTTGCTTCCAACACAAGGGATCCCAGAGTAGGAGTTATCCACAGTTACACTGGCAATCCAATTGTCTTCACAAGTGCAGAGGGTGTGAGAAAGGGATCAGGTGAACCAATGACAGGCATAAAATGAGATGGCTGACAAGTCCAATAATATAAAAATACAGAATTTTTAATAAACGCATCCAGTGGTATTGAATTTCCTTGCACAGAATTCCAAAGATTGTAATTGTGATGTGGTAAGTTAAAATCTGTAATTAATAGCTGGCCCTGTAAATCAGAAGCTTAAGCTAGCTTCCAGGCCAGATCCTAAGCTTCCACTCTGTACCCTGTGTGCTTTGGAAACAGTAAGAAACAGAAGACAAAACTCCCAATAAAGCAGTTGTATCTTCGCTAGGCATGGAAGAATTTGTGCTGCTGCTGTCACCCGTTGCAGTCGTTAGCCCAGAGGGAAAGCGTGTACCAGCATTTCTGCTGACAAGAGTCTTTCCCTTGCTGGGAAGTTATCACTCCCATCTTCAGCTGCACACTCAGCACAGCTCAGCAAGCCCAACGGCGCTTATTGGAATGATTTCAATGTAAAGTCTCCCTGTCACAAGGGTTGATATCAAACCAATGCTTTGGAACTGGGGGCCTTGCTTAGTTAGTAGGCAAAACTTAAAATCGTAGGGAGTGGTTGTAGATGACATCTACAGAAAGCATTTCACAGCCTCCACCTGCTTCACATCTCACTCTGGCAGGGAGATTCTTCTCCTCTCACCTATCCACCAGACTCACCTTTAAGAGTCACATTTCAGGTATGCCCCATATTCTTTCACAGAATAACAAAAGTACCAGGTAGGAGGATTTTTACTGTAATTTTCACCAACAGATCTCAGTACACCTTGCCAAGACAATTACCATCATTTCAAAAGGCAAAAGAGGAGGAAAGAAACAAGGATTAATGTTCAGTCACCCCTGCAGCAGAAGTACAAACAAAACCCAGGTTATCAACAAGTGCAGTGTTCCATCATCAGACTGACACATGCTGCAAAGAGACATGCAAAACCAGGATATGACAGGAGAAAGAAAAACAAATGCCCTAATTCAAATAGAATCCAGAAATATTTGATTAGTAAAACAAACAAAAACCCACACCACCCAACAGGAAACGTTAGAAACTCTAAACATCCAAGAAACAACTTCCTTCTGCTCTTCTTTGAAGAGCCACCCAACTCGTCCTTTCACAGCTGATCACTTCCATCTACATCAGAGGGCAAATCAGGAAGCCATAGCTGTATTTCAGCAGGTACCAGATGTTACAAATCATAGCACTGTGAGGACAAGGGATGAAGGCAAGGAAAATATGGACACAGTGAACCCCTTGGGCAGAAGGAATTGATTGGGAATGAATCAGCTTCTCCAGCGGATGGATCAGAAACACGATTTCTTCTGACATGGCCCTGCCCATATAATTGAAAATGCAATTTCATTGTTTGGACCTCCTGGTATTCAGACCCCACATGTAATTTAATCTGTCTTAAGCAGAAGCATTTTGTAATGTGATTTAAGGAAAAGAAGTTTGATACAAACACTCTTATTTAATTTCAAATTTGTGCTATTGGCAAAGGCCGTGCTAGCATCTTTTTGCCCCATACGTTTGAATAAGGTAATTAGCAGCTCTTTTTTGTCAATCACCCATGGATTAATTCCATTTCTGCCCCATCTCCAAGTCCAATGTCATTAGGAGCAGGTGCCAAGCCTGGTGCTTCCGTTATCTCTCCTCATCCTCCTCACACATTAAACCAACCAGGAGGAGAACCTCAGCAAAGTACAAATTCTTCTTCTTTAACAAAGCAGACATGAAATGTTCAGCAGACAAAAGTAAATATGCTCGCTTCAGAAAGCCTTTGGCTCGCAATTGTAAATGCTGCAGATTTATACCCTGAGGGAGCTGGCTATCTACTTCAAAGGCAAACACAAAATCATCCAAAAAAAGGCCTAATTGCACCAAAAATGTCGTTCAGCATTGCATGTCACACAGGGAAGATGTTCTTAGGCCATAATGGCTAAAATACTGTTTTCAAATGTTTGTATTTATTAGAAAGGAGACATTCTGGATCTTGTTTTTAGACAGGAAATTTAGGAGCAATTTAGGGATCACTGTAGTGTTCGATGGAGAAACACGGAGAGAGCTGCTTCAGGAAGAGCAGCCACAGGGGAAGGGAAGCCTGATGAGAAGGCTCCCAAGTGAAACCTTACTGATCAAATCCTAAAAACCTCCTCACCATGGTCCCTAAAGCCCACCCCACGAAGGCCAGAGTGCTCTTGTTCCAGCCTTCTTCCACACCTTAAGCCAGAGGAAGAGGAGACCACCACCAGCACCATCTCTGCTGGCCTCTTGCACAGCACAGGGCACAAGAATGTGTTCAGTTGTTTCCGTGTCAGGGTTGCAACTTCTTCTCAAAGACACAGTCCTGACTGAAAATCCCTTAATGCCACCCCTCCACTGCGTGCCCACATTGAGGATTTTGTTGGTTTGTTGCCCTCAGCTGAAAATACATCTTTGCTGCTACTAGACCTCAGTGATGCTTTTCTAGGCTAGATTACTGAGCTGACTTCAGTCAGAAGTCTTCTCTTTCTGAGAATACTAGTAATGGTGGAAATTAAGGCAAACAGATGACACTCATGGGTGGCTGCAAGACATATGTATTTTCATAGGGAACTGCAACTTAATTAACAGAAGGTCCATGCTTCAGTGAGCAGAACACACTGTGTGACCATGGGCAGGATGAGAAAACTCCTATTGCAATTTGGCACTGGGGTTCTTTCCATGCAGAGAAAGATAATTTGTGGATAATTATAGGGGCACAACGTAGGTCCTGTTATTCTTCATACCCCAAGAATTCAAAGAATTTCCCACCAACTCTTTCAATGAGACTAAAGAAATCAATTTTTTTCCCAAAGCAGTTGCAGCAATATGGAATATCAAGCAGAGAAAGCTAATCAGAACAATTCAAGAACAGGAAAGTTAAAAGAAAAGATCAAGGGAAAAAATAAATCAATGCAGACCTGTAGGCTTTTACCAACCATTCTTTAAGTAAAATTAATTTGCAATGTAATTAAACATTTCCCCAGAGGGATTGGTATAATTGAATTAGAGGTGCCTGTGTAGGGTTTCAGGGTTTAGTGAATCCTCCCAGACTTTACCGCACTTCTCACCTTCCATGAAACAACATAATTAGAATTGTCTACTTCTGTCTCACTCTTCATCAGACCAGCCAAGTTCTGCTCCTCTGTAGCAAAGTTCACTGATCATGGATTATCTTTAAAGCCATTTTTAAGCTCTGTCACTCCTACAGTTAAATGATTTTGCCAAGTAGTTCCAGGAGCTGTTTAAAATCCCCTGTGTTTGTGATATCCTGTTCTGTCTCTAATGGATTTGGGCACAAGTCTTGTGCAGAAGAGGGCTTTCAAGGAGCATTCCTCCACGGCTAAACCACCACTCACTCACAAATGTGTTTATAGCAGGGTTAATCGGGCTGGCTGCAGCTTAGTGCACGCTGGAGTGAGAGGGGCCAAGCACAGTTTTACCATGGTTGCAGTAACAAAGCTACCAGTTAAGTCCATGCAAAGTCCCACACACCTCAAGGTATAAATATTCCCTGCATTCAAGATTAAACTTTAGATTAGTAGGAAAGATTGTGCTATGGAAACCAGGCCATCCCCAAGAAACCTTTAGGTCATTACCAGTGCAAAAATAGGCATGAATATACTACTACAGGTCATCATCCTCAAAAACTGGGAGGGTTTGGAGGTATGGGACTCTTGTAATTTAAAAGGTTGACATTTTAAGACTTTTCAGTAGACAATTCTCAAAAGCTCTTTGTTCTAAAATTATGTTAAAATAGGTTTCTTTCCAGAGTTTCCATTTTACTATGCCATAAGACAGACCAGAGACGATTCTACCCAGAATGAAGCTCTGGCACCTCTGCTTCTTGTCTTGGAGAAAACCATCTTTGGGGAAAAAGAGAGTGAAAGTTATCTAGAGTATCTTAGAATTTCCATGATGACCATTCATTCTGCATCTCTGTCTTTTATTGTCTATGTCCTGGTGCCTACTCTGTTCAAAGACCCAATGTTTATACCTACATGAGAACATCCACAAAACCTACTGTTCCTCAGAGATTCTGAGGAATCTGACCCACCCCCGTGTTGTCCCTCACCAATTAAAGACTGCTGGAAACAACATTGCATCTGCAGCCACTAGTATTTCTTTTTGTGAATCTAAGGGATTGATTTATGAAACACTTGTGCAGGGGGTTCCTTATGGACAAAGGACACTCAAATCTTAAAAGTAAATGGCAGTGCAATGATGCAAAGGTATGGAAAGGGCAGATGAGACACAGGAAAGCACCAATGGTTGGGAGGATGCTGAGGATTTCTCTCCTAAGAACACATTGTTCTTTGGTGTTTTTCTGAATTTTCCATTAACTGGGATCACTCATTCTTAGCTAGGTGGTACCCTGGCACCAAGAAATTAAAGTATGCTACCCAAGTGTTTCTGAAACTAATTCCCAACACTGGGTGCTACAGACACATGAAGAGCTCCTGAAAGAAGGATCCACCCTGAACCCTGAGCCCAGGCACAACGCAATTTCAACCTTCCTTATTTTTCATCTTCAGCTGAGGTAATCTGGGAGCCTAATTTGTGTGGCCTCTCCCAGCTACACTTCCCACCTGAAGGTGTACCTTCCATTCTAACCAACAGAAACATCCCTTCCAGCTCTCCTATGAACATTAAGCAGAAGTTACTGGCTCACAGATTTCTTTATGATCTCTTTGAAAAGTTACTGCATAAGGTGTTCCTGAAACTGAATTTGTCAATCTGATGTCGTCTTTTTTTGAGTTGAAAGACTTCAAGTGGGTTTTTTTCTAGGCATCTAGTCCTAATTCAGAGGAAATCCTAAGCCTCAAACCACTAATTACACTGCCAATCTAGCTTATTATTTCCTCTGTTAAGTTCAGGAAAGGAATAAGCAAGACTGACTTCTCTGTGTAGTCTGGCTCTTTTCAGTCAAAATTTTACGAAAAAATAACCAAGCCCAGCGTTGAAAGAAGTTTCTGTCCTTCTTACGCATCTCTCATCATGAGTCCAGCTACCTGGTGATATTAAATATTTCAGCAAACATTAATAGAGAGATTTTTGAAGTCAGAGTAGCTACTGTACTTGACCTTTCAGGTCTCTAAAAAAAAACTTCAAAAGATTGCTTTCTTATAATAAGGTAAGACCTGAGGATCTGGGGCTAGAGTTTAAGTACCTATTTTATAAAGAAATCAAGGAAAATTAGGTAGATAAGTATCTGTAATGATCTAAGCCCAAATTATTAAGTTAGACTGTTTGAAATATTTTTGGTTTTATTCCTTAGTCTTCTGTTCACTTGCTTCAGAAGTTTTATTTAACAAATTCTGAACTAGCCACATCTGAACATCAAGTGCTGAACGAAAGATTTGTTCTTGGCTGATTTATAGAGTTAGAAGCGGCCAGTGCAATGGCTCTGTCTTCCAGAAAAAAAACTCTCCATCCCCTCCCTTCAGAAGGAAAAAAATCATAGTGTCCCACTTTCAGTGTCACCTTATTTTTACCTTATCAATTTCTACAAGTTTTCCAGCTCTAGGAGTCATAGCCTTCAACCTTCATTAAAAGAAACAAAAAAAGCTCTGTCCTTCACCTGCCACATTTTTTTAAAAACAGGCTTTGTGAGCAAGTCTGCAACCTCAGTGTAACCCTGTGATGTGCAAAGGCAATGACTGCAGAAAGCTTCCTCTATTTATTATTCATCACAGCACAAAACAATATGCAATTTAAAAAAAAATAATCATACTTCAAAAGCACTTACAGACTACCTGAAGCCTAAATTGACAGGTGACCACAGGAATCAAGTTAAAATAAAAGCTTTTGCACAAAGACTATGATTTCTGTATGGTATAATTTCTACCGCTGCTGTACAGGTTTTCACAGAAGGGCATCATGACATCTGTCCCATCTAATCACACACCATTAGTGAGGAAGGCACGATTATCAAAATAGACCTTCTGTGAAGTTGTAACCTTCTAAAGATTATGATAATAATTGCTCTAACTGTAGTGAATTAAGTGTATGATTCTATAAGCACAGATAAGACATTTTTATCTCCCAGGTAGTGCTGGGTACTGCACTTGCTGCTGTCCTAGGGACATCAGAGCTGATAGAGCTGCAAGTATGTCCACATCAGAAATCACTCATGTATGTAGATCAGATGTAAAGTGGCATGAATGCTGCAGTTCTCTGGGCAGACACTGATTAGACAGAGAAACCTGCCTTTATACAAGTACAGAGTCATTCCTCCTCCATTCATAAAGCCTGCTACAGAACAAACCCCTCTTCCCTGTGACAAGACTTGAGTGTGGTTGAATCTGAAGTTTCAGATAACATTTAGGATAATGTTCCCATCTCAAACCAGTATCATGTCCTGGTGGATTTTTTCTGAATTGTATGACTCAATTACTCTTGAATTACTAGAATTAATGCATTTCTGACCTTCCTCTGAGGGCAGCATAGGAAGCTGAGAATCAGACCTCATGGGGGTGTGACAGCAGTGCTTAGAGTGATCAAAAACGCAAAGCCTTGTTAGAGGAAAGGTGAAGTCCCCAGTACTCACACAGCGCAGTGGTGAGCTTCTCCGGCTGGTCATAGTGCACCATCGCGACGCAAAGCGTGTTGAGGGCAACCACACAGAGGACGATCCAGTAGAAGCTCTGAGCTTTCACCATGCGCCGAATGAAGAACCGGAACATTTTCTCTTTCCTCCTGAAGTAAGATGAGCTCTCGTTCTTCCCACTTTTCAAACTGGCACGGGCAAAAGGAGACCCTGGGACAGAAAAAAGAGTCACCACACCACATCCCAGCAGGTGAAAGGCTGGAGGATGTTCCTGGGCACACAGACCCATTCCCAAGCACCAGAAACATGGCTGAGCAGAAAGCTGGGCACATGGAGTATGGACTGAGCAAGGGCATCTTGCTTGCAATGACATTGTGAGGGATGAAGGCTGGGATTTTAAAACTTCATGAATGAATGCCCAGCTTCACTATCTAAAGAAATCTGGCTTCCAACTATTTGTAGCAGTCTCAATTGTCCCAGGTTAATCCATGACTTTTGGGTTAGTGGTTGACTGGAGAGATAGAAAATACCAGGCACAGTGATTTCTCTGCCCGTGGTGTGAAGCACATCTTCTTGGAGCTGGCTGGTTGTCAACAGAAAAGCTGGTCCCTATTTCCCCTACTCCAAGGAACAGACAAAGACCCAGCCTTTACTACGGAATTGAGTGAAGTGTCCTTATTGTACTCTCCAACTTCATGTGTTTCTACAGCAGAGGGCTCAATCTGCCTCCATGCATCAGATTTTGGGCACAGCTACTCATTTGTATCAATTCTGCCCATATCAGCTACATTTTTAGTCTGGTCTGAAACCTTGGAAAAGAGTCAAATGTTTCAACAATAGGAAGCTGGCTGAAGAAATTATTCCTAATGTAAGCTCTCCCCCTGTGGTAGCAGGGAATGATGGAAAGGCAATCTCGGGCCAGTGCTGAGGCAGGAGAAATCAGCACACATTAGCAATAAACACACACGTCCTTTGGAGTCCCTCTGCAACAGCCGCAGACACTGTTGCTAGCAGGGCAAATCGTGATTGCTGCAGGCTGTCCACTACCTGCTTCATGCTGTGCTGGCACCCCTCAGAAATTACTATTCAACCTTGTTTCAAGGTGGCTTGTGGCAAGGTAATATGCCACTGCTCTTCCCCATCATGGGACAGAACCCCCCAGTGAGCAGGCTGATCAGGACACACCACACCATCCTGCTTTGGACCACACACTATGAGAGCAGGTGACTTGCATGGGCTGCAGGTGGAGATGGCTGAGTTACATGAACAAAGTGTTCTGGCTGTGGCAGCCCAATTTTGGAGTGTGCTCGCCTACATTTCAACACTTGGAAGGGGTGGGAATCTCACCCTTTTTCATCCTACAATAACATCAAACACAGCACCCATAGAAAGGATGGAGCAACCAGATGTGACAGCAATGGGTTCTCCAAGCCTCACAGCTACACAAGAGCGTGCTGTGCCATCTACCCAATAGAAAGCAAACTCTGCTTCATTTCACATTTCTGGCCATCCACCAACATGCCAAATGCAGAGCTGGCCCTGGCCAGGCTTTGAACAAACTCCTTGTGGAAAAGCTCAGAGTGCTGGTTCTGCTAGTTTGATAATCCTCCCTTTGACAGGTGGGGTTTGTTTTTTTAAATAAATCATAGCACTCATCTTTTTTCTTTAAGACAACAAAATGAACAACAAGTTAAGACAGAGGCTGGACCGTGTTGTAATACTGTTTAGCAGGTTAAGACCTCTCAGATATTAAAGCTAGTCTGTACTCTGAGATTTGCAAGGGAATAGTCTGCTGCCCTTTCGTCCACTCTCTACTGGCTCTGCTGATCTTCCAGAAAAGAAAAGCAGCAATATTTAAATTGATCTAAATGCAGAAAACATCCACTTCTCCAGACTTCTCTGTCTGGCAATCAGGACAGTGTCTTATGTCTGGTACAGCGTGGAGAGTGGGAAGGTAAAAGGAGCCAGCATCTACAGCTGCACAATTATTAGTGCAGAAAGAAAGGCTGAGAGATAGGGCAAAAGAAAATAAATGTTAAGAACAACTCTAGAGAACACACTGGGAAGTGTTTACCACTATAGAGCTTTATAATGCAATTATAAGGCTCATTGAGGTACTTATGTTTGAATTAAAGTGCAACGTATTCAGCCAACGGCCAGCAAGAGACCTGTCAAAGTCTCTACCTCTCTGGTCTGCATCTTCCCGTTGCACTCAGTAATTATATTGTTAGTTCTTCCACGGTCCTTATGCTCCCATCTGCAAGACGTTATAGGAAACCATCCAAAAAAACCTTTTCTCAAAAACATATTCGTTATGCGTAATTGCCCATATGATCTGATTGTTTATGTTATGCAGAGTTTCAGCCTTTTCAGGAGCCTGCAGAAGTATCTGCTTTATCCTTTTCTTCTTTCCTGCCTTGTTCCACAAATCAAAATCAAAAACACTTTTCCTAAGTGGGTGAACCACTCGCAGAAGGTGGAAAGCACTGCTGTTATTTTCCCTGCCATATGCTCCCGAGACAGTTCCCAGCTCTGCATCAGATTATCCACGAGTCCAGATGCTCCATCATCCGTTGCCACCTGAAATGCTGAATTCAAAGATCTGCTTGCATGGCATGGGTGCCCAGAGCCTGCAGGGACTTGGATGTGAATGCAAAGATCTCATACTTATTGCAACCATGAACAAATGTTCCAAAAATGACTATTCCTTGTTATCCATGCAGGGATCCGAGCTGCCCAAAATAAAACAAAAATGCACACGGTTGCTGCATTTTGCCCTCTTTCAGCAACAAACCTCTCTTAGAAGTGTCAGCAGTTTAGCCACAAAACCTGCAGCCTGCTCAGCCTGGGGGACTGTGGCAGTTCAACAGTGGGTGATGGTGTCAGTAGCGTGCTGAGCAACATTCATTTCCTGTAACCAGGTCTTCAATTAAAGGGAAAAAAAAATCCAGCAGCAGCTGTAGTCTCTTAAAACGTTAATGCTAAATTTCCAAAGAGCATTTCAGGCACTCATGCTTGCAAGCATATACAGACATGTACTCTCAAATGTACTGTTTGTGCTGCTGCTCTTCTGCATCCAGGATTTGCTGCTTTGTGGTAACTGGGGTGCCAAGACAGTTCTTTGGAAGATAATGAGAACATCTGCTGCTTCAGCAGAAAAACAAAATACAGACTCAAACAACAGGGACAGGAATAAGCAGAAGAGCTAACTACAAAGCAGTCAGGAAGATGTCTCCCCATACAGCAAGTAAAAGCCTGAAAGTTCTTTCAGTTGATGTCCAAAGCTCTCCCCTTGGATGGGGTGCTGTGTGCTCAGAGCCTGCCACACCCTGACCTGCTCCTACCTCTCCACCTGGCAGTGTCTCAGGAGGGTCCAGCTCTGCTCACTGCAGAACAAGCAGTACCTCTGTAGCCTGACAGTGTCTCGTTCTCCAGAGCTGAAGACACCAAACTGGCACCATCAATGCTGCACTCTGCAGGATGCCACACTCCACATTGGAGGTGTGTGGGTAATTGCCTGCACACAGGTGTGTTAGCTCAGTATCTGGCTTTAAAAATGTAAAGAATTGCTTTAAGATGCTCTTTTAAGATGAAAATAAGAGAATTGGGGCCACTGCCCAACATTTCCCAGTAACCATTCAGCCGGCAAGGGCTGCAGAACTATACACTGTGCCTTAGTGGCAGATGTGACTAAGTGTCCACTTCCTCTCCTTCCTACGACAGATGAGGCTTAGCAGCATCATTTGACGTATTTGGGCTTCATTAGCATAAATGAGCATGTTCCAAGCAGAACCACAGCCTGGCCAGCACAGCATGGATTCTCCAAGCATTTTGGCAGGGCTCTTTTTAAAAAGTGCAGCATGCAATAGCTGAGCAGGGCAGCATAGGGAGAGGGTGAAGCCATGAAGCCATTTGCTTTGCTAAGTTGAGTGCTGCTGCAGGAGCAATGAAAATTCTCCTTCTTGAGCCTTCAGCTTCTGGAGCAAAGGAGCCACTCGGAGGAAACACGACATGAACAGGTTTAGGTGGAGATCTCAACCTTGGGGAATGCAAAGCCAGTACTCACCAACGGAGCAAATGTCTGTGAAATGGTCCTCACCTTCTTCAGCATGAATCAGGTCGTTTTTGCTCTTCTTTATTGCAGCTCTTTTCAACACTGTGTGCAAATTAAAGAGAAAATGCCTTGTGAGCATTCAGAGTGGATTCTCTCTCCCCCTCCCTTCACTCTGCAGGGCCAGCATTTACTTCCCAATGCCAGCTTCAAGCTCTCACACACGGTTAAGCTCGAGAAAATCAGACAACCTACAACTTTGCAGGGCTTCTGTGTGCTTTGGTGCCAGGGTCATTTATTTATTTAACCTTCTAGATCTTGAAGGTTTGCCAGGCACAGGTTTGCACACTTACANNNNGAGCCCCAGTGGGTTATGAGATGAGTGCTTCTATCCATTAAAAACATTAATGCTGTTTACAGTGTGCATCATTAAGAAGTCAGCATTTATGGTGCTTGGATACAGTTTATCACAGAGCAATGCCTTAAGGAGCAGAAATGCTACATTGAAAGCAACTGCCACAAACCAGTGAATATAATCTTAATAGCACCCACTGTACAATTCCTTCCCTCTGGGGATATCATAACTCTTTGAAAACACACTTTGTCCACCAGCATTTTTTGTGGGGAGGGCAAATGTCACCATTCCATTTTACTCGACAGGGAAAGAACTGCAACCTAAGGCTCGGAGAGGTCTGCACCATTCACCCAGTGCACAAGGGGTAAGGCAGGAACAGCGTGGACACTGCTCCCATCACCACCTACCTGCAAAACCTTGAGAACTAGCAGAAAAAAATAGGTTGATACAGTTTTGTAACAGCTTCAAGACATACAGTAACTAAGCACCATTTGCTATCAGCAGTAAGACACCCCACGGTGTGGTGATACATACTGTTCAGGAGGCACACACAGCAAACCCACTCACTCTGCAGCGACTGCCCGGGGGTAGGTTCGTACGAGAAGATCCCCTCACTCTACACAAATTTCCCTGCCTTGACAGAGAAATGGATACACTTCTTCCTCCGCAGCTAAGGCAAGCGTTAGTGCTTCTGTCGCTTCAAAGAAACACCCAGAACACCACCCAGGTTCGGAGAGACTCGAAGAGGAGAGGATGCTCTGAACCTGTGATCTGGATCCAATTTTTTTACAGATAATCACTTTTGCTCTTTTCTTCCCCACTCAGCAGTAGGCTGACTCTCCTCAGTCCCAGCAATACCAGCTTTTGGGTCCTTCAGGCTGCATCTGTCCCAGTACACTCCAGCATGTCCAGGGTCATCCCCAATGATGGAACATAACCAGCCCTGGGAGTAAAGTTTTACAACATTCCCTGGCATGAATTGAGTACCCTCTTGTTTATCTTCTCCCCCAGATAACTCCTGTATGTGTTTAGCAATTAGGCCGTGCCATCTCTCCAGGCCCCTTGGATGCAATGTCCCTCTGTTTTGGAGACGAAGACAATTTATCAGCGTAGATGTGGGCTGCTCCTTATCAGTTGGCTTTGTGGCTGGGAACATTGCCAGGCTCCTTCAGCTTACTAGTATAGAGGGAGTGTTAGTACATCTGGGTCTTTACTCCATGGCCTGTACCCACCTCTAGTTTGCTTACACCACTCAGCTTTTTCAGACTACTCTTCCAGACACTCATTTCAGCTTGAGACTGACAGCCCTGGCTGCACCCACGTGCCGGACAAACTTCCCCAGTGCACGCACACCCATGCACCCGCACACACGCACGAGGACTTGCCAAGCACACCTCAGCCCTGACCTTCTGCAGCCCCAGCTCGTCCATCCCCGAGTCCTCCTCGAGCACAGGTCACCAGGCCGGCCAAGGCAGACCAGCAGCCGGGTGCCCGATGGCTCGAGGAGCTTTGTGTGTGGCTCGGAGCGAGGTGCAAAACCACGCGGGAAGCATCACCGGTGACCTGGGCACGTGGGGCTGCGGGGAGGAAGCTCTGCCCCGCTCTACCGCCTAAGCCCCTGGTGATTTGCAATCCACTCACTGTTGTAGCTGCTGCCGCTGCTAGTCTCTGCCGGTGCCGTGCCTTGTTGAATCGGCCCTTCCGAGGCGGCCCTCCCTGACAGTGAACGGGAGGAGAAAAAAAAAGAGGAGGGAGAGGGAGGGGAGGGGAAAGGAGGAGACATGGGAGGACGAAAGATGGTCAGAAAAGGGAGAGGGAAGAAACTTTAACTGAACTTTGACTGGCTGTCACATCCTAAGAGCTCATCGGTCTGGAGGCACAGGGAGAGTGGTCCCCATAGCCTGGCTGCACCTGCGTCCAAAGCTCTGTCCCTCCAGCTGTCCTGCAACGCTGGGGTCACACGTCGGAAGATAGGATCACCACACCCTGTTATGTCTTACTGCTTACAAGTAACAGGGGTCTTAGTCTCTTTGTCAAATTCATTTGGAAACCTCGGTTTAGAGCCCTGCCTTCTCTCAGTCAATGCTTTTCTCTTCTGGCATCCGCTCTGCAGCCTACCCCTGACACAGCCAGCCACGCTCGGCAGAGGCTGACTGCTGTCCCCATCACACTGTGGTCCCACGGGCAGATCCCCATCCCAGAATGGTGTGTCGCATAACTGCTCATCATCCACCTGCAACCTCAAAAAGACCTGATACGGGAAAAGGGACTCTTTAGCCCGACTTATGCCAAGTGCATGCAAGAGTGTGTTCCTCACACCCTCCTGGTTACAATGGAAAGCCACGTCAGTGTACAGCAGGTGAACCTCTCACATGTCACAGGAGGAAAACCGCACAGCAAAAGGACCTACCGTCCAGAGGAGATTTCTCTTCTGCATTCTTGTCTTCCTCTGCCAGCATGACCTCCTCTGTAAAAGGAAAAACAACAAGATTCAACCTCAGATTTATCACATCCCTGCTCCAAAAACAGCTGAGCTCGATGTAGCAGGCATCTGTCCCAGCTGCCATCAACCTTGCCCCATTGTATCACCCGGTTACACCAAGTCTGTGGAGGAAGGGATGGCTCAGAGAGCCATATTTCTTACCCTGTGCCCCTCTCACACAGGGGAAGGAGGCCAGACAGCCACTGGAAGGCTGTCTGACTTCCTCCATCATTTCCCTCTTCACAATGAACCACCCACTCCAGTTTCTTTACTCAGCTATCTGGAGAGAAAGAACCTTCCTTCAGGTCCAAAGCAAGACCACAGGGGTCTACAAGCCAGAGGATGGCCCCTCATGCCCAGCCACATTAGAGACACTGTTTGAGAAGTCAAAGATGCTCTACAGCCATTGCTGCTCTTCTGCCTCCACCAATAAGACCATGACTCTAGCCCAGGGGAAACAAATCTCAATCTCATGGCACAGGGTAAGACAAGCAGGGCTGGCTGCTATATGTCAGCTGTGCCACATCACAGGGGACAGAATGTCACCAAGTAGCCATTAGCTCAAATCTTAGCCCAAATAAGATCCACAGCAAAGTCACCATGGGGGACTTCTGGCTAGCACTGCTCAGGTTGTGCAACATGGGCAAGATCCCCATTGTTGGCTTTCCATTGCTGCTCCAAAATACAAGTTTATACTTTCCAACAGTAAAAGAACTCAGAAAACACTGAAAAAAACCAACCCCCCCAAACTGACTCATTTGTATTTACATGAAAAACAACCAAATTTCCTGAGGTTTCACAATGCAAATGTCATCACCCAAGTCAATTTGCAGCAGACACCACACTGCTCCAGCACTTGAAACTGTACAGTTCATCCGGCCAGAACCACAGATCTGTTGTAAAATTATGTAAGGATTTTCTTCTAAAGGACAACTAAAGCAAACAAAATATTGAGTTGGCAGCGGATAAACTGCACACTGCCCTGCATTATTATAAATGACAAATTCTTTCACGCATTTGGCCTAGATGCAATTTGGGATCTTACTAAATCATCTGACACTGTGTTCCCACAAAATCTTGCTTTAAAGTCTATCTAACCCAGCCTAGAAGGAAGGCTAACTGAAAAAAAAACAAACACCAAAAAACCCAAAACCAAAAAAAACAACCCACCAAACACGAGGACAAACATAAAAGTGTATAGCTTAAAGCCATCTGGAAGAATACTGGAGGGATCAGCACCACCACACAAGCTTTATGTAATCTCTTTATTAATCATCTGGGAGAGAGAGTTAATGATACATTAATAAGACAACAAACTGAGAAGGCTGAAAAATAATATTCAGGAGAGAGGAAGGCTTGAAAACCAAGCAGAGGAGAACAAAATAAGAAAATGCAAACTAATGCACCAGAGACGTGGAAGAGGGTAAGGAATGCAATGGTGCTTAGAGAAGGTTAAAAAATGTCAGGTGAGATGACAACTTTAAAATGCATGAAATCCTTTCAAAAACCCACAAGCCAGTACAATTCAGGTGTTCTCCAAGGCTCCTTAAAACAGGTCAGAATACTGAAATGGGCTTTTTTGATAGTTCAAGAGAGACATCTCTCAAACAGGCACCTCAGAAACCAAAAGGTTCTTCCAGAGTCTTATCTTGGGAAAAGCCATGCTGGTGTTTTGCAGCTAAAAACGTGGAAGTAGTTAAACAACACTTAATAATGAATGTGACCAGCCTCAAACACATAAATGGCATGGTTTAGATATGGAGACCTCTTCCCAAGGCAGCTGGACAAATGGTCTACAAATGTGAAACACAAAGTCCACCTGTGCTGGCAGGACCATGAGCTCAAGATGTTAATACAGTTGACATTTTCCTATAGATTTTTTTCAAAGCCTACATTGCTCATGGAGTGTGATTTTAAAAGCTTTATGTCATATCTGAAGGTGATATACCCACATCACTGCATAGGACTATGGCATAAAACCAAGTCTAGCTCCCAGTACCAATGGAGCCAATAGTGCCATGTAGATGTGCCTGCACTGCTTTGGATCCAGGGATCAGTTCAGTCATCGGTACTTTGAGGTTCTCCAGTGAGTTCCTCTGCATAACACAGATGTGTGTTTTTCCTGTCCGCATACTAGCAAATTGCAGTGAGAATTCAAAACCATTTGGAGCAGAGTGTATGTTTAGGTCTGACAAAGAGCAAGTATAGGAAAGCGAGCACATCCCAGAGGAGCTCTTCTGCCACTCCCAGAAAGAGAAGCTGACTTTTAGATGGCATTTAGTAATTAAATGGACTAATACAAGCTACAGCAGAGAGTGGACATGCAGGTGGTGAGCAACAAAAGCAATGAGGTAGTGAAGATCAGGAGACAAGCAGCTGTTCTTCAGGGGATGTACCCAGATGAGTGTAATGCAAGAGAAGAAGTGTCTGCAGAAGGAAGAACTCAGCCAGACCCAGCACACTTACTGGTCAATGCTCTGAGGGCTGTTGGTTTCAGCCACATTTTGTTAAAAGAAAGAACCTATTAGGTGGAAGCCAAATTCTGCACTTGATTCATATCCGTGCAGGAAGAACATCATTGTACTGGTTCCTTTCAAAGGTCTCCAACTTTAAGAGGAAAAGAAATTCTTCTTTTCCTCAGTTTTGAGTGGTCTCTTGTTTTGTGTGTTCCTCTAATAATTTGTCATCACTCTCCACTGTTCTTTAGGCAGCAGGGGAGGAGCAATCCCAAATCCCCAGGTCAACTCTGGGGACTGTGAAGTGTATGAATACATTATTATCATGATTTGCAGTGGTGTACTGATGCCATCTGATGTTACAGCATCACCTATGTCCCCATGACCAGACTGATGAGAGGTTTCACCACACTGAGGTTTCAGAAACCAGAGTGATAAATGCCAGTGGGACCTTGGAATTTTTCAGGTGTGACAATTTGATATCAACATATCTTCACCCACAAAGCACACACTCCTTCATGACAACTCTGCAAACCAGCTGAGCCTTTGCCCCAAATTCAGGCCTTTGAGTTGATGCCCAAACATACCTCCATCCCTAGACAGACCTCACCAGGGGTCAGTTTTACTGTTCCCTTAAAACAAACAAAAACCAGGCTCCACCTACACCATTCCCTCAAGCCTGACTTCCATCCACCATTGCTCCCCAGGTCTCTCCCTTGATAGTCACTCCTATTTGTCTTATATCCTCTGGGAAACCAAAGGACCACATTTACCCTAGTGAGGCTTTGCATCATTTTTAAAGCCTGCTAAAGAGACAGCTCAGCAGGCTACTCATCATTGCTATGATTTTTTGATTTTATTCTTTTTTTAAGCCATAAGCAGAGGATCAGAAGTTGCATTGCCTTTAGTCATCACTGTAACGCAGACACTGGAAGGAGATAATTAGGATGCTTGAAAAACCCCCAAACAACAGTGCCTCTACATTAGAAAAAATATTCAACAAAGAGACAGCATCAAATCAGCAACTTCCAGCCTCCAAACAAAGGCACAGGGGCTTCACTAGGATATCAGAGCAAGAGGAGGTGCCTCAGCAGTACAATTAATTGCTGGTCGTTAAGTGCTAACAACACACAGCAAGTTACAGGACTGGAAATAAAGGCAAACCTTGTACTGAGGAACTGGCAAGGTGAACAGAGCAGGCAAAGCAGCAGAGAAATGTGGTGCCCCTTCTCTTTGGCATGGGGAGATAGGACATTGTGGGCTCAAAAGAAGAGCGGATTACAGGAAATAACTCTCATTCAACAGGCAACATAAGTCAGAACAAAGAAAGAACAACTGAATTTAACTGCTGAGGCTTCAGGCTTGCTGTATAGAAAAAGTGAAGTAAAATGCATCCCTTTGAAGAAGCCGTCACGCTGTCACAGGGGACTCTAATTTGTCTTTCTGGCAATTATCCCCCCTTGCGACCTCACACACATTGCTGCCCTGTTTCATTGATGTAGGTGTCTTTTCATAGCTGTATCAGGGGGCTTGTTGCTCTGTTTCTTCTACAGAAAGCTGAAACCTGAGGTTCACAAGTGTCAAGGAATGGCATTCAAGTTACAGGGAGCTGGAAGAGAGGTTAAACCCATTCCCAAAGCTTGCTTACTCCCAGTGAAAAGAAACACTCAGAATCAGCACTGTGTGAAAGAGATGGACTTGGAAAGAATTAAAATGCAAAATACATGCAACTTGATTAACTCTGAACTGAAAGACTTTCAGCCTCTGAGCAAAGTGTTTTCAAAATGATGCATGTCCTTGTAAGATAAGAGAAACATCTTCAAAAGAATATTTGTGGGCTTATAAGCGCTTTACTCTGTGCAGAGAACTTCCAGTTCTCTGCTCTCCGTTGGAAATGCAGCATGACAGCCTAATAGTTGCTACAGTTTTGAGGAGTTTAATGGAGAAAGCGGCGGTGGGAAAATCATTTGCATGAATTACACTGCTTGGCTTCACCAGTCTTTAATTCCTCCGAAAGGCACAATTTCAAATTGACTTGCTACCACTTGTGCACAGACCCAGCGAGAACATGAAACGAAGAGCAGAGCCTGTCCCAGCACGTGGCAGGGATGGAACAGGACAGGGTTTGCTCATCACCAACAAGACTTTATTTGACATTGGCAGAACTGAAGAGGAGACCTTTGGGGAAAAGAACTGTTGCCTCGTGCCTGGAGGAGCAACACAGTGTGAAGCACTGCTTTTTATACCTGCATCAGCTGAATTCTAGTGGTGGGGAGAGTTGGTCCCTTTAAAGGATTCACTGAAAAACAGACAGTTGAATTTATTCTTCAAGATTAAATCCAAGATTGCAGGTCTGTTTCTGACTGATTCATACAGTTCACTTCTCAACCATAACCATACAGAGAGTCAATGTTTATGACCTTGACATGGCAATTACCCTACGGATTTTTGGCCTGAATTGTGTGAGATGCAAGAAATGATAGGATTTGATCATTACTTCTGACCTGTAACTTGTACTAGTTTTACAAGACTGAAATCTAATGGATTTGAATATACTTGCACATTTCGAAGTCGTTTCAGGCAGCACATTTCTTCCTGCCATCCTTTACTGTAACTCTACGAAGTCACAGTTTTCCCTGGCCACATGATATGGGAATTCTACATGAAATCACCAGGTATCTCATTTGAAAAGATTTAAACCCTCTTGGCTACCCTGTGTATTCATTCTTCAACGTGCATCTGAGAAAGAAGTAAAGTTAGAAGCTTCATACCTGGCCTCTGTATAATCTTAAGTGAAGAAAGACAATTCAGACTCTAAGGAAATTGGTCAGACTGTGGGTTAATTATTTCTTTTCTTTCAAGTCACGCATGTCTAAATTCAGCACACCATTATAATTTTCTCTTTCATTCCCCAGTCCCTTTTTCAGAAGGCATTTGTTAAGCACTTCATCAACTAAGACTTCCTGTATTAACTGTAACTCACACAAGCACTTGAACATTAAGGTTGTCACTGTTTCAAACACCTTGGTACAGATCCCTCAAGCAAATATGCAGCTGAATATATTAAACAATACACATTTAAAACAGCCTGAGCTATGTTTGCTTCAGTATCAACCACAGCTGCACTTCTGGTGATTTATCAATAGGGAGCTGGCACCACAATCTTTCAGCTCTGCCAAGGTACCTGCTTGAAAACTTCACAAGTACATTTATTAATTTTTTTTCCTTTTTATACTCTTATTTTACCACTGGAAAAAAGTTAAAAGTACCACCGGAAAAAAAGGAAAATGTAAAAGTCAGTTATTGAAGAGCCAGGCTATTAAAGAAATTTCATTCTTGTAACACAAATGTAAGACAAGTCATTAGACCAGGTCTGGAACACCTCCAGTCAGACAGCACTTAAGAGGTAGAAAACAAAGACCCATTGTTTTCCTCTGTAGGACTAGACAGTCTACAATTTCAGTGTAAGAAAGGGCTGATAATAAACAGCCTCACAACTTCATCTTAACCACCTTTTTAATGCAATATTCACAGCAAGAGATAATACAGCATCGTTCAGATTGCGAGTAGAGAAGGCTGTGAGAAACATTAAAGACACTCTAGAGTGGTCAATAAATTATGACCACAATGCTAAATTAAAATAATTGTTTACAAATGGGAGGTAGTGTACAGACAAAGTAGTGATTTTAGTCACTCGAATACTTTCCTTGGTACTAAACCAGCTACAGCCCTTGAGGCAAGAACTTGAGCACTACTGAGAACAACAAGTAAACCTCCTTTCAAACTTCAGCACCTACTCAGAATGTGTAAAACATTACAGAGCAAAACCAATCAGATTTAGTATCAAGATACCACTTTATGAATCACTGGAATGAAGCTTTCCACTCTTCCTACCTTGCACCAAAGATAAATAAGGAAAAAAACGAACAAACAAAATACTCAGAGAAGATACTATAGCTATTAGAAGCCTGAGGAGCCTTCCATGGGAAGAGAGGGAATTGGGCAGATTGATTCTGCATGCTTTAGAGCAGAAAAAAATAAGATGAAACAAGTTAGAGAGAGATCAGAGAAAGAAAAGTAATAAAAATAAAATATGAAGTGCACTCCTGAGCTCTTCCCTCTCACTGCAGAATGCAACAGATGTAAAAGCGAAGACAGGACATAATGTTTGGTGGATTGCTTTTTTTTTTTTTTTAAAAAATCAAACCAACTGTTAACATGTGGAACTCCTTGCTACAAGATTCAACGAGGACAAGGATTTAAAAACATTTAGATATTCACATGAATAATAACAAAGTCTTCCAGAGTTACATTAGAGCAGAATACCAAGAGCTTTTGCTCTTTATTTTTTGCAATCAGCTTATTGCATCTCGCTGCCTGGGGCTGTTGCAAGAGATTTCTGCCCAGGCTGGGCTGTCTCTGACCATTGTTTCCCATCCCAAGCAGTTTTCTTTGGCCATTGTCCCACGGTGGTTCTGAACAAGGAAGACTGATTATCTAGTTTGGAAATTTATGATCATTTCCTAGCTGAAATCCTGGCCTCTCAAACAGAAATAGGAAGTCCCCATTGAGGGTGCAGTCCCAGATGGCAGCACCTGAATTCTAAGCACTTGATTCTCTATTTTGCTTTGCCTTCACACTAACTTTTGTAGTCAAAGATTTACTAACACTGCTAAGTTGATTTAACTATTGTTACTATTCAGCTGTACTAGGAAGCTTTTTTTATATTCCTATTGTATTTTCAACAATGCCCTTACAGAGTATTTCCATTATTCCCCGATTCAGCTCTTTTGCATACACTTTTCTGTTCTAGAAAACCTTCTGGATATTGTGTTATTAAACAAAATGATGGGCATTGTACAACAGTTTCACTCTGTAATGACATGGCATTTATTCAGCACTGGCAACACAGAAATAGAATAGTCAGCTGTTCCCACAGGGATGCAAAGTTGGAGTGGAGACTGGCTGTATGTTTTATAACTTCTCCACCTCAACTTCCAGGGAAGTTCAGCTAATGACCTCTGCACAGCTCTTCTTGGCAGAACAGTCACCAAAATGAAATGCAGCAACCTACAGCCATGCAAGGGAATTCTCATCTTTATTTTACTGATAGGGAAAGCAGGATTTAGGACTAAGAAATCACAGGAGCCTTAAAAGCAAGATGGCACTAGAGCCAACACAGAGCCATGGCACATTCTGCTCCAGCCACTTGATTAACCATCAATTAATTTGAATTTGAGGAAACACAAAAGCTGTAAACAAATGGGAAGACAAATTATAAACAGAAAGGAAAGTGAATGGTTCTTTTTTTGAACCCTACTGAACCACAGACTCCAGTGTGGTTACCTAATTGAGGACAGTTGCTGTTGAACAGTCACAGGGAATAAAAATCCGTCAGTACAATTGGCACTCAGTTGTCACTCCGTATAGTGCTATGGGAAAAAATGGGTCCAAGCCACCATATAAACTGCTGCTACTTCTTCCTATTTTACATTTCAACGCTCCAGCCTTTTCCCTCTCAGGCCAGGTTGTCAAAACTCACACCCAGCCCACTGTGCTTTGGGGAGGTGCTGCAGTCACCCTCCCTGGCGCTCCCGGCACCCACAGCCTGGCAGAGCCCCACTTCCCCATGGCTTGCAACCTGGCAGAGTGCTTCAGAGGAGGGAGCAGAAGCAAAGCAGTGGGAACCACGTGAACATACTCTTTCAAACCCAGGTTGTGTGTGTAAAACAGAAGCTGTAAATGCAGGAAAAGAGCCACCTGTACACAGAACAGCACCAGGATGCTCTGGCCCCTGGCATGTGCACTGCTCATGCATGTGCAATGCTGCAATGTGTTGTTGTCACCATGCAATTACTTGCTTGTGTAAGCACATTTTAGCACATTAGGCCTCTAGCAACACTATGGATTTCAAAACCAGGAATGGTGACAGGGTTTCTATCATGATATCAGCCCACTGCACAGGAGTCATAGAATGGTTTGGGTTGGAAGTGACCTTAAGGGTTTAAAACAACCACCCCTTGTCCTATTACTACAGGTGCTGCTAAAAATTTTGTCTCCATCTTTCTTATAGGTCCCCTTTAATTACTGAAAGGCTGCTATAAGGTCCCCTCCTGAAGCCTTCTCTTCTCCAGACTCAATAACCCCATCTCTCTCAGCTTTTCCACAGTAGCACCACAGAGTGCCAGTCCTGCCACTGGGTGACATCAGGTGAGTCACTACATAGCATTGGACCTCGGTTTCCCCATTTGTAAAGTGCAAGGACGAAGCTGACCTGCCTAGAAAGGCACCTGAAAATCAATTTGAGAAACCACTGTTTCCTTTTCTCCCCATCATTGTTTTAAAAGGCATTTTTACAGTAGTCAGGTGTTTCAGCTTCTCAGAAAAGCAAGCAGGGAAGCAAATTAGCCCCAGAAGTTTTCTGGATGCTCTGTGAATGAATTGCACTGTGGTTATGTCAATAAGTACATGTCAGGTACTCTATAACACAGACAGGTTATTGGTAATCTTTACTGGCCAATAAAAAGGAAAAGAAAATCATGCTTTTTTGTTAAATTAGTGCATTTGGGTCCTTGTTAAAGTTGCTCACGACTTGCAATAAAGTGCAATGTTCAGTTATAATAGTAATAAAGCAATGTTAATATGTGCCAGGGTGAGTTTCATGAAAGTGATCTCTGTAGCTCATAAAAATGACACACTGGTGTATTTTACCGTGGTAGCAAGAGAGGCTTATTAAACACCGGTGGTGGAAAGTAAATAAAGTAGAAATTACTCATGTAAGGGAACAATTTCCCCACCACGGAGACTCATAGCACTGTATCACTTTTTATATTATACTGTATTAAGACAATTGCTTTGATCTCAGCAATAAAGCTGGCCCAGCTCCTTTATTTTTGCTTAACCAAACGGAGATCTTTTGCAATAACTTTAGCGTGACTGCTCAGAATCAAGCCCAACAAAAACAAGTCCTGGCTGGACACTCTCTAGTCTTGGGTTACCTCAATGGCCAGCAACACCAAGGACTAGTTCTGGGGCCATTGCCCTCTGTCATCACCAGACTCCACTTGCCACAGAACATATTGAACCAAGATCTCTTGCCTTACCTGCTTTGAAAATCCACTCCAAGTATCCATTTAGTTCCCGTTCAATCTGCTGCTGCCTACGGAGCTTCAGGAAAGCTCGACGATTTTCTACCCTTTCTCGTTCTTTGGCAAATTCACTATGGAGAGAGAAGAGTAAGAAAGAGCATGTCACAAGAGGTCAGGGAAAATAAGCAGCCCCTCTCACCTTTCATATCGTATTCATGAAGCCTGTGAAGTCAACGACAGCAGTAGTGAGTGGAAACCACAGCACACTACATGTTGTTGTCCAACAAACTACTACTTTGATTGTAGCTCAGTTGTTTCTCTTCCTCTCTCAACCTGAAAGAGGATTGCCAACTGCCATGTGGGCACACTTCTTTTGTTCCAGGGCCACACCATATCCACTCCAATGAGATCCTGGTGCATGACCACATATACCTGCCCAGTCACACAACACAAATTATTATTCCCAACACTAAAAACTATCTTCCATCCCCCTGCACCACTTAGCTCACAGCAGAATTTCCTCTAGAAGCACAATACTCTGTCACAGACACACCAGCAGTCTGTCTTGGAAGATATCTACTCGTCCCTTTTAGCCTTTCTCAGAGTTTTCCCAGGCTTAAGCTGACTTTGACAAACACAAGTCAAATGAGAGCTACAAGTGAGGATGGGTACTCTGGGGTTAAGGTGAAATAGCCCATACGCTCTGGGTTTAGGGTAACGATGATCCTGCTGTTTGCTAAAATCACATGAAAAGCAAGTATCTTGACATCAAATCAGAAGAACAGGACTGTACAGGGTAGTCAGAAAGTAAGGTTGATCCAACCATTGCAAAAATCTTGTCCAAGTACATCCTACTGCCTATATTATACTGTATTAAGAACAAATAATGCAGAGAAACAATGCAGAGACAATAATCCACCCCCAAGACACCCACACTGGGGCTTTCCCCAAGGCTCCTTCATATCACCCCTGGGAAGCTTCTGTTGACCCACCTGGAGATATTATGTGCCCAGCAACCACTTACAGAGCTCTGAACCATCCTCTGCAACCCCTCTCTTAAAACACACACTGGGGTGAATCCCACAATACCTTCATCTATATGGTTAAATGTGGGGACGGGCTTTTGTCCCTCACATATACCAGTGGCTCATTCATTTGACATCTTAACCTCACCATATCCTTCAAACCTTCAGTTAACTGTTAATTGTTGCAAACCTTGAGGTAACCATTATTCTTTACTAAAATCCCCCCTAATCATCCACTCATTACCCACACGTTCCTCAGCAGCCAGCAAGGAGCAGGAGAAAGATGGAAGAATGGGGGAAAAAGCAGCTGAAAGTGCCAGAGGCAGCTTCATATTCACAGTCTACACTTCACCCTTCAAAGCTGACACTTCTGCTTCATTTGACAGGACTGACCGACCCGCAGAGAAGGGACTGCAGGAGAACTTGGCTCAGCACTGTGACACACACTGGTACCAGTCACTGATGTGAGAGCTGCCATCAGCTGAGCCATTATCTTGATTTTGGCAGTGCATCCCAGTCTCCTGACTCCCATCTCCTGTCCCCCACCTGACAACACAGCCCATGACCCCATCCTTGAAACGGAGGAAGCCAAAACATTGCTCTGAGCTGACAGCTCCTCCTTGGCATTCAGCTTGTGTCTGCCAGGTGATCTGGGATCCTGCACGTGTCAGCTGGAGCGCCCATTTCCTCCTTCTTCCTTTCTAATGTTCTCATTTCTGGGTCAGTGCCTGCTGGTCGGGGCCACAGACCTCCTCTCAGTTTTGATTTCTCTCTGGAGGGGGAGGAATGAGATCAGACAGCACAAGGTGACAACATGCATTTATAACCTGCCAGACGTGGATGGGCCATGCTTCTTGCGTGCAGGCTCGTATCACCACCAATTTCTCAGAGCTGAGCTGTGCTGGATGGGAGCAGGAGGCAACGCTCAGTGGGGTGGTTCATGAAGGACCGCAGCAGGCAGGAAGGACAGCAGATGAGCCGTGGCACTGCTCCCTCACCCCTCAGGAGCAAGCAAGGGAGAGCTTTCCCTGCAAAGCCTTTCATCCTCTGCCAGCTCCTATGTGGCCTAAGGACAGTAAAAGCTACCCAGGACTTGTCCCTTTAATCTCAACTTTAAACATGTAAGGAAATGAGGGGAACACTTTGCTGAGTTGCAAACCTTCAGGAGTTTCTGTACAGCCACGCATGACTTTTGCAAGACACCAGTGAGGAACACTGCTGAGGTCCAAGCCACCTACGCCCTCCTGTCCTCTGGAGCCAGCAGATTCGGCACTGCGGTAGAAGCTGGGAGGGCAACTTTCAGGAAAAGACAGGACCTTATTCAATGTCTCCTGAGGGCTACAAAACTGTAGCAAAACAGTCCAGGTCAAAGATGGGAGGGTCTTGCTGTATGGTCTTCTTGGTGGAGGAATGCATCACTTGCTTTCTCCTATCTCCATTATAGGATATCCAGGAGATAGGAGAGGTTTGATGCAGCTGGAACTTGTCAAAAGACTGTGTTTTCCTTTATGAAATGTATTAATAAAAGCATGGGTGCGTCTCTCCTCCATTATGTTCATCACCATTCAGAAACGGAAATATTCCCCCCATTTGCAGCAACTGGAAAACTCCCAGAATTTCTGTTCGAGAGCTTTTCAACAAAATTTCAGAACATATTGAAAGAAAAAGGGAAATTTTCTATCAAAATGCTATATTTCATCTAAAAACATTTCAGCTGAAGTTTTCCTGCCATCTCTAAATGAAGACACAGAAAGTCCCATGGGAAGGTTTGGTAGCAGTAAATAAGTTTCCTCTTTTGTTCAGAAAAATTACTATTTATGCCACTAACTTGCAAAAATCTCTGAAATCACCAAAAAGGAAACCTGAGCAGGAAATATGCTGCCCTTTGCCCAGCTTTACTTCCAGGACTTTCTTCACAGATGGTCCTCCACAGTTTGGCCAATTCTGGAATAAGGAATATTGAAAGATGTTCACCCACGCTCACCCTTGGCTCTCACCAACCACCATATGCACCCAAATCCCCCCAAAACATTCATCTTTCAGCACTGTCTGGGGAGGCATTAGGAGGAGGAAAGCAGAAAGGTTGGTACTCCAACACGCAGTACAGCAACAGGAGACACTGCTTTGGAGGAAGCAGAGCTCTGGGTAGATGATTACAATGCATCTTAGTTACAACATGACAGTTGTGAACAACTGATTCTATAGAGACAGCAAGAACAAACAGAAATCAAAGGAAGGACATTCATCATGGAAACCATGTGCCATACCAGCCAAGCTCAATGTGTCACATTTTTCTTCTCAAGAGTGGTCGGTGCTCAAAGTCATCAGGAAAATGGATGATTGTTGCTTATCACCTTGGTGGGTGCTAGAGTAAAATAAATCTCTCTGTAAACATGCACTGGAATAGCCACTTCAGTGAAATTTAAGAGCCCTCCCCCACCCCCAGCCACAAAAGAGACAAGGTCAACTCATGAGTAACCACCAGGGTCAGTAAAAGATTATAAACCAATGAAATTCTTACAAGTACTTTATCCATGTTGGTCTTAAATTAAAAATACTGTCACAGCAATCAAAAAGGAAAAAAAATCCACAAAAAAACAAACTACAGTCTTTGTCCCCTGAGTCTCTGATTAACTTTCCTATACAACAGCAGAGAGCTGAGATGGAGCACCATGTAATAATGCACCTCCTGGTCTTGGGTTTCATGGCATGCTCCCAGGGCTGGTGACAGCGGGCCTGCTGCAAGACTGATCACACCATTAAACTTCTGCAATTCAGGTTTTCTGCTTGGAAAGCAGACAGAAATGCTTCCCACTCACAGGGAAGAGGCAAAGAGAGATAATATAGCATCAATGCCATTGCTACCATTAATAGTGCTCATGATAACAAAGGTAATTAGCTCCTCATTCAGAACAGCACCACTGAGCTACACATGAGCTCATGACATCTCAGATCTGAATATGGGAAAACAGCCTTTCTTCACTGAACATAAAGCATTGTTCAGAGTGAGTAGAAAGAAGCACAGATCTCAGAAGGACTCCTCCAAGGACTCCCAGAAAGCAGCTGTAAAGGACTTTTAGAATTTTAAGTCTGAAACAAACAGATTTAGAACTGACTTCATCTCCAGTCCAAGTACATCAAAGGAATGAGTAAAGTTGAGCCTGGATGGCACGTGATACCTAGGGACTGAGTCTTGCCTGGAGAAATACAGCCCTCGAGAATGGAGAGGAGCCAGATAATTTAAGTGGGTGAGCTGCTGGAGAAAGAACCAGCCAGGACTGCAGATGTTTGACTGAGTTACTCACAAGCTAAAATGAATTCTCCAGGTAGAGAAATAAAACTGGCCAAGACAGAAGGCTTAATTTGTAAGCTTTGTTGCTTGAATGTGAAACAGTGCCCAAAAACAGACTTGATATTTGTCAGCAGCCTGTTAAGCAGCCCACATCACTCCAGAGCAGGGAGGGACAGGCTTGAGGTAGAAGATGGAAAACAGCAACTCCTCTGGCTGCCTGTCATGTGAGTTGGAGGAGCACCACTGTGGGAAACACGTGCCGGAAGAGTGGTCCAAAATCAGAAGTGTTGTGCTACTTGGGGGCTGCCTGGATGAAGAAAGGTGAAGCGTTAAAAATTCCTCTCAGTTTCAGTCCACCCCCTTTACAATCAGCAAGGAAGGAACCTCTAAAGAAACTCAGTGCCGATTACCCAGCTAACTCACTGTAAGCCTTCAGTGAGAGCAATGCTGAGGTGGGAATTTCCATAAAAGGCTACAGAGACTGCAGAGATAAGAACGTGCACTTGTAGCACCCCAGACCTATGAACATGCTGCATGATAAGAGAGGTAAACTGAATGCAATACTATAAGTATTTTTCAGTAAAACCAAGTCTCCTGTGCTCTTGGCATGCTGCAGCCACTTGCTCAGGGGCTGTACATCACCTACAGGACCCTCCAGAGTGCCTTAGGGTAACTCCCAGGATGGGGACAGCACAGACCTTCAAGCCTCCCAGCTTCTTCAGAGCATCCACATACAAGCAGAACCACTTCATTGCATTTTAAGGGAGGAAGTCCATTTCTTACCATTTATTTTGATCAATCAACTCTGAGAAGGAAATAGAGAAAGAGCCTTCAGTTAGTTTTTCCTTTTCCTCTCAGGTCTCTGTTTCTGATGCTGGAGTTTGTCACCTTATCCTAATCCAACCAAACCTCAACTGCTTGGATGAAACCAGTTACAATAACACTGCAGGCAGGTTCCTGCTGAGACAACTCTTCTCATGGTCCTGCCATCCTGCAGGCCCTGCAATACTTGTGTGATTGAGTTTGCTACCTCCTACACACAGTCCTGTGAAGCCCCCCAGGGCTTGCTTCACCAGAGTCCAATCCAAGTTAATACTCCTAACATTTCATTCACTAAGCACATCAGCATCCACATATTTATAAAGAGGAAGATTTTTGCTCCAGAGAAAGAATTTGTTTTTCAAGTTCATATCTCTGTCTTTTGTCTTCCTGAAGAACAATAAATCCTTTATAAGGGGAAGCCTCTGCTGGATGCAACAAAAAAAATCCCACACCTTTATGACTGTAACTGTTTATACAACTAAGGACAACACAACCTTGGCTGTGATAAACATTTATTTTACCTTCTGCAAACCTGTTTTTGAGAGACAGAGGTAGCAAGGGAGTCCTAGCAGAAAGAAAGGATGAGCACCCATGGAGAGCTAGCAGAAGGAAGATGGACAGTGGGGAGTGAAGAGAGAAAAGCAGGTGATGGGTGTCCTGAATGCAGATGCAGGAAGAGCCTGGGGACCTGCTGAGCATCCCCACCCCTCCTGTGGGTGCTGTGGTGGCTTGGGCCAGTGCAGAGGCAGGCAAACAGGACACTAGGCAGGAAAGGGGGGAATTGAAGTACAACAGCAAAACTGGAAATCTGAGCAGAGAGAGCAGACACCATCTTCTCTCCATTCCTGAAGCATTTTGCTTCATTGAGGTATACCATCACTAGAGAACCACCATCAACAGCAGCACCAGCAACCCTTTGAACTCTTTTAGAGATTAAAGGACCCACCTCAGCCCACAATAGGGTCCAAGAGCATCAAAGGGGCAGCGGCAGGAGAACAGCAATCCCACCAGGATGATGTCCTGCAGACCAGCCACCTCGAAGGCACTGACCTTTGGTGTGTCTCACAAAAGCTCCTCCAAGAGGAGGAAAGGCAGCCACAGCAGGGGCTGAATCACTCACGGCAGCACACAGGAGACAAGGGGAAGGGATGGGTGAGAGGAGAGAGAGCATAATTCCCGTTAGTGCACTAAACCTGTGTGGATGCTGGTGAGTTAGAAATACAAGTGGAGGGTAGAATCAAATTTGGCTTAGGAAAGAAAAATATCAAACCAAATAAATCCAGGAGTAAATAGACAAGCAGTTCAATTTCCAGCTGCCTGGATGTGAGGTGTCATGGCCTGTAGCTGGGAAGCTTCAAACCCAACATCACACAGCTCATCTGTGTCCAGAGCCAGCACCTTGCACCCAGAAGGACTGCAAACAAAACGAGAGGAGATCAGAAAGGACATTGGTTTCTTTATCAGAGCATGAGATATCCTTACCATGGTAAATACCAGAAAGACTTCACGATGAGACAAGGTATGGTTATTCTCATTCACAGACAAAATCCTCAAGTGCAGAGAAACTTGCAGGCAAAACTAAAAATAACTTGATCCTCCAATTCACTGATTTGAAAATGTGAATAGGACTGCGTGTAGAGTATTGTTAAACCACTGGCTTCAAATACCTCTAAAAATCAGGCCCAGGTCACCACTGAATATAGGCAAAGAATATTGATTTGAAAGCCTGTCTGGAGCAAGAAGAAAATGGAAATGCCCGTCATTTGGGCAAGAAGAAAACCTGAGGGAGGTGGAAGAAAGCACATCCCAGGGGTACACACTGAAAAGTGCTGCAATGAGATGATACCAAGCAACTGAATCACCTGGAAAACCATCAGTAAGACTTTATTTATGCTTGTGACATTTAGTACCTCGAAGATATTTTCCTGCTTGCTGAGAAGTTGAGAGTTTTGAACCTTGTTACTAAACAAGGAAACCCCAGAGGAGGACTGAAATTTTTTAGTGCTGATGATGACCAAGCTCTGCCACTCCTCATCTGCCCCAGGCTGTGCCATCAGCTGCACAAAACCCCAAAGACACAGAGTTATATGTTTCTACCTCACCCAGAGCTACAGCTGGCCAAGACCACACTGAGCATGGTCTGAGGGGGCATGTTCACCTCTCCCAGACTGAGCCCAAATGTACAGACCCAGCTGGCTGAGCCACTTAACCCATCCTAATATCCACTGCTTTGGAACAAGGAGTGGCTGAATCAATTCTGCACAGCCTGAGCTGCTTCTGCTTCCTCCTCATTGCTCTAGAGAGGAGAAAAAAAATAGCTCTCCTCAACCAGCTGATAACAGATGAAAGTATCACTGAGAGATTGATCTCACAGCACCAAGCCAGGCTTTACAGTCACTTTTATCACTGAGCATAGCACAAAGATTCTTCAAATACAAGCCAGATATGGGACTCATCTTGTATTTCTAGAAAGAGAGAGAGGCACAGCACAGAGGTGAAGCCTTCGATGCATCTTTCTTCCTTTTGTCTTTACGTTCAGCTTGTGCCAGTTTAACTTTGATTCCACTTAATTCAATTTGAAATGCTGTGAGTGCCACAGCTGGGCAAATGTGGCTCGAAGGAAGCAACAACAGAGAAAAAAGAATTAAAAAGCATGGTTCATCTCATAGTATCAGCCTACTGCAATTGCTGGATGAACCTCTGGTTTTCTTCATCAAGTCTCCACCACAAAGTCAAAGCAGAGGCCCCAGAAAATTCAAATTTAGGTCTCCTATGTATCACTCCTGTATCACAGGCTTTAATTTCCATTGCAGCTTAACAGAAGGGCAACAAAGGTAGCCCATCTCTCCTATACTAAGTGAAAACACAAAAGAGCAAAGGATTCACATTCAATAGGACATTTAGCTTGGGGAGACGAAGCTCACGTGGAAAGTCATTGCTCTACTCATACCCCTTCTGCGAGAAACACACGTGCTTCTCCCATGCTCCTTGTTTGCAATGGCAACTTGTTAAGAAGAGTGATGAGCAAGGAACAACAGGAAAGAAAAAAAATTTTTGTCCTGTCTTTTCCCTTCTTTTCAAGCACAGTCTGGGGAAAAACTAAATGAGAAATACAAGCAGAATCCTCATATCTTTTCATGATGCAGCTCTTCTGCTGCAAATAATTAACACCAGCCAAAGTCAGATCACAGCAGGTAGCAGTGAACTTGGAACAAATTTGCAGGGAAAATGAATGATTGTCTCTGTAATGAGGGAGAAGGAGGACAGAAGAACGCTTTGCTATTATGACAAATTAATCAGCCTGATTCTTCTCTGCACGTCTTGCAGGCTGAAGTTTTATGATCTCAATCTGGCAAAAATTCTCAGGATGGGAAAACACGTCATGAAACTCAGCAGAGCAAGTCACTAAGACAGCAGGTTTCACTGAGGTCTGGATGGGGCTGTGCTTCCTCCCAGGGAGAGGCTCTAACAGCTCAAAAGCCTCAGTGACCCAAGGTACAACAGAAACAGATATTCCCAAAGGAGACTGGTGCACATGGCAGGGAGTGGTTAACAGGACTGTGCACAGAGGGCGTCACCTCATGCAGCAGACTGCTCAAAACAGGGTGCAGCAGAGAAGAATAAAAGCACCATTTAGCCTGACCCTTGTTTACCTGCAAGGTGCCAGCACAGTCTGTAGCTGTATCTCTTGCCAGGCTCCTGCTGTCACAAAGATGCTGCATCCATTGAAAATGTCTCCCTGCAGCTCTTACACCAGGTGGTCTCATATAACAAGAGGCACGTGTTATACATCTCAGGACAGAGCCAGTCTGGACCACATTCTGTAATACTTAGGCAGGGAAGATGGAAACTGGCCACGACGGTGCCTGTCCACACTTTGTTATTGCAGCCAGATGAGTAAACCTCAGGAAAGATCATTACTCTTTACTGGCTGGTCTGGAAATACCTCAGGCTTCACCATAAATATTTGAGGACATGACAAGCAGCATTTTTCACACTCGAGAGACACAGACACTCAGTATTCAAATGCATCATTCACAGTGCACTGCCCTCTCTGGCCAGCGCTCCCGCTGTCTCGCCACCCCGCCACTCCCCACCGCTGCGTTAACGAGAGCCAAAACGCACTTAGCCTTGAAATAAGTTAAATCATCTTCCTCACAACATCCCTTGATAACGTTTATCCTCTTTGCATTGTGTAATCCAAAGCATCAAAACAGTCACAAATGCATTGTACGGAATCATCCAGCTCATTACCAGACAAAATTAATACCCAACTCAACACCCAAGCAGTAGAAAACTCCATAATCCCACCAGCCCACAGAAGCTGCTAGGCTGGGCTGAGAGGGGGCTGAGGGCTGGGAGAGGAACAGCGGTGGGATGAGAAAAACAGCATTGGAAATCACTGCCGAGGGATGGAACAGCAGGAAGATGAGGTGTGTATGGAGATGGGTTCCCATCGCTTGTTGGCAACAGCAGGATGGCAGAGAGCCAGCCTGCTGGCTGGAGAACAGCACAAAGGCAGAAAAAGAATGAGCATTGGTCATCAGGACTTCTCAGTTCAGGGGGGGAATTTTTTCCCTCCTCACTGTAAACTGCAGAACCATGTGCAGAATTCAATAAACAAAATGTATCAAGAGCACCACAGGGCATTTTTTAGTCAGAAGTGAAACCAAATCCCATGACATCCCAAGTGGTAAACCACCCTGTGCTTTAGGGAAAACTGGAAGACCTCTAGGGTCAACCTAACAGGACATTCCCATGGTGCCACCAGCGGCAGCCAATCTCCATTTCCATGGAAAGGCTGTAGTTCGTGTGATGCACACCTTTACAGCTACTTAAATCACAAAGAGTTTACAAACAATCTGATAACTAAGAATAACGACCCACCCCAATTAATTCAAAAAGATGTTTCAGAAGAAATATATTACAGATACAAATTCCTAACTGTTTCCACTACTGCTGCTGTTCCACTCTGCACTGGAAACCTTACAAAAAGTCACCCCAGTTTCTGAGATCCAAGGTTTCCCAGCTTTCTGGAACAAGATTAGCATGGCTAGAGTGGCTTCTCATGGTTGAAACAGATAAATAAAGTCAAGGGTACCTTTCTAGTATGAACAAAGCCTGGTTTGTCCTTTGGGTGGATGGATGGTTCAGCAGAACTTCAACCAGATACCTAACCTCCTTAATTTTTTCCACATTTCTCTTTTCCCGTGTCTGTGACTGGGGAGGTATCAGGCTTGGCCAGTCCCCTCAACATGCTTCCAGCACATGGATGGGCAGAACACTCCCTGCACCTCCCCATCTTGATCAACTAGGCAGACCTCTACTGTTCATGTGAAGAAGCAAATGAGCCTACAAAATGTCTTAATGTCATCCAAGGGGAGAGAAATCTCTCCTCCTGCTTCTGCTCTCCTGGCCCTGCACAGTCCTGATCTCCTCTTGAATCAGCTATGGCACTCAATAAAAGCTTGTCCTGGAGAAAATAATGTGTTCTTCTGCCAGCTCATGGAGGGATCAAGAACTAGAGAGGGAAAACACAAAGCAGGGGAATACATAGTGAGGAGTAGAGAGAGACAGCCGTGGTACCACTGCTATGTATCAAATGTGAGGAGCTCACTCCTGGAGAGCCCCAGCCCTTCTGCAAACAAGCAAATGAAGTTCCTGAAATTTAGGAGTGTTTCAATTGCAGTTCACTTGTGTATCTATGGCCACTGCAGTACTCCAGGAAAACCCTAAATCCTTCCCACCTTCACAGCCAGAGAACAGCACAGCCTGGCTTTATCTATAACATGCAAGCTGGCAAGGGGAAGCCACTGCCAATTTCCCCAGAGACCCACCTTTAGCACTGGGTGAGCAGCTATGGCACCCACTGCAACCTGCACCTCTTATAAAGCCAAAGAGCCCAACATTCCCATTGCACCAGCAGAAATTAGGTGTTTGCAGTAACTCCACACCCCTTGCCCCAGGATCCAGATACTTGGGGCACAAGTGGAGCCAAGCTCTGCTGGCAGCCTGGCCCCCAGTGCTTGCTCCAGGGAGGGGAGAGGAACAGAGGCAGCACACACCACTTGGGGAGGGTATTTAAATATTAACTGACTACACAAGCACTGGCAGTGCTTTGATCAGCACGCAGGAGGACATGCTGTGCAGCAGGCAGTCTCTCATTTAATCTGAATTACAGAGTCAATACGCTTTTAATTACCTCTTCAGCCAGGTACTCAGAGGTTTGTGTTATATCAACCGTAGCTCGAGATTGTGGGTTATTTTCACACCAGGTTTTACCAACACTCACAGATTTCCACATCTCCCTGTCATTTTCCTGCCTTCATTTTTATCACAATGCCAGAAGAATCAGCAGAGGGGAAAAGTTGTTTGCTCTTTATTTTAAAGCAGGTAGCACCTCTTTGGTAACATTTGCAATGCAAACACTTCCACATTTTGCTATCAGAGGAGACTCAGAGTCCTAACCAGGTCAATCCAGCTACACTGCTCAACCAGATAAACCCAGGAGCTAAGCCCACTCACGATAGGGGTCAATCCAGAGTTGACATGGGTTCACAAATAACTACAGGAAGGCAGAAAATTCCATTAAAAGTTACTGTAAAACTCTGCATAACCTAGTAGTCAGTAGGAAACTCAATAACTTGTTGTCATTTGAGATTATTTTTACTGCCATAATCTGTGATAGCGTCTGCATACCTACTTCAGAAATTTGTAGCTTCCTTACTGCCCACTGAGGAACACAAATATGTGAAAGAAAGTAGTTCAAAACTAGGAAAAATACTCAGGTAAAACCTTTTTGTGAGGCTTTCCAAGGTACAGACAGTCGCATGCTGAAGCTTAACCCTCTAATCCTGATGAAGTATATGGCAACGTATTGGAAAAATAAATACAACCTGATTAACAGGGCTTTTGTGAAAGGGGACAGTGGTGAAGATCACCACATGCAAGCTTAGGAAACCAGTGACCCAACCTCAGCTTTGCAGTTGTATTCTGGGGGCATTGCATTCTATCTACCCTGCTGTTCCCTCATTGTAATGTGTGGAGGAGAGCAGAGACCCACATTACTCCCAGAATAATAAAGGCTATGAGGTGCACAGATCATGAAAATAAGAAGCAGGTGGGTGATTGCTGAGTTAACCCTTTTCATGGGCTATTTGTAGAACCCCTAACCCTAGACCAGCTTTGTTTCATTGAAACAGAAATGTGGGACTGAGTCTCCACTGCAGGAGCTGCTAGCTGACACTGTCACTGGGACCTGGATGGCACAGTGTCCTTGAGTGAAGCTGTATCCTGTGGAAGTCAACATGCCTTTGCCAATGACCCCTTCCCTGTGCACAGACAACCAGACAAATAATCACCTCCAGCAGAAATTTCTGGGTTTTTTTTCTACAGTGCTGTCTGGGGCTTTTGGCTAGAGAATATAATGGAACAAACTCTGCCTTCAGAGGGTCTTTCCACCTTTCTGGTGCCTTCTCATCCCCAGCCCATTCAGATATACCCACTTTCCTTCATTGCTCAATAGCTGCAGGCCCAGCAGCAGCCTGCTGAGCAGTGTGGTCAACACCTGTGCTCCAGCATTCATTGTCTTCAGCCTCTCCCCAGGAATTATTCCAGCCAAGGACATCAAACCACTATGCAAAATAGAATTTAAAAGCTTCCATCTGTGAAGAAAATACTGTCATCCTTACCACTAACAAAGGAAAGCTGATGCACAGAGCTTCATTTTTTGTAGAAGACACACATTTATGTAATATTCATATTTTGCCCCAAGCAACAAGAGGCTTTCAGGGGAGCCAAACAGAGGTCTCCATCTTTCGGTCACCAAACACATTTGAATCCAGCACAAAGGAACGGGAGCCTGCAGGCTTCTGAGTTTTGTTTTAAATCACAAGTATCATTACAGCCAATGTGGGCTGACCCCACTGTGGACCAAGGAAGATGAACTACCTAATGAACCGCACTCAGCCCTGGCTCTGGTGCTCGCTTTAAATCAGACATCAGACAAGGACGGTCACGAAGCTCTCCTTTACAAAGCCTCTGATACCACAGGATGTCTGATGAATGGCTTTGATCGGTTATTGATCATGACCATTAATCCTGGACTGAAGGAACAGCACAGTGCATGACATAGCCTTCTCCATGACCCTCTCTTGTAGCAGCACGTCTCCTAGACCTCAAAAAAACCTGCTTTGCTGCATCTCTGCTCTTGCCCCCAACACGTGCTTTGAGGATGAGGATCCTTAATAAAATAATAAAATTGAGCATGAATCTGTTCTTTGGAAAACATTTTTCTTTTTCTAATAACTTAAAGAAAAAGAGCAAAGGTGTAGAACTGAAGGGCTTTTGCCACTCGGCAACATTAACTCTTTTCTCTCTTCCCGTGCTGCCAAGAGCCAGAAATAAATCCAGATCTTAGTAGATCCATGTAATCTAGATCACCTGGATAGGCTCAGAAAAAACTGTGCAAAATGAGATGCCGAAGTCTAAGAGCTCACAAACCATTAAAATGGGACAGGTTGTTAAGTCGAGATCAAATTTCCACAGACTCTGGGGACGTTCCAGCTAGGCTTCAGACTTGGCAGCTTGGTCTCTACAATGGCCCAAACCCAAAGCTCATATGCAACAAACACCGAATCCTTGGCTGAACCCTGGGGTTTGAACATCAAGAGACATTGGCTTCAACAGCTAGGGATTTAAAAAAAAAACAAGAAAAAAAACAAACCAACTACCTGAGGTCTTTCACCTTTTGTCTGAGCTACACTTTCCTCCATGCTGCACAAACAGACCACATGCACTGTGAAGACCTGGATGTCCAGCTCCAGCACTGAAGTATCTATACTGACATCAGTAGGTTCCTGAGGGGTTTTCAAGATGATGCAGGAGTTAAGTGTCAGCTGCACAGAACCAGGTCAGTATAATTACAAGGAGCTCGCTTAACTCTTTGGTCTGGATTCAGAATCATCTTAATTAAATATTTTTCACCTGCCTATCCCCCATCCTATGGCTCTATAGTCTTACAGAAATATCCCAGTGCAAGGAACAGACAGGGTAGGAAATGTGAAGGGGGACAACGTACAGTGTTATGTATCACCCCATCTTCTCTTTTTCAGCTACATCCTCTTATGGTGCTCAACTCAACACATCTTCCCCTTTCATATCCAGGTAGAGATAAACAAGTCATTAGTGTCTTACCCTGACAAAACGCCCAGCACCAAGTTGAGCATGAAGAAAGAGCCAATGATGATGAGAGGGATGAAGTAAAGCCAGTTCCAGGTATTTCCTGCAGCATCATTTGTCTGGAAACCAAAAGAAAGGTAGAGAGGATAAAACAAAACAAATATTAATCAGCTTCAGAAACAAAATACCATTGAGAAAGTGCAGGGCAGAGGGCAGGGGAGATTCCTCTCAGATTTCCACAGGGCTGTCCATAACTGGTGTACTGGTTTGCTTGGTTATGTTCACCAATTCAAATGCAAGCAAAAGAACTGATGAACCAAGCTGATTGTCTCACTGGCCACACCACAGTTTGTCATAAGCTCCAGCAAGAAATTCATCTAATTCCACAGCTCTAGGGCCAAAACACACTTTTAAGTGACTTGCTTCTGGGAAGGCTTTCTACTCCAGCCTCCTCCCTCTTTACCTCGAATCTGCCTCCCCATGTGCTGCACATCAGTGTCATATTTACATCTGAATCAAGACACATAAATGGGAGGGAACCACAGCTTTCCCTTTATCTGTGCTGCAATTAAGGCAGAGCATGGCACAGTGCCCAGAATCTGTGCATCCACACAGAGCAGGAGAAGACAAGAAGTCTGCAAGAAAATGAAGCATCTTCAGAGCAATTGCAATTCCACATCTGCTTACTCAGCACTTCAGGCTTCTGTCATCAAAACCCGCCTGGGGCTCCCTGAGTAAGCAGCAATGTAGATTACAGGGAGGGTAGGGTGGTTTAGTTTATGACAAAGTTTCTGCTGAGAAGTAAAATGCCACATGGCCATTTACTGTAGCCAGGTGCTGAGAAAAATGCAAAATATTCCCTTGTGTGTGAAGAACACAGCGATTTGAGAAGCTGATGCCTCATGTGAGGGAGGGGAAAAGAGAAGTGAAAAGAAACGACCCAAAGGCATTCTCCTCCTTCTCCTGCAGTGGATAAAGGATAACATGAACACAGGGATGACTTACCTGCCCAACCACCGAGGCTGGCAGAGACAGCAGAGAAGCACTCTCAAACATCAACTTGCAAAAAATGTATTAATTCTAATAGATATTGGTGTCTTTTACCTACTGTGGTGCTTTTGGGTCAGTAATCCCAATCAGATCTACCAGTGCAATTCTGCTCACAGAAAGATTCATGGAAAGAACTGATTTAAATGTGCTTGATTTCAGCCACGCGTGCGCTTGATGCCACTTCAAAATGTCTCTGCATAAGTGAAAGTCACTCAATAAACAGCAAACCCAACATGGGGTGTGGGTGACTGATGCCATAGCATTTCTTACAGGTGATAACATTTACAGCACTGATGCAAGCAAATGCCTTCTGAGACATTTTTAATTTGGTGCATAACTGCACAAATTCTTCCTCAAGGAACGTACTCCGGATCAAACACATGACAAGCATTTCTCCAAATAGCAAACATCTTGAGAAATATCGATGTCAGTTGATCAGTGACTCAGCCGAGAGGAACAGGGACTAACTAACCTTGCCACAAACCACCCCTGCTAAAGGCAAAACCAGCACGTGGCAGACAAATGAATCCCAAGAGAAAGCAGGCTGGGAAAATGAGAGCAGAAAGATGGGGAAAGCTCTGTGCAGCCTGAGCTCTCATTACAATTTTTTAATGCCTTTTGCACTACCTGTCATCCCACCCCAGCAGCACCACGGCTTCGTTCCCTCTTTTGTCTTTCCATTCCTCTCTGCTTTTAGCTATTTCCTTCCCCTGTTCTCCTGCATTGTGTCTTTACGGATGGGTTTGGAGGAAACAAGGACACTCATCCTCAGTGTTTCCTCCCCAGCACCCGGGGAAAGCGACTGGTGCAGCCCCCGGATGCTCTCCTGGGCGTACAGAGCAAAACCCAATGGTTTATATTTAGAGGTTGCTCTTCAATTCTCATTTTGTCCACTGAAGTGGCAGCCCTCGTGTCTCTGGCTGGAGGAAGTGCATCCCATCCGTGCTGGAGAGCCAGCCCACAGGGGAGAGCGGGAGGAAGGGAACAGATGGGAGAAGGGAAACCACATAAACATGCAAGGCGAGTGCAACAGGGTCATTGCTGCCAAATGATCATTTATCATTTATTTGTTCATTTGAAGCCCAAATTTGGCGACAGATCCACAACTCCATGCCACGATCAAAGCCCTTAAAAATGAAATGTGATGAAATACGACTAATTAACCACCCTCCTCTGAGCATTTGTTAGACTCCCTCATGTAGGGAAGGGACTCACTCTGCTTGCTCTGCCTCGCACACAGGGCTCCAGGACAAACTAGAGGGCAAACCACCAGGCAAAAGGGTCAACAGAAAAACCTCTCCTGAGAAAGCAGAGACTTCATGGCACCTTTCTTGGTGCTCCCTAGCACGTTGAACTCAGTCAAAGCTTATGGCACCGGCTCTGCCATGGTGAGATACTTTAATGAATCAAATCTGGTTGCTGCCAGGAAAACCAAACTCTTCTCTTGCAGGGAGAGCCCCCTGAATCCCACTGGCACATCGGGCTGTGCTGAGCAGAGGCAGCCCACCAGCCACAGAACCACCGGGGCTTGGGCTGTGGCCCAGCTCCAGGCTTGCTCATCAAGCAGGACTAGCCAAGAGATCAAATGAATTATGTTCCAGCTAAAACATTTCACTGGCGTAGCGCCTGGCTGACTGTCAGTGCTACTTGATCCTAACCACAGAGCTAACCCGACAGGGAAGAAGGAGAAATGAAATGCTCATCACCATGTGCCAGAATTACATCCAAATACAGTAAGGGCTCACGGGAGGGCTGCCTTGCTGCTCAGGAGCCGAGCAACCCACTGGTGAGTAACAGCCACAGTGCTCCTCATGAGCACTGCCCGAGCAGTGCCAACATCAAGCTCCAGCCTTGCTCCAGGGGTACCCCAGGCATCAAGCAGCTCATGTCCCTTAAACTTGACAGCACAAGACACTCTCCAGAGGAGAGGTGCTTCACAGTAGGAAACTGAGGCATGGGAAGTCTAATGGGCAATTTTGGGGTCACAATGGAGACCTAGAAAATTCTACTTCAGGCACCTACAGCCCACATGACCTCTCCAGCCCATGGACTGCTCTTCCCAACGAGCCCAGCTGCCACAGCCCCCTGCTGCCTAACCTCTGCCCAGCTCCAAGCTGCTTCCACCCCTGACCTGGCACTCGTATCAAGACACAGCCACTGTGCACATTCACAGCTGGTGCTTCCTTTTCTTTATTTTTGGGGTTTTTTTTTGGCTAAAAGTCTGACCTAAATCCCAAGAGCATCCTTCTTCCCAGCCTCTTCCATGTGACTGCTTCAGCATCCACCCCAGAGCCTGTTGGCACTGCTCAGGAGTGCCCAGGTCACAGAAAGGTTGTCCTTTGGCACCCAGCTATGCTGGCTCTGCACAGCTGGCTTGAAGCAAAGGAGGGGATGGTGCAACACCAAGCCTGTTGCCAGGGTCCCCACGCAGTGGCAGCACAGCCATCTCTCTACAAAGGCGGGTGGGTGAAGGCTGTCACCTATAACAAATGTAGAAGCTAAAAGGCTTCTGTCAGGCAGGGAGATTAATGTCCTGAGCTCCCAATGCAGCCAAAGAGGACGGAGTGTACTCCAGCAAAGCACAAGATAGCTCCCACAGCCGAGCCCTTGGTGACTTGTCCAACCCCAGCCAAAGGCCGGTGTCAGCACTCGCTGCTGTCTCAGACACAGAGAGCTGGGAGGCCACTGACTCATTATGTTAACAAGATGTGCCTAATTATTAATTCATTTAAAGATATGTTTTGAAACAATTGACTTGAAAGCAGCCTACTGGTGCTTGCAATGTGCTGCAGAGACCAGAAATGCTTTTATATTACCTTTCATCTTCCTTCCTGCAGCCCTGGCCGTGGCCCCTGTTCCCAGGGCGTGTGGGAGGCACAGCCCTCGTGCCTGGCTGCCCTGGGATGACTTTCTCATGGTCCTGGGGCTTCTTGTTGCTACAAGACCAGAAGCAGCTCTGCTCCAGCCAGCCCCATCCCATACTGAAATGGTCAGCAAAGCCCTGCCTGCTCTGGTGTCCTCCTCCCAACTCAGCCCCGTCCCGGCAGCGCACTGTTGGCTCTCCAGGGACCCTGACTACTTTCAGTCCAATGCTCCCTGTGGCTGGGGCAGCACCATGAGAGCCCCAGAGCTGAATCCCACATGCTGCTGACTTCAAACAGGGCTGATCAAAGGGAGCAGAAGCTGGTTTGGTAGGAGAAGGAGCAGGTAAATACTCCACAGCACTTCCTCACCAGCAATGCTCCCATCAGTAGTGGGGAGTTACTGGGAAGATGTGACAACCCCTACAGTAAAAAGACCCGGTAGCCCCCAAGGAAGGGAACCCTGTGCAGTTTCTACCAAGGTTACTTGATCATGTTTTGCATCAGTGATGAGATCCTGGTTTTGGAATCCCAAAATACCAAACCCACAATTAAATGAAATTTGGGTTACATGCAGCCTTGTGAACAGGCAAGTGACTGCCTCTGGTCACCAGATGGAGGTTTCTGAGCTTTTGGGAGATTTACAGACTGCAAATTATGGCAAGTCAAACACAGAATAATCCCCCAAATCCTGCCTCCCTCTTTTCTCTAAGCAGACAGCACATCTACCCACAACCTCCCACTCTCCTCCGATTTCTGCAATACAACCTAAATCTGTATTTGATGTGGCAAGAGGGATGGGACATTCCCACGTACCCAGGCATGTGTGCCACCGACGAGCAGCCAGCAAAGTCCATACTAAGGTCATGCCCCAAGGGTGAATCTGAGACCAGATGGACCTGCGATCCAGAGCCCACAGCTCCTCCCAGCCTGTTCGAGGAGCAGACCTGCCACCACTGCCCGCAGCCCTACAGGACCACAGGAGCCAGGCAGCGATAGCACATGTTTAAATAACTTATTCAAATAACTTATTAAACACTGCTGAACCTGATTAAATCCTCTTGGGCAGCACAAAAGCGGCAGAACAAAGACCTTTGCCATCAGAAAATGCCAGGTGGCACACGGCAGGGACCAAATGCTCTGATCAGAGACTGTTGTCCTGCAGTGAACCTAAGTAAAAAAAAAAAATCTCACATTTCAGCTCCTGATTTTTAGGTTTCTGATCAAAACACCATTATTTTCTTCACCCTTCTCCCAAAACCATTGCTGTCTTCACTTGCAGCCCCTTTATTCCTGTACTGGGAGGAAGAGAGTACTCAGGGATATCTACATGCAAGGCTACACCAGGTCAGCTCTATCACCACAGACACAGATGTGAACACACTGACTTTATGGTAAGCCTACAATTAATATAAATTAAACAGGCTTCCTGATGACTTTGACCTGCACTCAGGAAGCTGCTGCACAGGGTGGGATGTCAGTGCAGGCCAGCAGCTCAGCATTGCCCACACAGGGGGGACTAACCCTCCATGGCAGACACACTTTTGCATCTGCACCTCTGGGTGCAGCCACCACGATGCAGACTCACTGCTGCTCACAGCTGGAGCTAAGGAAACACACTCCAAGCTTCATGGTTCAGAGACAAATTCCCTTCTGCTACTGCTATGGGTGGCAGGCACCTCTTGAAGACAGGAGCTGTACAGCAGCCTTCCCCAGAGCTCCTCCGCCAGTGCCTAAAGGCAGCCAAAATGCCTCTACAGGTGTTCATCTGTTAAATTTGAAGCTGCAAATGAGACCCTAAGGACAGAGTCTACAGAAGTGGAAAGTCACAGCCCATGCTACCATGTACCAGCACCAACCTGGGCATCAAAACACAAGACAAGGTCTAGGCTGGTCCTGTCAGCAGATCTCCAGCTAGGGTTCCCTTGCTGGGCAAAGTTGCAGCTTTGGGCTCTGAAGCTTTTAAAAAACCCATTTAGGCTTAGAGTTCCACTTCTCTACCAGTAGAATGAAACTACTCCCTTTGCGTCTGAATAAGGAGCCATTCTTCTGCTCACATGAGTTTCTTCTTTCAGCCACTTCTGACAGGAGCAGCAACCCTGAGGGAATTGCCCTTGATCTCCAACAAAGAAATTCTACCATCGCTTTTCCCAGCACATTGTCTATCAATGCAAAAAAGAAGCAATTAATGGGCTAACACATAATCCTTTGGAAATGTTTCCAGAGTGGGGTTCAATAAAGAAGGGATCTAATTTGACAGATACAGCCAAGGCTGAAACACCACAGACCATTAGCTCTTCACTATGTTTTTAATCAAAATGTATTGTACACCTAGAGTTTACTCACTTTAATCTAATCAATGGCAGAGCCTGACTTATTTGGGGCAATTAAAGTGTAATCTTCCCTTAGGTAAGTGCTTTTGCATTGGGGAAAACTCTCAGCTGTCTTTGAGAGATGAACTCTATTTACCCTTCATCTGATTTTTCAGTTTTCTCCTCGCTACTTCTGTTAATTAGCGACGCTATTAATGGTTGATTTATTCCTATCTGTTCCTATCTTTAGGATTAGGTGAACACAGAAATTACCAAGAAATAAACAAAAAAACATTAAAAGCATGTACAATGAGCACGCAGAGCCCTGCCTCACCCAGCACATTTTCTCTAGGCACCAGCCAACTCCTGCTGAGCAATTCAGACAGACCTTGCCCAAGAAGGTGCAAGGGCAGAAAATCCAAATTTCCTGAGAAAAACCATTCCAAGTTCAATCCGTGGAATCAGTGATGACCTACTCGATTCACAAAAGTGTCACAGATTCAAATGACATTTAAAACGGTCACTTCTCTGGGATGCAACATAGTCCACATAACTATAACATCCCAAAGTGTCTATCTTCACTTCTGGAAAGTGCAAAGTGCTTTCACAGATGGAGAATGGGGTGTACAGGCTTCAGATCAACTTAAGGGGTTCAAATCCAAATCCAACTCACATCCAAAGTCCCTGAATGGATAGCTGTGGTCAAGTATAAGCTTTGCCTATTCAACTTAAGAAATACTCATTATTTGTACTGTGTTTGTAAGAAAAATCCCTGGTGGAAAGTCTGGACCCCATCCTGCTGAATGCCCTGGAGAAAATACCTCTGCCCCAAAATCCACCCTGGTGGAGTGCCAGCCAATGTATTTATCAGATCAGAGCATGAAACACTCGGCTTCCCCCTGCAAAGATAATCTCAAACCTAAAGTCTAGAAGGACATTGAAGAGCTTCATTGTATTTCAGGTTTTATTTTAAACAAAGATGACCACAAAAGAGGACTGGAGGGGTCTGTGTAAACTTCTTAAAATATTGCAACCTTCAGAAGTAGGTCCAGGGGTCGAGGAGATAACGAAGGGGCCTCAGTCTCGCACCAATCACATACTGGGAAGAGCTGAGGAGCACAGCACCTTCCTCACCTCCCTGAGAAAGTCATAGCTTAACATCTCATTCAGAAGAGTTGTGAAATATTTTCTCTCTATTCCATTTATTGTTACAATAAAGTTATTAAAAATTATTATTTTTCAAAAATATTCATTTTTCTCTTCCCCCTCCTACCTTTTTTCCCACATCTCTTTGGATCAACTGAAAAGATAAAAACAAAAACAACAAAACCTTTTGTCTTCCATCTTTTAAGCCTTATATACCCTTTTTCACCCAGAAACACTCCCAAGACCTGCACTGAGGAGGTCTCTATTGCTATCCCTAGCTTTACAGAAGGTGAGACTGGGGCACAGCCAGGTGAGACCAGAGATGCTTCCACCTTCCCCAGCAGACTAGCAAGAGAAGTCGCACCTTACCAGGCCTGACCCAATGTGCTGGCTTACACAAAACACCAAAAATCTGCAAAATAGCTTTTCTCCCCCCTCCCAGTTCCAATTTAAATTCAGTCTTGGCACAAAGTCAGTCCAATAACTTTGGTTACTGACTTTCAGATGTCACAGTCCATTTGCAGAAAGCATCTGGTGTTCAGCTCTGCAGGGACAGGACAGCAGGGGCAGGGGAGTGCTGCCGATTGACCCTTCTGAGCACAATTAAATTGGCAGAAAGGTACATTTCCAATTGATGCTCAGGGGTTTTACCCCCCACGGGAAGGAGATGACAGAGCACCTGCCTGGTGCGCTCACCTGTGTGAAGGGTAAAAGTAAAATGGGTTTGTTAATGAAATTAGTGGTCAGCCCAAATCACACTCCCACACATGCTGCATACAGTGAGAGTGGGTTGGATTGGAGTTCACGTGCTCCCCCTTGAGCACCCCTCCCTTTGGGACCAGCGGATTCAGGCCCATTCCAAGCAGATGCCCTGGAATGTAGAGGAGGTGAATGGGAAGAGCCCCAGTCCAGCAACTGCACGGAAATTTGGAGTCAACCTAAAACACTGAATCTTGTGGTTTTGTCTGCTTGCACATTCTTTGAGAAAAACTCTTTAGCTAGAGGGTTCCATGTGTGGCCTGGGATGGACATGATCTCTGAAAGCCATACGAGATGCAGCTAACAGCCTGAGGTGAAAGGATCTCCTGGTGTCCTCTAGAGCACATTCTAACTGCGTATCCTGGGCCTTTATGGTAGGTCCCAAGCAGGTGTTGGACACTAAGAAAGATTTTGTAGCAGAGAATGTTTTCTGGGGGCCCCTTGGGATGAGGTGCCTGTTGTCTTGAGGTCCAGCAGGTTTAAGAACAGCCCACTGGACTCTGCACTCCTTTTTAAATCAAACCTTGGCCAAAGGCAGTTGAGTCCTGAGTGCAACCTCTGCTCAAACAGAACTCTTGAGAGGAGGCGCTCTAAAATCCTGGCACCTATACACTCAAATCAGTGTCTCTGACTTCCTCTCTCTTTACAGAAGGTCTCCGAGTTGTTCCACTCTTTCTTTTAACCTTCAGGGAAGAGGTCAGTCCACTTCACTGCTGTAGTAACAATCCCCCAGCTACTCCTCAAATCTAGCTATCACTCCTGGTTCCCAAGCAGGTAATCACATGAAAAATATCCACAAATCCTTTGAGTCTCCCAACACTAAAACTGATGTATTTTGAAACAAAGATAATCCTTCTGCCCCCAAAAGGGGAGTTACTTGCATCCAGCCCCACAGCCACATGCTCTTTAGAGGAGCAGAACAGAGAGCTGTTCACTCCCAGGATCAAAACCAAATCCAGAGTATTTTACATCCCGTGAACAAAAATCAAAGCTACTCCTGGCCTGAGACCACACACAACCAGCCCCTGCTGCAGACCCTACAAGCCTTGGCAGCACCAGCTACGGATAAGGGGCCAGACACCAGGCCTGGTATTAGCTCTTATCCCCTTGGACCGAGAGCCCAGCCAAATCCGTAACAAGCTGGGGGTGCTAAAGGTAAAGCATCCCTTTGGTGGTGTTGCTGGAAGCTGCATAAGAGCTGGTCCAGAGAACAAAGGGCAGAAGCCACAGTGCATTAATGTTCAATGCAGCAGCAACTCACACCTGAATAGCAAGCAAGAGGGGTCAGAAAAATCACCCTGAAAGCATAACTTAATTTGCATTCATTTATCACTTTGTATTCTCAGAAGCCACTGTCTTACAGTCACTGGCAATATCATCACACCAGCAAGAATAATTGGGAAAGGTGATTTTTTTCTCCCATCTAAACATACCCAAAAAAGTTCTAAAGTCCCAAATAAGAGAGGAAGGGAGCTACGACTCTCTTGAGCACCTAAATCCAGGAGCTGGGCTTTCAGAGGAGAGCATCCAAATGCATCAAATCAGCCCAAAGACCAGAAGACTGTCAGTAAAATCCTAGAAGCTGGCAGCATTTTAATTTTGCTACAATACTGCTGGCCCCGTATGAACATGTTTTAACTGTAGTCATTGCATGCAATAATAATGTTAATTCAGCCAAGTTTAAACAAAAGCAAATCCTTCCCTTTGTTTCTCCCTTTCTCCAGCCTTACAGAGCTGGGGAGATTGAAAAAGCAAAACCGCTGATGTTTTATGCCTTGATCCGAAGGCTTATGGCACCGATAAATCAATACGTAAATATGCTAACAGGATTTCTTGATTAAAAATTCATTCTTTCCCCTGCTAGTGTGGACTCACTCAGCTGCTTTATTCATGAGCGTGCGTGCCTGCAAAAGCTCTTTCACTGTCAAAAATTACAGGATGGCTAAGGGACTCTACCTAGTTGGGTTTTTTTATATTTTTTTTTGTAATCTCTCCTCCCCTTTCTTTCATTTTTAAACAGCTATAGACTTTAATTATGAATGTAAACTTGGTCTAGGCAATTCCTATTGGAAACAGATAATGCACCTTCACGATAAGGAAGGTCAGAGCTATGGTGGAGGTACTCAGGAGAAAGCATTACCCCAGCATCCACCCAACCAGCCGCCCTGGGAACCCCATCAGGCAGTTATGGCCCAAGAGCTGCCTGGAACATGTATTTTACATCCCTGTGCACCTTCTGCAAGGTCACACAATAAGCTAATGGCACAATGCTGAAGAGAGCCCAGAAAGACCAAAGCTGTAACCAGAGGCACCCAAGTGTATTTCATAGGCTACCTGCAACCTAAAGATCTTTTATTTGCCTTGGAGTCTTTAGCTGTGACAGCAGCCCAAGGCACTGCCTCACTGGCGACCACAGTGCTCAGCCCACCAGCCACCCAGCAGTGTCACACAGGAGCATTCACACCAAGCCAGACCCATTTATCTCAACACCCTCAAAAGCAATGTCTAACACAGAGCAAACCTTCCTTACCCGCATCCAATATTCGTCATAAATTTAGAAGCCAAATAGCCAGTAAGACCGAGTAATTCAAAGTTTCACCTAAATGTGACTCAGACTGAGATGCTCAGGGGGCAGACAACTCATCCAGCCAAACTCCAAGATATTTTACAATGCAAACCAGCACCACAGGAGCCTCACATACCTTCAAGAGTCTTTTCTCTGAGCGTGCAATCGATTTCTGTTTTCTGAGAAGGGGCAGAAAGCACTGCCAAGTCCCCACAGGGCTGGCACAGAGGCTGTCGGGGTTGGGTTGTGCAGAGTCTGAGGAAGGGTTGCTGCTAGAAAAACAGGCGCTGCTCTCAAGTTTGAAATTCTTAGAAAGCAAGGGAGCTTTACATGTCATTCATTGCTTGAGAAGATTCATGTGTAAGCCAAGTTACACTGAGAATAAATTTGGTGCTTTCTTGGTGTGATATTTTTTATACTACAAAGCCAACCAGCAAGGCTCCAGGGATCTGCTGTCCTTCACTGAAGAGCCAAAGCTGCCTCAAATGCTCTCCTAACACTGTAAGGAGGGAGGAATACACACACTTCTGTATACAGACACACATGTACGTAGACCTCTGCTCAGTTTGATTGCTCACAGACACATGCAGTATTTACATAAGAATAAGGATGCATTCAGACAAAAATATAGGTTTTGTTGGTCCAGTGAGTAGATGCAGAATAAACATTTCCTCCCACTCAGCAGTCTGTGGCCCGCAGCCCCTAACTCAGCAAGGCAGAGCCAGTCACATGGACTGATTCCCAGAACAATGAAACAATTCAATACTCAATCACTTTCTGACTTTGAACATAAGAAATTGTGGATCAATGCTCAAAATCATTGTAGATAATGACAGTCCTAAAAATAACGCTTAGGCTGCCTCAGCATCTTAAATGCAGGTCTGGATTTTTCCTGAGGGAATAAAGCCTATCCCCCCCCAAAACATTGCAGGCAAAAGCTTCCCAAGAAATATTCAATCACAGAAAACTGTTTGAATTAATTCAAGTCTTGATTCCATTGTATAATGTTATAACAATAGGCTATTACATGTGTGCGTTCTTCAGCAGAGGATTGGGATCGTGCAGAGGACTGGGATCGTGCAGAGGATCGATATATTTAGGTTATGCCACCTTCTCATTTCGTCTTGTAATGAGACTACCTCCAGCCATACAGCTTCTCCCCAATTTAATTATAAGCAGAAAATATCCTTGTAGATAGATCTACAGCTCACAGAAGTATCTGGAGCTGAGAGCTCAGTCATGCAAACTTCAGATCATGGCAAAGCCTTCAGGCCCAAGAGTCAATGCAAACCCTACTTCCCAGGACAAGAGTCCAAAGCTGTTTTATCACCATTTTCCTGTTTCATCACCATTTTCCTGTTTCAGACAAAAAAACCCCAAAAAACGGTTGGTCATGATCCTCTCAGCTCCATCTAAAGATCTTTCACAAGGTTTTATGAAGACATTTTAAATAGAAAAGGACTGCCAGCTACAAGAAAAAGAAGTTTTTTCTTAACCACAAGCCTTGTCAAATTGTTCCAAATTTGAATGAAAACTGTCTGTGAAATTCCAAATGTAATGGAAAATGTGAAAATATTTACTATAGTGTAAATTCGTTAAGTCTGCAGAAAATTATGGCCCAGAGCTGCTTTCCTCTCTATTCCAAGAGCCTTCGCTGGGAGGGACGCTGCCAAACAGCACAATGTTTTGCCATAGACCATGTTAACAAACAAACCAGCCCTAAAACAAGCAGATACACTCAGCTCCTTTTGTTGTGTTGATGAGCAGGTGACTCAACTGTTATTAAAACCCAGCATCAAATGCTTCAAATCACACCTGCCCTGCTTGGGAAACATCTGGTCCAAAAAATAGGAACTATTCACTTTTTCCTCTTGGCTTCCTCTCAGGCCATACGGAGCAGCTGTGGGAGTGCTGGTCTCCACCTCGGGAAGGTTTCACCACGCCACAGGCTGTGGCTATAATTAATTACTCCCCAGCCCTGTGAGCTGTTGACCTCTGGCCAGTGAGCTCAACGGCTGGTACCAGCATTGCCGAGGCACTACGAGCCCTGCACAGGATAATTGCTCCAAATTTTCCTGCTGCTCTGTTCGCAAGCAAATGAGTAAATATTTTTAATCCATCTAAATGACAACTGGGTCTTCCACTAAAATAGCCAGTGCAAGTTCTCCAGCTGCTTGGGCTGTGCCCTGAGCTCTCACATGGCTACAAACCCATGCAGATGAACTCTCTCACTCTTGCATGACTTTTCAGTCTGGACACCAGGCAAGGTGACTTCGATCTAGAGTTTCTCTTGTTTCATGAGCAGTTATTCTACTTCCCACAGTTCCTGGGCAGCTTTCCTTTTGCAAGGCATTCATAAAGCATTTGGTGGATTTTGGCACGAAGAACACAAGAATATGAAAATATTGCTGGAAAAAAAACCACACCTGGATTAAAAGGTTCCTATTTGAAAGTCTCTATTGGAAGGACTGGGAACTTTATCCTTTGGATGAAAAACAACGGGTTGCCACTCAGACAGGTGGTGGCTGCCCCATCCCTGAAAACATTGTGTCAGGTTGGACGAGGCTCTGAGCAACCTGATCTAGTTGAAGAAATCCCTTCTCATTCCATGTGGGTTACACTAGATAATCTTTAAAGGTCCCTTCCAACCCAAACCATTCTATAAAATGAAGGAGGGAAGCCTGAATGTCACCAGTGCTGACCCTGAAGGCAGGCAAAGGGGAATGATGGCACCTTCTGCCAAAGAGCTGCTTCAACTTGCACCTTGTTGTAGCCCCTTCATGACATACACCACAGACTGACCACAGAGGACCCCTAACCTCAGCAGACTATCCCCCATCTTCTCTGCTGCTGACACAACACAGAAAACAACCCTGGCAGCACCCACCTGTGGAGTTTCCCGAGCTGGACTTGCACCCACACATGGAACATCCCAGTCATCCCACCATCAAGTCACACAGACGCAGCAAACATCAATACTGTACCCATCACAGCAGCCTGCCTTTGTTCCTCTCCTGTACCCCAGGGCATGTGGTCCGTAGGCTAAAGAGCAAGGACTTTCCCCTAGAGCACCCACACAGCAAGCTACTTCTGTTGGGAACCTAGCCACAGGTATTTGGGGTTGCCATAGGAACTACAAGAGCAAATAAAAAGTCTTCACTTCTGCTTTTCTTCGAAGTGTTCTGTTACTCCCTTCCACTCCAACCACAGATGCAGCAGGCATGGCATAAGCAGCCTGGCATACTTCTGAAAGCACACAGCTGTCTTTTTCATCCTGCGTAGGAAAGCAATTGCTGGGCATGTAAGAGAGCTGCTTGTACCCTCCATGCTATAATGTTGTCAAGCTGCAAGTGAATTTCTTCAGCTGGAGTTTTCACTTCTTGGCAAGCACTGATGATTAAGCTGCTGTTTGGAGAGATTTTAATTTCTTTTCAGAGAGCAATTGTTCTGTTGGAGGGGCTCTAAGTTTGTGTGATGTATGTCACTCTCCTGCTGTGTATCTTAAATGTCTCCTATTAAACCTGGAGGTGGTCACCCCCCAGTCATTTTGAATATAACCTTCACCAAGACATTAAATAAAATGCAGAAGATTCAGCGAGGCATTTACACTCTTCCCCAGCTTTACATAGTCACTCAAGTGCTTTTCTGAACAGGATTGTGTGCTTAATCAGGGCTGAAATGTCCCAGTCCTTTTAGCCTGAGAGAGAATGTCCATGAGGGCACAGGGTCAGGCACCCTGTGTTCCCAGGTGCAGGAGACCCAAGCATGGTCAGAAATATGCATCACACCCATCTTGGCATCTAAATATTTCAAAACCATTTTAGCCTTAGACATGCTCCACATTTTCTGTTACAGTATCTTTGGATTTCTGCAAAACCTTCCAGACTAAGTATGCAAAGCCTACCGTGCAGTAACACTGCACCCCTGAAAGATCTGCTGTATCATGTATATCTGACAATGTCTCGTTACTCCAAAGCCTGGTATGAGACTTCTCTCAGGGGAAATGAAAAATGAGAAACCCAGTCTATCTTCTGCTCAAGAGCAAGGTGCTCAGGACGGTTTGGCCATGAAGCTCCAGTGAGGGTTTTGATGCATGGAAAAGTTTAGTTATTTTTATGCCACTGGGTTTCTGCCTGGCAGCAGTACACAGGAGGTAGGGGATTCTGTTTATACAAGAATTTTTGAAACTTGGGAAAGATGCTGAGAACTAGGTGACTGTCACACAGAAGCGATAATGATAATCTAAATTAATTAACTTTGACCTAAAAGACTCATTTTTCTACATAATAAACCTCCCTTGCCACTCAAGCAAAACACATAACATAATGGGATAGAGAAGGCTTAAAACCATCAGGAAACATGGGTGAAATCACAGAATCACAGAATCTAAGGGGTTGGAAGGGACCTCGAAAGATCATCTAGTCCACCCCCCCTGCCAGAGCAGGGTCACCTAGAGTCCATCACACAGGAACGCATCCAGGCGGGTTTTGAATGTCTCCAGCCAAGGAGACTCCACAACCTCTCTGGGCAGCCTGGTCCAGTGCTCTGGCACTCTCACAGTGAAAAAGTTTTTCCTGATATTTACATGGAACCTCCTATGCTCCAGTTTAAAACCATTGCCCCTTGTCCTATCATTAGTCATTACTGACAATAGCTTGGCTCCATCATCCTGACCCTCACCCTTTACATATTTGTAAACATGGATGAGGTCACCCCTCAGCCTCCTTTTCTCCAAGCTAAAGAGACCCAGCTCCCTCAGCCTCTCCTCATAAGGGAGATGTTCCACTCCCACATCCAAATCCACACATCCATGACCAACTGGAAGAAGGTCTGTGCATCAACACATTTCTGACCCCAGAAGAGGTATAAATGGGCCATGGGCAATGCACAGGTCATGCGCAGGCTCTACTGGGATGGGTTTCATACATGGTGAAGTTCCAGCCAGAACATCCAACATGGTTTTGTGCTCAAATTAATAATTTGGCTAATCTGTTCTGTGTTTTTCTTGCAAGGGCTTGGTCATCCTTAAGTCAATCCCCACTTTCTGCAGACTTCCAGTACCGGTTCTACAAAAGCACCAAGTCACAGTCTGGGCTCTTTCCTTCTTCTCCCCCAGCTGTTCACTATCACATTGATCTTGCACTCGGAGCTGCTGCCAGGCTCTTGGCTGCCAACTCCTAATCCTGCCATCACTGCCCAAATTTCCTGTAAGTGATTGGTGATACTGAAACCCAAGAAATCAACATTAGCCCCCCAGCAGCAGGGAGAGACTGGGAATTATCCATCACCTTTGTGTGCACATACAAGATGGCTGATTCTTATTAGCTAATTGAAGTCATCCAAACTCACTGGTGAATGCAATTTTACACCAATATTCAGGGATTTTCTCTTTATGAAACTGCAGGGATAAAGAGAGCACAATCCCATGCATGCAGCATCTTAGCACCGCACAGGAGCTCAGCTCCCATCTCCATCATGAGCAAACAACACCAGCACATTTCGTGTGTGCTGCCAGCTCCGTAACACAGCGCCTGCTCCCGAGCATCTCCCTTGGCACTCAGTGCACTTCCAAGAGCAAATGCACAGTGACAAGCAAAGTTCAGCTCTAGTGAACATCGAGTCCCAGGGGTGATCTCTCCCCAAGGCAGGGCTACAGGAAATATTACCCTCTATATGTAACCCAGCTGTTAGGCAGATGCTGTGTGCTCTCAGTTCTGAGATGCTCTAAAAACCTGAGAAGTCAAAACTGGCTCTTTGCTACAGACAAGGCTGTGGTGGCACATTTCTTCACGCATCTCTAAGCATCTCTGGCTTTAGCATTGTTAATTTTTTTCATCTGTTTGCTCCTCACTTCCCACAGGGTGCTGCATTATTAGATCTCACACAGGGCTACGTTCCCTCTTTGAAGACCCAGGTAAATCCTGAGGCCCTGGCCACACGCAGTGTACCCAGAGAACATTTCAGCTCCTGCAACACAATATCAGAAAGCCTCAGTGAAAGCAGAGCACCCTTGTTTTCATGCTGCTCTTGTGCAGCTGTTAATGCCAAGCATTGCACAAGTTCCCTGGTACCACTCTCTTCCAGCCCTGGGTCCTGATACCCCAACATTCAACTGGAGCAAAGCTTGCCCCTTGGACACAGCAGAGGATGCAGTGGAAAACAAACAAAAAAAAATATAAAATGCATCAAAAATGTGTTGTGTGATTCAGAGTGGCAAAACAAAACCTTCCTTGTGCTTATTCTTCCTGTTAACATAATGTAAGGAAACCACTTCAGCCAATTTTTACCCCTTTTCCTGTCTGCTCAAGCTTTTGCTGGCTAAACAGTTTTGTTCCTCAATACGTTAATTCAGACCAAGGAGAGCTGATACACACACATGTGCACCAAGAGTAATCATAGGAGACTGAACCCATCAGAAACCCCCTCAGACACTGACACGACAGGCTGCCAGCCCCAGGATACTCAAATACCACCATAAACAAAAACTCTGTTATTCTCATCCACCTCAGTATCTAGCAATTATGGATTTTGTGCTTTAGTGGACAGCTTGAGGTCACTTCTAACAGACAGCAGACAACAACACATGTGGTGTATTAGGACAGAAGAGCAATTTCAAAGCCACCTTCAGAGTCCCACAGGCTATGCTGTTGCTTTTACTGCTATACCAAAGTAGGCATGACAGTCACACATTAGGAAAGTCGAGTCCATAACCCCACAGAAAGCCAGAAGCATGAGCAAAGGGTCACTAAAAAGCCACTTAAGACACCTGTAAGCCTTAACCAGCAGGTTTAAAATGGTGCTTGAAAGTGTGGGGACTTGAGCCCAGGAGGAATCTCACAAGCAGGCAGCGAGCCTATAGAAACCTTTATCCAAGTCTCCAAGATGAGGGGATGCTGCTTTATGCTATTTACATTGTTTTCTGTTGCATATTCAACCACATCCTTCCTCCACCTTCCTGAGGGGTTTTGCACAGGAAATCATCTCGTGATCCAGTCAGCCAGTACCAGCCACATTCAAACTCCTCCTGAGGAACATCACTTTGATTCCTCAACATAAAGGTTGTGACTGATGAAGACAGAGTGTCAGTGATTCAATCATAGACAAATACCCCCAGAAAGGTATATATGAGCTCTCCAAACAACAGGGTTTGTCCAAATGACCAGATCCTCTTCTGCCCCTACAAGCCCCAACACATCCACGATCCCAAGAACAAAACTATCTCTGGGTTGGGCTGGAAATGGAACAACAATTATATCCAAATCTACCATTTCTGATTTTTTTAATTCCTATAAAGATACAAAGACACAAAGAGGAATGAAAAATACCAAGTGAATCATAAGCTATTCTAAATTCAGTGAGGGTAAAGTTCTAGTTGGGATCCAATTTAGGGTAGACGTACATTTTATTTGAACTGTTCATTCCTACTTACAATCATATTAAGTGAGGCCCAGTCCACAGTCTTGAAATACCCACTGGACACTAATATTTGTCAGTAGAAAACAGAAGAAACATGAAAATCTCTTGCCATTAAGATCAAAAGAGAGCAAGTGTACACTTTGACATTTCTCCTTTCCTGCAAGGAGTCCCTGTTTTGCAAAGCAAATTCCACCATGTAGCTTTGAACTCCTGTAGAGAAAAGATGAAAGGTGAAAACCCAGCTCTTTGAAAGTCAACATCAAGACTCCTGCGAACTTCAGATGAATCAGGTTTGACCCCTGATTTCCTGTAGGAGAACTGGGACCACAAACCAGACACCTCAGACAGCTTATCAGGCACCTCCACTCCAAAAACATGACTACACCTCAAGGAGGGGTACAGACCAGCTAACTCAAACAGTGCTGACGACAGAGAGAAGCTCAAAAACCTTCCTAATCCACCAAGTATAAAATGGAAAGCATTAAGCTCCAAGCTAACCACAGCTACAGTGCTAAGTCTACCCTAGCTGTCTCACTGAAGCTTACCAGTGTGTCTCTCCCCTAACTTCAGGCTTTGTAATGAATGCTTCTATTTCATAGTAAAAGAATTGTTTTAATTGGGACATGCTTGGGCAGGCACAAGACTTTTCAGGCTTTTTTCACTTTGCAAAACAAGGTGAGCTTCCCCTGGCAATCAGGATTGAAGGCAAGAGAGCAGTTCCACAATGGACAATAAGGTTCTTGCATGAGAAAAACAGAATTACTGTTATAGAAAACTGGGAGTTACATGATTGCCTCTTAAAAAGACTTACACCTCCAAATAGCCTATATTAGCAATATGCAATAGATGAATCACTGTCATTCACAAACAGTAAGCATGTAACCAAGATGATCTAAAATACCATTAATTTGAAAAATAGATCTGAAGGGAGATCAGGACTCAGGAGGACTCAGACCCCCAAGCACTACAGTTTCTCTTGCTGAGCATCTCCATTGTTTCCTCCCACCTCTGTACTTGCCCCCAGTACTCAACCTCAGTTTTCTTTACCCAGTCTCTGCACCTTGGTTTGCCAAGAACTTGGAGGCCATCACTGGAGATGTTCTCCCCCCTCAGCAATGCTAATCTCCTCAAGCTCCAGCAGCCACTGGTTATTGTCACAGCTGTGCTTAAAACATGCTAACTGCAGCATGGTAATACTCTGCATATTAAAATACTTCATGGGAACCAATGAATAAATTTACATAATGGTCCCAAGAGATAATATGATCACCAGATAGCACTTACCTCAATAACGGCTCCCTCAGGCACAAGTAGACTGGCCACAGAGATCCTTGGTGAGGGGACACATCATCTCCATCCCCCATGTGAAGCTCCAAGTCAATGCTACTTAGTGCAGAAAGTGCCTGCCCTGAGCAGCAGAGCCCAGAGCAGAGCCTGGGCCGGCACCACCAAACCAGGATGGCTGGTCCACCTTGCTGAGAGGCACAACTCCTGTCATCGGACCAGCCTTGGATTAAACTAGTCCCATTTACAGAATCACAGAATCAGTAAGGTTGGAAGGGACCAACCACTTGCAGAAAAAAGAAGTCAGGTTTGCTACCCTAGGGCATGTTGTAGTATAGCAGCATTGCTGCCCACAGTGAGCTGCTGCTCTAGGTAGGCTTTTCCCCAGTTTCACAATCCAGAAGATGCTCTGCCCATACTTCGGGGATCTCTGATCTGTCTAAACTGGATTATACTGAAAAACTGCTCACACCACCAGACTGCGACACCAAATCCTCCCACACTGAGGAAAAGAGTTCAGTTACTCCATTTTATTGTGTTCTCAAATAATAATGAAGCCTTGAATTAGCAGGAGGTAATTGCACTCCATTTGCTGGAGAATCAGTTCTTCCCTGCACTCAGGACACAGCAACTTTCCTAAACCACCTTGCTGCTCCTTTGACCTTTTTGAGTAGAAGCAGGCCACAGCTGACAAATCTGCAGCTCACAGAAGTGCTTGTTTGAAGCAATTGCTCCAATGCTATTGGGCAGTTGATTCAGCAAGGAGTTTTCCCCAGCCTACTCTTAAAGCATTTCACTCGACTGATGATTCAGTCTTTTTGCTTCAAGCATAAATCACCTTCCAGATAAAGTCTTACTAGAAAGCTTTCATTGTCCCTAATTAAAATGAAACTCTGTGAAAGTATAAACAGCAGATCAGCAAGGAAAAATTGGGCTGAGATTTGTGAACCTGCATTTTCCCTGCCCTCCTAATTGCTCCATTTATCATAGCAGGAGTGAATACTTGTAAGATAGATTACTTACTGCAAAGCCTCACCTTTTATGCTATTTTTTCCAAATCCGTAGGAAGGCTGCATGTGCATCACGTATAAAGTCATCTCAATCCTTTGGAAATGACTGAATGACCCTTCCACAACAAACCTCTCACTTTGGAAACACCTGAGCCAAACCATCAAACTCAAGCCCAAGCTCCCTCTTCCCTAAACATTAATTTACACCAAACTCTTCAGCTTAGCTGATGCCATCAACAGACTGACTTTGCAGTCTCAAAGCTGCTTTCAGGACAGCTCAAACTCTCTCCCTAGGTCAAGTTAATGTTGAACTGGTAAAGCACGTCTCGCCCTGCGACTGACCCCAGCCATCACCACTGCAAACTGAAACCCAGAACTTTTCTGAACACCCCTCAGCAAATGCAGTAGCAGGAAAAGAGGAGCAATAACAAAGCCCTATTGATGCAGGGCAATCAATCAATCACTCATCATTTTCCAGAAGGAAATGAATGGCCCATTAAGGAAGCAGGCTGTAACCTCAACCTCCCCTTAATGGGTCTGGGTCCTAGGCTGGCTGGCACCCAAGGGGTTTCAGCCCTAAGGGCAGGCCCTGTGTGGGACTGACTGCTTCAACAGGGAGAGGATTTGCACGAGCAAGGCAACAAACCCACCCCAACCAAACCCAAGATGTGGCAGCGGGCACACCAAGGAAGGGGTGAAGGAAGGAGGAACAGCAGCCTCCCCCCTTTCGGGTTAGTGAGTCGGAGAAAAAGCACCAGCCATTTTTCTTAGTAATGCATAATCACAGTTTACCTCGACTGCATCTTGCCTCTTGCAGTCCCACAGCCTTCTGCAATCTTAATTAAGCAAAACATTGCAAGCAGGTTCCCAGCTCAGCTCTGATGAGTGTCCTGCATCAGGGGGGCACAGGTTCCCTGGAGCAGACCAGAGGCCAGGGCTGGCAGGGGCCTGGTTTAGGCCCAGATGGCAACAAAAACCATGCGGCAGCTCCCTCACTGCTCCTCAGGGGCAGGGCTCCTCACACCCTTCCCCTGCCCCGCTATGGGGTCCCTCCCACAGGAGACAGCCCCTCACAAACTCCTCCCACACGAGTCCCTCCCATGAGCTGTGGTCCCTCAGGAACAGACGGCTCCAGCTTGGGCCTCCCACAGAGTCACAGCCTTCCCCAGGCACAGCCATATCCCCTGGCCTGGGGTTCTCCACAGCTCCAGGGCCACATCTGCCCCACCATGGTCCTTCACTGCTGTAGGCCCACATCTGCTCCACCACAGTCCTCCCATGAGCGCTCGTCCATGCTCCTCCATATGCTGCCAGAGGACAGCCTGCCACCTCCTCCCTGCCCGGGCACACCTCCTCCCCTTCCTCACTGACTTTGCTGTCTGCTCAGGAATTGCTCTCCCCTCTTCTCTCCCCTACAGGTCCTTTACCAGTTTCCTTTTCCCCTTATCACATATGTTGTTGGCAGAAGCATTACTACCCTTGGGCTTGGCCTTGGCCAGAGACAGGTCTGGTCTCAGAGCCCGGGGAGCTCCAGCAGCTCCTCACAGGAGCCACCACTGCAGGCACTCCCCCACTACCAAAGTCCCCCAAGCACAAGGAAACTACCTCCACCACTGCAACATTTTCCTGACCGAAAACATTCTCCTTAGCCCTGGAGAACCCAAACCGTGAATCCAACCAGTGCTAACCTCTGGCACTCCCCCATTGTCTGAGCAGAAATATGCTAGCTGGCTTCCTGTCCTCCACAGACCAAGGAGGAGGACCTGACCCATGTCCCCTTGCCCCACTGTTCAAGCTCTGGATGCAAGAGGCAACACCTTCCAGCTTCTTCCCATCTCAACCCAGTATGGGTCCAGTAGGGACCTAGCTGATTCAGGCAGCATTGATGTGCAGCTGCTGAACTGACCGGTGTCAGAGGGACAGACTGGTGACATCGCTGCTACCTCTGCAGTCTGAAAACTGTGTCCACAAACACCCACCTCGCTGGGTTTTCAGTCACCGCTGCAGCATGGCTTGGGCTTTTGTTTCTTTTTTAAATGTGATGAACTTCAAGTAGGCACAGAAGAAACCAAGACAAAAGCCAAGCGGCCAGAAAACAGCAGATGACTAAAGCTGTGAAGTTAAGGGCTGCACAGAGTGGATCATCTCCACCTACATCTTTTCTCAGCTACTAACCTGCAAAAGCACAGCCAGCTCTTTAGCAAGCAGAGCAGCACAGGGAGGGGGTGACACAGCACACAGGGCAGGGCCAAGGGAGAGGGGACAGAGATGGCCGCTGGCACTAGTGACACAAACACCATCTGCCAAGTGGTCCTGTGGCACAGTACACACCACACACCCTCCACCCCACAAGCAAACCATCCAGAGAACCTCATCTCTGTCCGAGACACGAACCCACCAAGCATTAAATCCTAAACTTGGGTCTCAGACAAGGCTTAACATTATTCAATAAATACTCAACTGCATCTCATCCAGGCGTCTGCTTCCAATTAGATTAATGGGTATCTAGAATGATACTATAATAGTTTTCAAAGCAACCCCCAAAATCAATACCCCAATAGTAAGCCCTGCTTTTTGCATGTGGTACAAAAGGCAGTTTGAGAGAAGATGATCTAATACACCATGTATCGATTAATCAATTCCAGCCAGGATGCTAATGGGCTTTTCTTACAACGGTTGGCATGAGACGGAAGGAGCAGGATTGCTGAATGAGTATGGGAGAAACTGGTTGCATGATGAAGTTTCAGGGCGAGGGGAGGGCATGCAGTGGGGCCCTTCTAGAAATCACTAAGCGGGCAGAGACTGGGAAGAAATGGAGGAACTAAGCAATGACTGGAGAAGGTAATAAATCAGATATATTGGCTTCAAACACAGCAGAATTGTACCTTGCAATTTACTGTGGTTGGTATTAATAATACTCTCCTGCTGCTACAGAAATCCTCTCAGGAAGGTCTGCAAAAGGGCCCAGCATAGGTCTAGAGTCTATAATGAAACAGACTGAACACTTTGTAGTCCCTACCAGCCAGTGAAATTGTGTGGAGGCATTATTAATGCCTACCTTAGATATTTTCCACATTGGCACTTCTGGCTAGGACAGTGTGAGGTAATTCAGATCATCTATGCACAGCTGTCAGATTGTCCTTCCTTCCACAGCCAATGGAAAGAAGCAGCCAGTGTAGCCATACTTTGTTGATCATCACCACTCGTTCTCTCCCTCCTGGCCCTGGACTTTATCAAGTCCTTTACTACTGTAGAAAATGGAAGTACAAAAGAGCCAGACCATCCTCCAGACCCGAACCATAGCACTTAACACCCACTGCAGAAACATGTGAAGATCTAAGGAAATCACAAAGCTGGAGAGAACAAGTCTGTAACAGATACACAGGTCCCTTTCAGCTCCCAAAGAGCAGCTGTCACACTTTGCAAGGAAATACAATACAGATGCTGGAAACGAGCTGAAGGGCTCTATTCCCAGCTGGTTAGCAAGGGTCAGGTGCTTGCCTCTCAAGACAGGACACCTCAAAAGGGTAGGTATAAGTTACAGACATAAACGAGAGCATTATGCTGCCTGAAATACAGCAGAGTCATTCAGTTTTGCTAACCATGTGAAGTTGCCCTACTCTTCGTAAAAATGACCAAGAGGTTTTGACCTTGAGTGACTGTGACAGTCCTGGTCCTGGCTGGCAGGAGACACAGCCAGCAAAGACCCTAGTGAAGAAATTCTGCCTGGTGTATCTTTTCTACAGCCAGCAGTCATGTCCAGGTGTGAAGGTGACTGATAAGGCTTTGTAAAATTGTACTGGAGTAGCCAAAACTAGTACTGGATCCCAGTGTTAACATCCAGCTGATGCTGTTTATTGATATAGATCACAAGTTTGATCATGAAGGCTAGACCCAGTCAAGAGAAGAAACCTCTAGGTACAAAATATTATTGAGTCACTGGTTTTGCCACTCTATATTTTGCAATTAATTAACTGATTTTCTATGGGGCATCTTGAGAATATGCTCCTACTCCCCCACCCATCCTACAGCAGAGCACACCAGGAACTCAGAGAGACCCACACCAATTCTGACACATGGCAACACCACAGACATAAGACATCACATTGTAGGTAAGCAAGTCTGCAGCCTCAAACCATCACAGGCCACAACAGTGGTTCAAAGGCTCTTGCAGGACCTCAAGAAAATAGGACAATCCTTCTAAAAAGCAGGGTGAGGTGCTAAACAACAGGGCAGAAATGCAACAACTAAATTACTTTTTTTTCCAGAACAATATTTTCCAAAGTAATGCAATGCATAACAGCACCCCAGCAGTCCTACAGCCCCACCAGCAGACTCACATTGTAGAGGATGTCGGTCCAACCCTCCATGGTGATGCACTGGAAGACGGTGAGCACAGCAAAGAGGATATTGTCAAAGTTGGTGATGCCATAGTTGGGGCCTTGCCAGTACTCCCTGCAGGTGGTCCCGCTCTCACACTGCCTGGCAGGAGGGTCCTCTCCACAAGGAAAATCTCCCACCTCATCACCTGCAGAGAAGAACAGCAGGGAAAGAAGTTACTGACCAAAGCCAGTCAAGCAGCTGGTGCTGCTGCATCCTCCTTGCAGTGCTGCATGAATGTAATTTACATTCCAGGCCTCCTTGGGCCACTGTGGGCATGTAAAAAAACATTACACCCATGTAATCACTTATATACTGATGTGTTATAAGAGACAGTTTCATGACGGGGTGGAACAAAGCCATCCCTGAAGTGCTTATAATTTGTAGTTTGCCCCAGTGTTCAGCCATGTCATATATAAGAAACACCATAAAAAAAACAGGGTGGTAAAAGCAAGGGCTTGGGAACCATGCATGCTTCAAACACTGAGCCAGCAATATACCCTCAATAACAGCATAGATAAGTGCTTAATGTTGGCACTACAACATCAAAGCAGAAGGGCAGGTTCTTCACCAGGGGCTTATGGAAGAGCTGCTCGTAGATAGCTCTAAAATTGTCCATATACAGATGTTAGACTACAGCTGCATGAGGACCCCCTGGCTTCATCTCAAGGCAGCACCACCACAGCAGCCTGTGAGCTCCTCTGTAAGCTTCGTATTTCTGCCCCAAGGGGCAATGCTGTCAAGCATAGGTAAACGTGGCAGGGAAAGCATCCAGCTCTTTGTTTGTCTGCAGCAGGGATGGAGTTTCTCTGTTGAATTTCAGTTCAGACTCAGAGGAGGCAAAGGAAGATGAGCCTGTCATAGTTAAGGACCACAAGGGATGGCCAGAAGGGTGGCCAGCATCTTCCAGGATCAGCTGTGAAGTCTGAAGCCTTGCAGCTCTCCAGAGATGTTACAAGCATCAGCACAGAACAGTTTGGAAAACTAAAGTGCTGGGTTTTCAAAGTAAATAAATATACTAAGGGATATTCCTATTTGCAGAGGTGCAATTCAGGGAGTATTAAAGAGTTTTAAAAGTGACTTTTTTAAAAACTAAAAGTTTTAGAAGTTTTTAAATGATAATGAAGAAGCAAACTGCACAAAATCAAATTCACCAGGGGAAAAACAAGACCAGCACTAACAATAATTAGGAATAATCATTCCACAGAGCAAAGAAAAACAGGAGGAAAACAAGTCTGTCACTGTGGCTCCAGGGTACATATATGTGTGTGTGACACGTTCTCCTGTTGGCTCAACACCTTAACACAGGGCACCTCTCTCCAGCTCCCATATGGGTCACCACAGCCTTTCACAAAGGGCTCAGAGAGACAAGCCTGCAAAAAGAAAATACCAAATCTGGCTCTTGCAGACCATTTGTCAATGTGCCTTCAAAGAGAATCCACTTTTATCTCTGTTTGGCCTTTTGTTGCCAGGTAATGCTCTGGAAATGCAATGCACATCTACTACAAAGGGTTGGGTTTTTTTCCGTTTTAAAAAAGAGACCAGAACTCCCATGATTGGAGAAGATGGAAAAAAGGGGAATCTCAAGGAAAAACAGGAAACAAATGTGATGCCCTCCTCTCCCAGAGCAGCTTCAGGGCCCTTGGGCTGGGTCAGCTGCAGAAGGTGGCTGTGTAACAATAATCCTGTGTCAGCAGGATAGCACAGAGGATACAGGGAGAGGAAAAGGAGTCAGGCATCCACTGGAACATGCACTGCCATTCATCTTTACTCATTTGACATTAAAATAGAGAAATCATTCCACTAGCTCAGAATGATCTGTGTGGCAGCTGAGCGGCAAAGGCCTTGAATAACACTTTCCATATTTTGGTGCCCAGCATCCCTCTTCCTTGCAGCTTGTTACTGACCTACCCAGGGCTATAGCAACATTTGCCATTGACACCTCTTCTTGTTTTCCTCCCCAATGCACTAACAGCTGGTACCTCTGATGTGGCTCCTGATTCCAGGAAAAATCCCAGGAGTTTGCTCACTTTGGGGATTTGGAATAGAAACAAACATGAGCAACTCCTCCTCCTCCTCCAATTTGCTGCCCTCTGACAGAGGCATCTCTTTAATGAGATTCACATTTCCACTCTCAAGCCAGCCCTTGGAGCCCCTGGTATCAGGCCTGAGCTTGTTAATGCACCTCTTTGGAGACATGAGCACTTAGGTTTTAAAAGGCTCAGCTGATGGCTTTGTGGTCTGCTCTGCTGCTCCACTCACCAGGGACCAAAGCGCCAGGAAACCTCACCACTCTCTGCCTTTCCAGAAACACCATTGCCCCATTTCCCACTGAGCAGGTGGAATCGATCCCCCGAAACCATGCAGCAACCAGCTCCTTAGCCCTGGAGAAAAACAGGGCCAGTGCCTGTAAACCCCAGTGCCTCTCCACACTACCTGGTGAAGGGATTCAGGGGGAGGTGACCCCCACACACACCACCTCCTCCCACCAAGCTGCCAGGTGCTGCCATGCAGAGATATACAACACACACCCCAGTTTTTCAGCTGTGCTCCCAATTCCTAGCTGGGAGCCACCCAGTAAGCAAGAGTCACCTACACATGACATTAACCAGGGCAAAAATCTGTGCTCAGTCCCCAAGCCTGGCAGAGAGATCACTCGGTCATCACTGATGTCCGAGAGCTGTCTGCAGAGAACACAGCTTTCGGGTTTATTTTTCCCTTCTACTTTAACTGGTTTCTGGGGATTTAGTCCCCTGGCTAAAGTCAGCCCATTAGTGAGAGCCTCAGAGCTCAGCCTGCAGCCACTGCCCTACAATGAAGGATGCAAAAAACCCCCCACCTTGGCCACAATTTAACAAATCTGAAAATACTCCTAGAAAATGCAAACCTGCTCATAATTGCTTTCTCCCTGCCACCTCCCCAAGAACACTTCTGGTCCCTACACACCTGTATTGTCACCCTTGTTGTTTCTCTGTAACTGCAGCAGCCCCAGAGCCCTTGTGTTGTGCTGCGACCTGCTCTGTTCAACATGAGCACACACACCCCTGCAAAAACATTATCTTCTCCTACAAATCCAGTCTAAAAATTCATTTCTTCCAGGAATCGTCCTGCTTCACTTACAAATCACAACACCCGACTGTCCCTTACAAGTTATGTTTTTCTAGCATTACACAGGAACATAAACAAGAAAACAACTTCACTGCTTCTGCAAAGCTCTGTATGAACTGAATATATTAAACTGTTTCCATGTTGTTGTTAGAAAGCGCTGTGAACGATGCCCAGAGATTTGGCAGGGATATTGTTTTATTACCATTTGAATGCATATAAATAAGTCAATATTAAGACCTATTAGTGATAATCACTGAAAATACAAGACTGCGTTTTAAAGATGGTCAATTGTACCTTAAATTGCAATCTTTTGGAGACAGGAACAATATTTCCATCTGTGGATAGCCCAGATAACCAACACACATTAGCACTAGTATGAAGGAATATTAAAAAACTACATGGAAAAAGTTGGCTTTCTTTTAATTGGAATGAGTTTTGAGCCATGGACAAGCAGCTGGCTTTGACATGGGAGCCGGTCCCAGCCAAGAGTCTCTGGGCATTGGTCCTCTCTCCACCTCCATCTTCTGGGGTTTATCACAGGCAGACACATCATTTACTCTGCTGTGTCCACTTTTCCTGGCCTTTCTCTGTTTTGAAGAACACTTTTATCTTTTCTCCATCAAAAAGCTCCTTGCTTCCCATCTGTTGTCCTTTTTTTTTTTTATTGTTTATTTTTTGGTTGCTCTCAGTCTTTCCAATCTTACTATTTCACACCAAAGTATTCTCACACCCATGCAACTTGCCCCAGAAACCTTGCAAGAAAATTCAATGTTCAGCAGCTGTTCATAGAGCTAACCCCAAGGAAAATGCAAACAGACACCAATGAATAAAAAACAAAACAAACAAACAAAAAAAAACAAAAGAAAAAACAAAACAAAAACCCAAACAAAAACAAACAAAAAACCCCCCCAAACCCCACCCCCATTCTTCAACAAATTGGAACAACAGGAATTTGGCTCTGTATTTCTACTATGAAAAAACTCTCCCATGAGAGGTGGCCCTAAGCACTTTTGTTTCACTCGTATGTAGACTGAAAACAACAGTAGCATCAGGGGTGCCATGGTGGTGTAACAGAGAGAGGAGAATCTGTCCCAGTGCACGGAGGGTGAGCACAAAAGTCTGTTAGCTCTTCGAGATGGGTAAAGGGGGAGAGAATGCAGCAAACATGGAAGATAAAAAAGGAAAAGCAACATAAGAGCAGGATAGAAAGCATTCCAATGAGCTGAAGGAACTAGAAGCATCATGATGATACTCAGGGAGGGGAGCAAAGCTCACTACTCACCTGTCTCGTTAGAGAAGCAAGTTTTATGGAACTTCCCCATGTAAAACTCCAGCCCAATGATGGCAAACATCACGATGGCGAAGAAGAGGAGCAGCCCAATCTGAAGCAAGGGCACCATTGCCTTCATGATGGACTTGAGGACAACCTGCAAGCCTGTGGGGGCAAGGAAAAACACATCGTCAGTGGGGGAAGGAAACCAAGGGCTTGGGGCTGCATGCAAGGTAGGAGAGGGGCTAGGGAAAAGTAGGATTGGCAATACCAAGCAGTACAAAAAACCCCAGGGTGCTACAATAAAGATGCTACAGCCATAATGCACTCAAGATGCAAGAGACACAATCAGGAGAGTTATCTTTTTCTGACCCCTTTTTTTTCAGATCACAGATTCAAAGGTGTCTCAAGCTTCAGAGACACAAAAAGGACTTTTCCTGAAGCTGGTGGAGTCCCCAGACTCAGCCTGGAGATGGGCCAGCTCCTTTAGGCAGCTCCTGCAGTAGAGTGGATGCAGGAGCAGAGCTGGGCTCTGCTGTGGGCCCCCCACCCAAGGGAGTCCTGAGCCACACAGGAGCTGCCTCTCTCTGTGACACACAGAACAGCCATGATTCTGCAGTGCCCATCACACCCTGCTTCCAGAGAAACAAAGCCCTATCTCCAGGGTTATCCATTCATTGCTTTTTCACTGCAACTAAAACTCATTTTCAAATTAAAACCAGGGGAGATAAGGTACAAGAGGTTGGAGAGATGGAGGTGCCAGATAACATCATACAGACGCACATAACAAAAACACTTCAGTGATAAGCAGCAGCTGAAAGCCACCTTGGTGGCCTTTCCTAAGGTACGGAGGATGAAAGAGCGTCATTGTCTTGCCACCTTGTACAGCACTACTGAGGTCAATATGGGTGCATGCAGAAAAAAAACTCAGGAAGATCTGTTAGATGGAAAAAATACTGAGAGTGTAGAAGAAAAGCATATACTGTGTCTGTGTGCAAATGCACCTCAAGGCTGTATTTTTTTTTATAACAGTAAAAAAACACAGCACATAGCATCACTAAAAACATGAGAGTTAAATAACACACTGTGGGAAAATATTGTGCTGGTCCAGGACACATCCCTGGTGGAAGAGCACATCCTCCTGGGAGGAACATGCAACCCACCCTGGGACAGGGACAACTCTGAGGGGTCACTCTACTTTTCTGACATCCTTCGACTGTCACTGCCACAACACCACACTGCCTCGCACAGGCAAGACACCCATGAAAAAAAACAGCCAGGGGCATCTCCTTATTAGAGATCCTTTATTAACAGGACACCTCTCCCAAGCCTAGCCAAGGACATCTCCTGAATGGGAATTCAGATTCTAGCTCTGCCCATGAAAGGATGCCGACTACAGGGAATTTTGGTGCTGTCATTGTAAAACATAAAGCCTTGCTGGATTTCTACAGCACCAACATTTCATCCCTGAAGCAGGCAGGGAGGTGGCAGAGCTGCTGACCCAACCCACTGCCCAGAAGGAGAGGGGGCTGCCTGGCTGTCAAGGGGTTAATGCAGAGAAGAGCAGAGCATCCCACAGAGCAGCTTCCCTTTCACCAGCTCTTCCTGGAAGGGAAAAAGATCTCTGTTCCACATTCAGAAATGAAACCCACTCCTGCCAGCAATCCCTTACTAGCGGGCAGAGCAGCTGGTGAAGAGCAAACAAAAAAGCAGCAAGCAACGGTTGTGGGGACTTTGATGGCTTCAGGGCATTAGCAAGGCATGATGCAGCTCCTCATCGGAGCACTCAGACCCTTCACCTTAGCATGTAAAATATATCAGGTTCCCCACTGAGCAGGCAAGACCAAGTCCTATCTGCACTTTCCCTTAGTTTTCCCCCCTTATTAAAGGGGTAAAATCCCCAGTACAAGATGCTCAGCTGGTAGAAGCTGTCAGAAGATTCAAGCTCAGGGCTGGGGGCCTGAAAGCTGCAAAACTTGGGGCTCAGGTCTTCACACCCTGGAGAACTGATTCAACCCCAAGGGCAAAGGAGTCCTAGGACAAATCCCAGCCGCTCACCTGCAAGTTTGGGAGGGCAGTGCAGAAATCAGCTGGCTGTACACAAACCGGGATGACAAAATCAGAACCAAGCAAGAGCAGGAGCCACAGACCATGAAAAAGCAGGGGAAGAAACTATTGCTCAGAAAAATGTGTAATGCCCCAAAAGCTACAGAGGACCTGTGGAGATGACATTATCGTGACACTCACTTGGGATTCCCGACACCAGCTTCAGGGGTCGCAACACTCGGACTGCTCGCAGGGTCCGCAGGTCAAAATCAGTCCCAGCGGTTGCTAGAATCCTGATTGTGAAAGGGGAGAGAGGAGAAAAATTGAGATTAAATGCAAATTCCTCTTTCCAAAGCATGGGTAAGTGTTGTGTAAAACCAGCAAACGCTCAAGCTGCTTTAAACTTTATACCTGTGATCACATGGCAAATTGTGTCCACTGAAAACCATCGATTCACACACTCCTCTGGAGCTGCTGAGCCTTGCTCAGACTGTAAGAATATTCTCAATGTCTGCTGCTTGTGAGGCCATTTACACACAGTGAGCAGGTCTGGCTCTGGCCATTAAAGAGCAGCACCCTGTTCTTATAGGAAAGCACACCGTTTTTCAGAAGGAGATGGTGAGAGTGAAATAAACCCCTCAGTTAGTTGTGCCAGAAATTACCTGCCAGAGATTTTCCCTATAATAAATTCAGAAATCCCTCAGGTAGTGATGTCTGGTGTTTCCTAATATCTCAAGGTATCTGAAATACCTCCCCCCTGAACCAGAATGATTCTTAAAAATCTAAGTGCTCTGCACAGAAAACGGAATGGCTTCACTGTGCTAGGGTTTAGCAAAGGAAGAAATATTGTCACAGTGTCCACAGGACACAGTGATGCAAACTCCTTAAGCAAAGACTCTTCTCCAGGCACACTGCCCCACAGAGAGCCTGGCAAAGCTGTGCTCAGTAATTACTGCAGCACTTCCTTTGATGCTTCAACAAAAATACTCTCGATTTGAGACAGGGCCCCCCTAACACAAGTAAACCATGGAGTTAATTTGCAGTAAAAACCATCTCACCAGCTCCCCATCGACTGCACAATTTAGAATCATAGAATCATTTTGGTTGGAAAAGACCTTTCAGATCATCCAGTCCAACCATTAACCCAACACTGCCAAGGCCACCACTAAACCATGGCCCTCAGCACCACATCAGCTTTTAAATCTCTTCAGGGATGGGGACTCCACTGCTACCATCATGGGCAGCCTGTGCCAGGGCCTGACAGCCCTTTGGGGGAATAAATTTCTCCTAATATCTAAAGTCCCCCTGGCACAACTTGAGGCCACTTCCTCTTGTTCCATTTCTTGTTACTTGGGAGAAGAGATTTAAAATGATTATAAGCAATAGCCATTGGTTTTGCTAGGTTTGTCTCCAGGCTGTTTTACTAGGTTGGAAGTGGTTGAGTAACCAGCTTAGCAGTGGGATCCCAGCAAGCCCCCAGCCACCTGGTACCAACTGTACAAGATGCCACCACTTTGCTAACCACAACCACTGAGACATCGCTGCCCATGGGGACCTTGACCAGCATCTGACACTTTGCCAGCTCTTCCCCAAGAGCTACAGCAGCTAGAGGGACTTGCAAATCTGGCTGAAAAGTGGATTCCAAAGCTGCCATAGGGCACAGGCAGAGCTGGATGGAGGCTGCCAGGTTAGGGCAGTGAATCCCAGGCAGTCCCCTGGGGATTGAGCATCCAGACATGGTAAATGTCCCACGCTGGAGCACAGAGATGCTCAGAGAGGTGCAGAGCACCCACAGTGGACACCCGTGATTTATCTGCACCTGCCCAGGAGCCCTTTTTCTTGGTTCCTGATAACAGGCTGCTGAGTGTTCAGCACAGTGCCCAGATACTGTAGCAAACTACAAGAAAAAGCAGTGTTTCAAAAGGAGACATATAGTCTTACTGTGTAATATGTATTATGCAGGATGTCTGGCAAACTCGGCAGTGGAGGACATGGCTGGGTTGGGAGCACTCACAGCAGAGCTACACTCAGATAAGAACCCTGTCCTTGACTCACTGACTGACTTAGCACTGCTGCCAAATATGGGCCAGGGAAGAGCAGGATCAGCATTGCTGAGCAGAAAGGACCAGACTCCATCAACAGAAGGGGCTGGAAATCAGCAAAAAGCTTGCAGAGATGTTGTATGGCAAGAGAGGCAGCAGCAAGTCAGGACATGAGTAGAGTGTCTGTTCTATAGGACACCTGTTTCTACATTTTCACAACCAGAAAAATTCACATTACATCAGCTCTATCAATGCAGTTTGAGCATAAGCAACCAAGAACCATCACATGCAGAGACTTCTAATTTAATCTTCTGCGTCCATGCCAATGATTTCATTCCTCTTCTCCGTTCCTTCTATCCTCACAACTTAATTGCTCACTTATAAACCTCTGCAGTCTGGGAATAGCACACACTTCAAGCAAAAGATAATCTTAAACATCTACCTTGGATGTTGCTGCTAACGGCACAATTAATCTCCAGTGAGCTGAGATGGATTTGTGCTGTAATCGGGCAGAGCCCTGGTTCCTGGTACATGCTGAGAGAAGGGTTGCTTGATATGCTCATCGCTTTGTTTCTGAATTCAAAAAGTAAATGGGAGTGAACGGGGGACACCATCAATTAGTCCCATGGTGCCAGAAAACGTTCCAGTGGCTGGAGGTCTTCATTCCAGTCTTGTCTTCCTAATAGGCTTGATGCGAAAAAACAGCCTGCTCAAACTGCAGCAACATCCCCTTGCCCAGTCAAACCCCCTAATCACTCATTAATTCCCACACCACCAGCACTGGGATTCCCCAGCTATCCTGCACAGGGCACCCACAGCCACCCTCTCCCACAAAATCAAAGCTGATCTGCAGCTGCTCAGCAGTCCCCTAAAGCCCTCACAGACACACGTGGGAAAATGTCCCAGTGAGGGAAAGGCCTTAATTAACTTTGTGGCTTTTGCCTAAATGCCATCTTTCTGTTTTACTTTTTCCCCTGCTCCAGCTGAAAGCTCACAGACGACACTGTGAGTTAGGCCAGAACAAGTCGGAAATTATCATTAAAAATAAGAGAAATAAAGATCAAAGGAGCCGCTGACAAGCTTGTCCTGCCAATCCTGCCGAAGCATCCCTGGCTGCCCAGGAACAGCTGGGAACAAAGCAGAGGGGATGGGCAAGCCAGTGCTGGAAGAGGGAATCAGCTGTGAAAGGTAAAAAAATAACAAAAGAGAAGATTTTAGAAAATAACCTCACAAAGAAGAAAAGATAGCCTGGTCTGCAGCCTTTTGTATATTAACAGGTGGTACAGAAACACTGACATCTGATGGGCTTGGGACATTGTCTTCGATAGCTCTTCAAGTGTTTAAGTGCAACAAAGTCTTATTAAATTAAAGTTTCTCCACATAATTTGCCTTTTTTTACAAGCAGGATGGCCAACCATCAAACCTTTCTTACTCATATGTTGCCGTGAAGGATCACGGGGCACACATCCTCCCAGCCCCAGGGTGCTCAGGATCGCTGCACTCATTCCCCACTTGCATGATAACATGGTTAAATGCTGTTTCTGTATCACCACTTCCACTAACAAGCTCTGACTGACATCTGTTCCCAGAGACAGAGGCCAAATTTGTAATAAATGCTCGATAACTTTTGTTCTAGTGAAGCTTAGAATTAATTATAAAAGCCTCTTTTCCTTTGGATATAAACAAAAGTGAAGACTGAAGGGAAAGTTCCTTTCCTGAATATTATGCTAACATAAATAATTAGCAATTCATTTCTTAAAGTACCTTGGAGCTCAGGATTTCTGGGTCCTGGTTCAGCAAGACACACGCTGCTGTACAACTCTGAACTTTTCAGAGCTGCTCAATAACTAATCTCCCTACTGAAGCCCTGATGAAAGAAAATGCCTTGAAACTCCTTCAAGCTTAGCCCCAGATCTCTAAATCCTGAGAACTGGAGTGGGGAAAAGCTAACCCTGCTCCTCAGGATCAGCCCCACCTTCTCCTCCTCCTCCTTTCACAGCCTGTCAGGGGATTTATTTCAGCTTTCCCAGGTGATCTCTTGGGGAGCAGGTGACAGAGGTGCTTTGCAGGAAGAGGAACAGAAACACAGAAGTCTCTGGTGCCAGCCAAGAATAGATGGGTTTTCTATACACATCTCTGCACAGAGGAGCAGCCACACTTTGGGTCCAGCCTCACCGCCAAGGAGCCAATGAGGCCATGCTCTGTACACCCAAATCTGCAGGTGATGGAGTACATTTTCCTGGCATCACTGTCTATAAATCACAATGGAGGCAGCATGAGACGTGCAGGAGAGACCTGGGACTGGCTGCAAGTCCAGCAGCTTCAGCATGTCTGCTCGTGAGCAGATGACATACAGCCAGCAAAAACCAGTAAGATTAATAGCTCGGAAAGACTAACACCTCCAAGGGGATCTCGCCACTGGACCACACTGGTGCCGTGGCAGGTTCTGCTAGAGGAGGAATCACTAGCATAAATTGTAAGCATTTTTAATGTAACCTTGCTATTTGTCATAAACTCTAGTCCTAGAAAGTGGAAACACTGATTTTTTCAGAGACCTTATCCCAAGCAGCCGTTCCTAAGAACCGAATCAATCTCTTCAGCAGGATTAGGAGAAAGAATAAATACATCCACCAGACAGCTTCCCTCAAAAAAAGATAAGACCAGCCAACAGTATAGCAGCTGTTTAGGAAAAGCAACAGCAACCATCACTTCTTGCTCACAGATTCAACCCCACCTGACTCAGACACCTTGGAAGTGTCAACACCAAAGTCTCTGACAGGAGCAGAGAAAACTCCTGTAAATCACCCCCACTCCCAGAACCCGATTTTGGACACGAGGTGTCAACATTTAACAAGCCGCAGTGACCCCCAGGAAATGGATACCACTGGGAAAAATAAATAAATATCTTCATAAATATTGGCTGGCTGGTTTAAAGGTGCTTCCCTGCATCTACGGGAGGGTCCATGGGCTGACCATCACCCACCCACTCCTTCCCAATTCCTCCTCTGCTGCCTGGGGATGGAGAAGGTCCCGAACCCCATGGTTGTTGTCACCATTACCAAGATCACTGTTGTGGTGTTCACGGGAGCAGGAGACCCAAAGGGAAAACCTGCAAGGTCCTTGGGAATTTTACAGTAACACTTAAGTGGAAAGAAATAATTCCTTTGAAATAAGAGATTCCATGGAAAAGATGCCTTTCCAAAAAAGGCTCATAAAATTAATTTTAAGAAGCTGGGCTATTTAACTGGTGTTTTCTCTTCAAAAGCATATGCAGCACATTAAAAATTTACAAAAATATATATTCTCCATTTCTTTTTTTTTTTCCCCTGAAACCATTTGCCATTAGAGGATGGTCTGCCTGCTGCTTTCCTGAATGGCAAACATTTTACCCCCAAACCAGCACACAGCACACTTCTGGCTGGAGATAGCAGGACTTTCCAGGATCAGGAATACCAGCAGCATACCAACCAGTGCAGGATTGTCACTGGCCTCACCATACACATCCCAGCCTTTGAATTAATGGTCTTTATTTGGAAACACCAACTTCTCCAGTACCTGCCCTGCACAAGAATCAGAAATCGTCTACCTGGGAAGAGTGGAGGTGGCCACCAAGACAGAGCTTCCTATCAGGGCAGGTGCTGCCAAAGTGAAGGTCAGCAAGGGCTGTACCCCATGATCCTGGGTGCAGGAGGGTGTAAGCTCCACCTGAGTAAGGTGAGCTCCAGGGGAGTCACTCAGGCAGTGAGTGGAGGAGCTGCAGGAGGAAAGCAGCAAGTTGTGATGGATTAGGGAGGGGAACAAGTAACAGAATATTATTGGAGGCATTGCAAGAAAAAAATATTAGGCCCCCATGGCACTGTCCTCCAAGGACTACCAGAGCAGCAACAACAGACAGACAGTACTGCAGAGAAAGAGGTGCCATGATATCTGACAACTTGCAGTAACAGGCCATCACTTGCCCCATTTCCCCATAGGTACCAACCAGTAACAGATAAAGAAGTCTCGACAGCGGATGAAGCAAATGAGCAAGACTCACAGGGAAGAACCACACCAGTTGCACACACTAAAAGCTGCAAAAGGAGATGGTGAGTGTAAGCAGTGGGTGTCTATCTGCTGAGAGGCACCTCAGCTGCAGTGCATCTCAAAATGAATATTTTTCACCTCCCTAATGCCAGAGCACACACTGAAGACATTGCTCAGTCTTACACTGGTGACACAGCCTGGCTGATTTCCCTGCCTGAGACTTGAGGGCAGGTCAGCAGAGGCAACCAGCCAAGGGGTGCCAGGAGCCAGCCCCTCAGCTGCAGGCAAGCATTTTGCTCAGCACAGCAAGCCTGGCTTGTACTCAGGCTGCAGCACCACGGCTGCCAGTCCCGCTGCTTCCTTCTTCTCCCAGCCACAGGGCTGCGTGCAGTGACTGGACCAGTTGGAAAGATGCCCCCTTTCACTCGGTTTGATTTCATGGTGTGTGAGCTTTATCTTGACGACCAAAGACACACAGTTGACACCAGGTCTGAGCCGATAAGTAGCCCTGGCATGTTAATTGCACCATTTAATTTATGGCAGTACAAGGTTCATCTGTTGGCTCCATTACTCCACATTGGGGACTTCCCCACCAGCTGTCCGTAGTCCCTCCTCCTGGCTTGCCAGTTCTCTGCCTTTCCTTTGGATGACCAACATCAAGTCTAAGCAATCAAGTAGATACCTTCATACTGTGTCTAAGCCTACTCCTTCCCTTCAAAGCACATCTACAACTACTTGGTCCCAATACGTTCCTTAACACCAACCTATTCAGAACAACAGTTTGCCCCAAAACTGACTGTATCCATCCAAATGGCCTCATGATGTTGAAGGATAAACCTCTCCCTAGCTATAACATGAAGGGAACAGAGAGCAAAATAAAATACACTGTGGAAATAAATTTTCAACAGTATGGGGTTGCTCTGGTTCAGAAGCACAAACAACCAATTCATTCCTCGGTCTCACACCACACAGCTGCATTTCTGAGGCTTTTGTAGCCAGCATTAAATCTGCCACCAGCCTGCAGCATACAGAGCTGCCCAGATACAAACACACACTCTTTCCTCCTCTTTGCATGGCAGAAATGCTCCAGAGGCCTGGGATGAGGCACAGCAAAATGAGAGCAGAATCCCCCTCCCCCCACAAACCCACCTGCAACCTACTTTCCTGACTGTAAATCCTAAGCCAGGCTCCAGGGAGAAGCCAGGGAGAGGAGCATCTGCAGACACACACCCCTCTGCTACAGCAAGACACACAGCAACCCAGCAAGGCTCAAACAAAAGGAAGGAGGTTTGGGGGAGCACAGAGAGCTGAGGGCTCCACTGCTGCCCAAGGTGGAGGGAGAGATTCAGGTTACGAGGCAATTACTCAGATAAGTCCTTGTTGCTTCTAAGCAGGAGAGACATGAATATACCACAGCATGGAGTAGGAAAGGAGGCTCATTCGCCATGAGCAATGACAGCTGGCAGGAAAATGCACACGTCCAAAACATTTCAGTGAGCTCACGCTGGGAAAGCTGAGCACAGAGGAGTTAAAACCATCCTGCGCTTCACTGTGACTGGAAAGTAGGTCATACCTTGAGCCTCGCTGCATTAACATTACAAAGGAGAGATGGCTGCTTTCTGTCCTTGGAAATGGGCATCCCAGAATTTTGTTCCTGGCATCAGAGGATGCGGAGAGCAGGGGCTGGGAGCCCAGAGCATTTTCCTGGAGATGTCTGGTGTCACGCAGACATGGTCTCTAGTGTATGGGCAAGCTACAGAGGATTGTAGCTCAGTAGCAAGCAAGATTCTTGGAGAGGAGAATTTCAGGGTCAGCAAAATATTTCAATTATTTTTACTTTATGAGCAGAAAAAAAGAAAGAGAGAGCAATGAAACATCATTTGGGATCATTTGTTTCATTTATCAAGTTCCAAAATGAAGTATTCTGACTTTTAATGTGTTTTCCTTTCTAGTGAAAGCAATTCACGTCAAGTCTGCAAATATTTTTGACTTGATTTAAAGCTGCCATTTTCCTGAAAAATACAAAGCTGCAAATCCTGTGTGCAGGAAAAACCTCACCCAAACTCAATGCTGCATTTCATTGCTGTGCGAGAGCAGCTGGAGGAGCGCGACTGCTCTCTGCCAGCTGGAGGGTGGGAGTGGGCAAAGGGCAGAGGACAACTGGGAGCTGGATGCAGGAGGTTTTTCTCTGCCACGTGGGCTAGCAGGGCAGCACAGCTACTGCAGGGCTGAGTCACTAAAAGCACATCTCAACCCATCTCAACCCTCCTTTTCCTTACAGTACCGACCAAAGGAGAGCTGCTGTGCTGTCCTGCCCTGGGAGTGATGACAAAGTCTGTGTTGTTTGGAACCAGATCCACATCACCCTCTGCAGTTGGCCAGTCCCCAGAAGTACTTGTTCATCAGTTGAGCAGAAAATGTCATCGCTATCAAATTGCACAAGTGTTTAAAATCAAAACAAAACAGTTCAGAGTAAGAGCTCAGCCTTCCCTCCTGGGATGCTGAACTGGTGCTGCTGGAGCTGGTGGGAGAGGGATGGGGAGCAGCAGCCAGCAAGGGACTGGTACAAGGCAGAGGGAAAAATATCTGTCAGTGCTGGGCACATCAGTCAGGGTGGAAAGGAGGCCTCTTGTTCGGTTCCTGTGTCCTGGGCCTTTCTGCACTGCAGGCTTCTCTTTTCCACCAAGCCGCCAGCTGCCCCATGCTCTAGTCCCATGAGCCCATCCACCCCACCTTGCCACCACATCACTGAAGACTAGAGACAGGCAGATGATGAGCAAAGATAAACACATCATGTAACAAGATAGCCAAGACCATTCCTGTAAGAAATGGGGAGGTAGAGAGTGCAGGGTTAGTTCATGCTGCCCCACTCACACCCTTTGTGTTCACTCATCAGCACCCAGCCAGCTGAGCCTTGCTGGCACAGCCAGATGGGTGAGAACAGGCAAAAATGGATCATCAGCATCATCCACACCTGGATGTACTTGTGCACTTGACCAATTAAATTCAAAACCACCTACGGACTGAACAAAGCCATCCTAGCTAGAGAGCTTTACCAGGGTTTCAAGTGTTGCTGTTTGTTTTTCCCCACTATATAGCAAAATATTGGCAAACAGGTTCCTGCTGCCATCACTATGTCATTGCACCTCTCCTCCTGCCTGTCCTCACATTGTGTTCATCCTCCCAGCACAAGCATGTAAAAGTCATGCTACATTCAAGGAGGGCCACTCAGGTCATGCTGCCACTTGCATGCTCTGGTGGAACACCATCCAGGTGGTACAACCCAATACACCAAAGCAGCACCAAACGTGGTTAGTGGTTGTACAAGCACCCACCACTCTTTTGGTGCTTCCTTGCAATGACCAGAGGGAACAGCCACAGTCCCTCCATGCAGGAGAGGACCTGCACTCCTCTGCCCACTCTATCAGCTAGGAAGGTCTTGTGCCAAGGAAAAGCAACCTCCTTCAATCTGCATGCCTGGGGCTGGCTAATTTAATGACCTGCTTTTGGCACTGTGCTCATGGCTTCCAGTTTAACACCATCACGAGCAGAGGATACATCGAGCATTCAGTTCACAGCTAACTACTTATGCCGTGGAAGGGAGCCAGTACTGAACTTCAGAGAGGTTGGGGCAGAAACCAGATTTGTTATTCCCCAGGTGCACATGGAATGGCTTTGACTGCTTCTCAGGGCCACAAACTCCAAGCAAGTACCATGTTGCTCCAGCTGTTACCCCCTTAGGGCAGTGCTGACTCTTGCCTACGCCTGCCACCCTGTGTCTTCCCAGACAATAGCTTGAACCAAGCTAGATGATGTTGGAGTTGAGTTCAACAAGATGAGAAAATTGCACCCCATCCGTTTCTGGCAAATGCCCCTACAGGAAGTTCCTCTTCCAGCCCAATTTTTGGAGAAGCACAAAGACTGGAAAGCTATTGAGTACCTCTACAAGAGCACGCAGCTGGATTTCCTCCTTCTGGAGGGAGGCTGGACAGAGAGGTGGTTCCATCTGTGTCACAGATAGTCAGGGGACCCTTTGTCACTGAGGTCAGTGGGCTCTGAGGGAGGTTTTGCTTGTGAATGTTCTGAGCAAGCAGAGAGATGCACGTGTTCCTCATACACCTCCTGTCCAAATCTAAGCACTCCAAACCCCAAGTATCTTTCCACCCTCACCCAGAGACACAGTATTGCCAGTGATCACAACACAAGTAGGCAGTCCCAAAATGGACAAGGGTGGATTAAAAGTCATGAGATCATTTAGAAAAAAATAATATTAGGGCTCTCTATTTGTCTTGCGATTCCTCAGTTTTTGTAGGCAGCTGGGGTCATGTTTTCAAGCTTTAGTCTATGAGCCACAAAAAATACACAGTTTCAAATAAAAGCTGAAGCTCCCCTCTTGTCACAGCGATTAATATAAGGCATCAGATATAATAAAACTTGCAATATAATATCTCTTCTTTAATGCACACCTCATTGTCACTCCCAGAAGATCTCATTCTCCCTCTTTCTTAGAATTTTTTTGGCCGGAATTATCAAAGAAAACATGCAATGTTGTTCTAAGGAAAACACAGTTTGCCAAGACATCTAAAATATTGTGTATTCCCTCCATCTGCTTCTGCTAAATAAACCCAGGGCCTTATCTAATATAATGAGTAGATGTTGGCAATACTTGCGTAGCCATCTGTACCGTGCTTTAAACCTGTTGCAAGCTGGGCTGTGGACACGAAAAAGTCAGAATTTATTCCTTCCATACTGAAAACAGAAATTGTAACTTCCCTCTCCTTCTGTTTTTCAGGATAATTTAGCCATATCAGCTCCTATGCTTGGTGAACAGTGTTTCATGAATGTGACAGATAAACCCCCCTCTTTCCCCTGTTTTGTACAGATAAAGCCCAAGCTCTGCAGCTGACACAGTTGAAGCAGTCCCAGGCGAGTGCTGTTGGCAACACCACAGCCTCCATGGGCTGCTTCTGCCCAGCCACAACACAACAAGGTCCAACAGTGACCACACACCACCAGGGCCCTGCCTGCACCCTAGCCCTGCTGAGGATGACCATGCCAGAGAAGACTTCCCAGAAATTTTAAGGTTTCATTATAAAGTCTCTTATGGCTGCACTCAGCTGCTACAACCACAGCACATAAGTTACCATCACCCAGGTTTGCTGGGGAGTTACTCACCTGATCCTCCCCACTCAAACCGAGCCCGTACCAATTCAACAGTTCAAACAAGTTTTTTTTTTGTTTGCTTTTTTAAACCTTGTTCTTGCCCAGTTTGAGTCACATGGATGTATCACACCAGCTCCTCATTGACAAAGCTGGTGAAATGGGGATCCAGCCGCAGCGTACAGGACCCCGCAGCAGATCTGTACAGGCTGGCAGATGTGCAGCAAGAGGAGGATGTTTGACTGAATTTACACTCTGTAGGACGTGACAGTGTTTGTAAGAGAAGAGTAATCCTCAGCTACTTTGCACAGGAGTCAAAAAAACACCAAGGTCCTTGGATGAAAAAGATTGGAGAAAAAAGAACCTATTGCCTACGGAATCTAATTAGCTGGATGCACCCAAGTACACATTAGACTGTAATAAAAATGTTCAGGGGACACAGAATAACTGCTGCATGCTCAGGAGGCAACATTTAGTGACTGCAAGGATCACCTCAACACCCATATTAAACATGCCTATGATCACACTCTGTGAGCACTGGTTTGCCAGCCCCGCTTTCCTCCTCCTCCCCACAACGCAGTTACCCACTCTTTCCCCACATTGCCCATCCCTTTTCATCCACCATGGAATCACCGACTGGTTTGGGTTGGAAGGGACCTTAAAGGACAAGGACACCTCCCACCACACCAGGGTGCTCCAAGCCCCAGCCAACCTGGCCTTCAGCACTGCCAGGCAGGGGCAGCCACAGCTTCTCTGGGCACCCTGGGCCAGGCTCTCACCACCCTCACACCAAACAATTTCTCCCTCCCATCCCATCTCCATCTCCCCTGTGGCAGTTGGAACCCATTCCCCCTTGTCCCATCAGTCCATGCCCTTGTCAAAAGTCCCTCTCCAGCTTTCCTCCACAGTACAATAATCCCCTTCCCAAAACCAACACGAGCACATGAACACAATGCAAGCAGGCAGTGCAGCCAGGTCCCACCAAGCAGAGCTTGCAGGACCTCAGAGGCCAGAGCAATGTCACTGGTACAGGGAAGTGACATCTTTATAACAGGATAGGGGAATGTGCTTAAATCAATTGGTGGTTCAGATAATGGAGGTTTCCACTCTCCACTGGGCTGTTAAGAATGCTGGAATTGCTGCAGGTAAAAGTCTGGCAGTGTTTTCATCATAAGCTCAACGTTTCTGGGATGTATAATCCAGCCATTAAAAAACATACGCTCTGGGTTGAAACCTGACATACCAGGTTCCAGGCACAGCAGCAAATGTTGGTGTTTTCCAGCTTTCCAGAGCAGTCCCTTTGGACCCATTGGGCAGTTGCAAGCCAGCAGAGCAAAAATGGAAGCTGCAGTTTTCCAGGGGAAGTTGCACTCACATCAGTCGTGGGTTTCAGAGCTTCATTTCACTCCGCTGACCACGCAGGGAGGTTTGTTCACGTGCTGCAGCCATCTGAAATGCAAGCAGACAGCAGCACCCAGCAGAGATGACTGCATGTTCATTGGCACCACTGATTTGCTCATCAAGTTTTCCCCATGGCGTGAAGACAGACCTGAATTATGGGGCAGGAGAGAAAGATCTGTGGGGAAGTTCTTAGCTGCAGGACAGGTGAGAAGCATCATATGGTCCACGGCAACTTTCTGCCAAGGCAGCACACGTGGGTAGAGCAACAAGGACTTTGGGATGTAGGCTAACAGCATCGGCTGCTTTTTGGTGATGCAGCTTATTGCTGTGAAATGGTCCAAAAATCCCTCCTAGCTTTCCACACGAGAGAGTTAAGTGGTTTGTTAGGAGCTAAATCACCTCAGGCTTACCTCTACAGCCAATGCACAAGTAGATGAAAGGAAATCAAAAGCAGCACTGGCAATCTCTAGTGTCCAAAATGCACAAGTCAGGTTCACCAAGGAGTAGCAAGAGTGGCTTTCAGCTCTGACTGGAGTTTAATCATCGAGTGAGAAAGACAAGTCACTGTTTCACTCCAGGTGGCTGTTTTCTCTTTACCTCTCTTGCTGGAGCTGTAATTTTTTTGGATCTCAGGGGGCTGGTAGTACCGGCTCTAGTCTCTGCTCAGTCAGTTCCTCTCCTGGCCATGACACCCCCCCTCTATTAAATTTGCAGCCTCTATTAAATCACAGCTCTTTGAGCAGAAAAAAGCCCCAGAAAGGCAGCTCTGGGGCTGCACCCACCAGTACCAAGGCTGGAAAGGACCTCTGAGAGCTTTTCCAGTCTATCAGCATTACGTTAATTGAGAGTTTGCACAGAGCAGACCATCGTCTAGACAGTGTTAAGCTCCAGCCAGGGAAGGTGTGGGGTGGAGGCAGTGTGGTTTCTAGAGTAAGCGTTTCTGACATTTGCTTAGTCATCACCTTCCCTCTGGCTTGGTATCCTGAGTGATTCCTTCCTCTGGTAGCCCTGGAAATGGTGGGAGGAGGCAGCTCCAGGTGTGTGCAAGGCAGATCCAGATGTGTACGTGGCAGCTCTAGGCATGGGCTGCTGCTTCAGGATAGCACTGAGGGGGGGTCTGGGCTTTGTCCCACCCAGCCATCCTCACCACCACTCAGTCCACCTTCCCACAGCACACAGGTAACAACTGTGTTTGATAACTCCTGCATCAAACCTCAGGGCAGGGTCGTGGGATGGTGCTGGAGGGCTGGCGATGAAAAGCACACCCTTGGCCCCGAGTTCTGGGGGTTCACCAGGTGTGAGAAGCACCTGCAAAAATTCAAGTCCTTCTTCCATCAGTGTCCCAGCTTGTTTGGGGGCCTTCAGCGACTTGCTCTGATTTCTTCTTGCTCCAGTTTTGCTTTCCCCAGTCCGTAGCTCAAGCCAGACACTGCCACCAGCTCTGCGGCACCTGGCACAATGGCATTACCGTTGTGTTTCAGGGCTCTAAGCACAACCTCAATTAAGAGAAACAGCAGACGAAAGCACAAAGCACTGTGTTGTGTAACTCCTACATGAAGAACAGTCCTGGCAAAATGCAAATAGGTGGCATCTTAGTAGCAATAACTCAAGCAAACCAAGAAGTATTGCCAGTTCTTAGAAAAAGCACTCAGCAAAGAGGGTTTTTGTGCTGAAGAAAGCCTTTTTTCCACCAAAAAAATGTTTGTTTTCAGGGAAACATCAATTTCAGTTTTCCAGTGGGAAATAACAAAACATTTTGGTTTCTTTTTGACTTCAAATATAACTTCAGATTTTGTTTTTGTTTGGCTGCTTTTAACTGCAATGATATCGTAAAGCTGGCTGAAAGCAGGCATTTTCACTTAAAATCAGGTTGAAACCTCCCAGGGGAAGCTCTTCCTTCTGAAACAAAAACTTTGGGAACCAGGATTTTTCCTTCACTATTTCTCATTGGGTTAAAATATCTGGATTTCTGGGATCAGCCATCCTTCAAACCTGGAGGGAGGCTGCCCTCATCCCAAGTTAGTTTGTAATTCCTTCCCATCGGGACTCGGCGTGGGGTCTGAGTATTTGAGGTGGAGGCAGTAATTTGGCTGCATCTCCCACACCTTCAGCTCGCCTTCAGAGCCACATCGGCCCCAGGGGGGCTGGGGCCAGCAAGTCCCCCCCAGGAGGTAGCCCACTGGCCAGAAGAGCTCGTGCACAATCCCCATGTTCCCAGCTCCATCGCTGAGGGCTCAGGGAAACCCACACCTCCTCAGCTGCCAAGGGCTCAGATGAGTGACTGCACTGTGATATTTATACAAGCTTGTCACTGCAGTCTTCAGTAGGTCACATTTTTGGCATGCAAGGAAACTCATGGAGAAGCAATGGATTTATATTGGCTCTTTTCATTTGTTGTCATATTCCCCAACAGCCTGGCATGGTATGGAAGTGAGGGCAGGAAAGCTCAAACACAATAGAGGCTGCTGAGAAAGAGCAGAGGTTCAAGGAGGGTTTTGCACCATCAGATCAAGGAGGAGGTGGGGAATGAATGCAATGCTAGGAGCAAGCAAGATCCATCTCAGAAGGAGCAATCTTGGCAAGATGCATCATTCTCCTGGAGGACAGGTCTTGTGGCCATGTAGGACACAGACCTCTAGCAAAGCTTCCAGCAAATGAGGACAAGTCAGGTGGTGGGAGAGGGAGAAAAGGAGGGGAGCAGAGAGGGAGGGTGGAGGATGCCAAGCAATATCCAGTGCATGGCTTTGCCAAAAGAGAAGGATGGAGCTGGAGTGATAAAGTTTGCATCTGGGTTTTGCAGATGACAAAATTTACAGGCTGGGGTAGAGTCAGGATTTGGCACTTATCTCGGGACCTGCTCTTCTTCAGAAGAAAAAAAGCAGCATTTTATCCTGGAAGTTCCCAAAATCAACAATGGAGGTGCTTGGATGAAACCAGCAGGCAGCTCTGAGGGCACAGCTACACCCTTTCCATTTATGCATCTTATTTTAAAAAAGAGACCAGGGCTCCACTTGGGTGGATCTGCCCACTGCTGGCGATAGCTTGTCGCTGTGATTTGAGCGTGGAGGTAGAGACATACAAGTTTGAACACATCTCCTGCAGCTCTAGCACAGCCCAAATCAACCACGGTTTGGTCACCCTTTCCATTGCAGTCATTCACGGCAGCAGGTCACCCACTTAATGCATGTCAGTGCTGTCCCACCATGATTCACGCAGCCCTGTCACCCCTTTCAGAAGCAACACTGTATGCAGATGTACCCTGGCCATTGCTCTTCCACTTCTCAGCATCTCCACGTGAGCCAGCAGCTCATCCTTACATTGTATCATCGTATTACTCCAGCTCGAATGACATCAAACTGACCTGCCAGGATTGATCTCTCCCCATCTGTAACACCTCCTGGATTCTGAGCACAAGCTCTGCCAAAGACCAAGGTGGTGAAGCCAAAACGAGGAGAAAGCTGAGACCACCAAATTCATTACACTAGTGACTGTCCTTGGAGAAAGATTTTTAACTCCTCTACACAGAAACAAGAGGCTGGACCTGCACACACAGCTACAGCAAGCCCCTGGAAGTCACAGCTAAGTACAAGAGTTAAACTTGCACCTGACCCAAATGCAGGAGGGAAGACTTCTTCCCCCTTTTCATTTTCCTCTCATTACAGTTCTCTCCCTTGTTACATGAAGGAGATGGCAGAATTTTAATGCCTCTTTATGTACTGTGAAAGATAACAGCAAATGGTACCACTCTGACCTTTTCAGTGGTTTATAATTCCATCAGCTGCCCAGACCTACTCTCCCCTGCTCCGTACTCAAGGAGAGCAGGGTGGAGGGGGTGCACGGCCAGAGCACCACGTTGCTCAGAGTAAAACAGCACCAGGGCTTTCCTGGCCGGAGAGGGCTGAGGAGTTGTCTGCTGTCATCAGCCCTTTGTACAAGACCAGCCAAGGGCCAGAAGGTTGGAATCAGGAGGCTGACTCTGGTCCCCCCCCCACATCCCATAGTGGATGGCACCAGGGTGGGGAGGAGAGCGCAGTGCCCTGGGGAGGTCCCAGGGATATCGGTTGGTATTTTCAAAGCCCAAGGAAGACAGCAACGGGAAAGTACTCCTGTTCTGCTAAAGGGTAGAGGGTGGTTGGCTCTTCCTGGAGCACAGAAAACAGATTCCCTTGGTCTCATCAGCCAGGAAATGAAGCCACAGTGAAGTCCCATGCCTTCCACAGCACCAGAGACACCAGCTCAGACCCAAACCCATAACCCCAGGCTCATTCCCAAACACTACAGAGGGTGCTGTCACTGGGCTCAGGAGGGGGACAGAAGCTCTGCTGTTCTAACCTGGGGCTTGTCCACTCCCCAGACACCCTCCCCACCCCAGCAGGGACCTGATGTCCCAGCCCCACACCTCCAACAGCCACAGAAGGGACTGCTCGAAGAGCAGCACTGACAGGCAGGGACACACAACAGCCCCACAACCCAGGTACAGGCTGGAACCTCCTCTGTGCTCCAGATCCACCCAGCCACCAGCCCAGATATCCTCTGTGCTCCAGATCCACAGCCCGAATCACACCGGGCCATGGCACCATGGATGGGACCATCCCCAAACACCAGCTCACGCGATGGTACATCTCCCTCCAACCTGCTTCAGCAGCTCAGGGGGCTTCTCCTCCTGTTCCTTCCTTTTCCCCAAATGTTTTACCCGAAATCTCCTCTAACAAACTCCTCCCTGCTGTGGGGAGAAAACAGCTCTGGCTGCCATAGGCGAGTGATAACATAGTAAATTTTAATCCTTGCCTGTTATTGTATTACCACCAGCAGTACACGGACCAAGATAAAAGGCTCACCAGCCCAGTCGTAATTATGTTAGAAAGGTAATTATCTCCTCTTCCACCCGACTTTGTGCTTTCTTTCTATAATGAAGGTTCCAGCTAATGTTTGCAGCAAAGGGGTCCAGCCACCACAAAATTGCTGGGAAATGTAAAAGCTGATTGTGCAGCATGTGAGAACCAGCAGGTCAGGGCTGTGGAGAAGAAGAAAGCAGCATGGGAGTCCTGAGCCAGGAGCAAATCGGAGCCCCTGGCTACTGCCCATACCTGTGTCCCATGGCAGGGCTGGTCCTGGAGGCACCCTCAGGCTTCCAGCTATAGACACGAGCACCCGAAATCACTGTAGCACACTCTCAAGTACACATTTGCATCAAGGCACCTGCCCCATGGACCCTGCTCTTTCAGACTGTTTCCAAGACATCAGGATAGATGTTAAAATATAAAGACATTTTCACTTCTTGAGCCCACCGATCAGCTCAATAAGGAGCGTGCCATCACATCGTCCCCAAACCAGCCCACCGTGCTGTCATCTGCGGATGGCAGCTACAAATGAAAAGGGAAACTGATGCATGGAGCAGAAGAGGGACTTCAATGCAAGACCATGGTGTTCCCAACCATCATCCACATCCAACTCCACCCAAATGGTCTCTCTGCATGAATTTGGAGCATAGCTGCCTTTGGCCCATGAGCCATCCTCACTCGTGCTTCTAAGCACAGAAGAAACATGAGGGCTCTTCTCCAGAAGATAATAGATTATCCAGAATTGAATGAGCTAAATATAATTTTAAACAAGCATACGTTGTACGGATCACAACACAAAGATGTTGGCTTTACATATGTTGGGTGCATTGTTTCATAGAGGGGTTTTTTGTGCTTTGTACTGAGTAGAATAAAATTACCATTGGAGGCACTTAATTGTATTAATTATAATCTTTTTGGGAACATTTTGAAAAATTACTGTCTTTTACCAATGCATAACTGACCATATGATGTCCTCTATAGTATTGTCACTAGAATGTCTTCTTTCTTTCCAAATTAAGAGGTAGGACAGTACTTTACAAAAGCTCCCAGAAGGATCAGTTCCCAGCCAGCACTGCAGCTTGCACTGTTTGTCTCATGCCATTGCAGAAGAGGATGTTTTTTCCCTTAATGATAAGTGATGTTTTAATCATGTGGAAAGATATCCTAAAAAGCCAGAAGTGCAAACACAATTCAGCCAAGTTTCCTCAATGTCAAAATTTGCACTGATTTTGCTAGGATCAGAAGTTTGGTGTCTCTGGACCACTGCTCCCCACTTTCAGTGTTTTCCATTTTAAAAGGGACCTAAACTATCCCAGGACTTTGGTCCCAGCCCTCAGAAACTATCCAGCACCCGACACCTCCAACCACCACAGAAGAACCAGCACAGACATTGGCCTACACCTCCACCAGTGCTTTGCTGGCCACCAGCAGATGACCTTTCCCTGTCTCTTCCCACTCAGTAGCATTCATGACCTACTCAGCAACACAGGTTGATTTTCCCCTTGTGCTATTATACATCTCAGCACCTCAGACTGCTGCATCCCTGCCTCTCCCAGTGACACACAGAGTCCCCAACGCAGCACTAGAGCTTTTCTGTGCTGGGCACCAACCCTCTCAACTCATTCAAGGACACAGCGCCCATCCTGAACAGTTTGTAACATCCTGCCTGTGCACCGAGGATCCTCTGAGGACACCTGATGAAGCAAGGGGACGTTTGGGAGAGTTTCTGCTTCCTGATGAGTGATTGCGTGAAAGCTGCAGGTTTTGAGCAGCATCACCAGGGCAGGACAGAGGCCAGAGGATGATTGAATTGTGGGAGGACGCAGTGGAGAGCCAGTCCCTGCCGCAGCCCACACCTGCCCTTCCAGCAGCATCTCCTGACAGCACAGAACTCCAGCAACAGCGTTTTACAGGATGTGCTTCCCCAAACCCAGCCAGCTCATTCCAGAAACTGCCAGGGAAGGAGTCTGCCACCAGCTACGGAGAGATGGGGCACCTGGGAGAGGGGATTTGGCTGGAGGTAGTGCTTTATTAGGTTTAAAAATTTCAGTCTGTAAACAGCTCTCCCCAGGTAGTTGCTGGATACAGCTGGATGAATCTGGTGAAGCAGAGGGGAAGAAATAAAGACAGATAAAATCAGTTGTGCAATCCAATGCAATGTTCCTTCCACCCACCCTCACCACTCCCTCTGCCTTCAAACGCGGCAGTTTAGGGAGTCCCATGTGCTTACAGAAATACCTCTTCTAATCCTTCCTTTATCCAAGAGATCTGTCCCAGTCATCACTTCCAGGGCGGCACCGGCAGTAGCACAGGAATTGCAGAACAGCAGAATTTATCTGCTTCTCTTTTGGGCAGTGCAGAGCCCCAGGGTTCACCTGGAGCTGTGCATGGGACAGTGTGACCCAGCCAGCTCCAGCCCCCCCCACTGCCATCTCACAGGCACAACCTCATCAAGCTCTGCACAGACACCAGAGCCAAACACTTGGAAGGCCCAGGGGTACAGAGCTGATGAGACTTCATCAAGTTAAAAATGCATCTATTCAATTACTTCTAGGAGAATCCTTATCTTCCATCTCCATACCCAGGCAAAAACCACGAGGGAGTCGGTGGCTCCCTGCAGCACAGCCCATTTCTGTACCTCCACCACCACCACACAACAAGCAATTTTGGAAGAGCAAACAAGTGGCAACCACTTGTTGCACCATTTTTCCTGGGACAGGCTCTGCTCTCCCATAGCCCTGTGAGATGCTCCCCTCTGGCCAGGTTGAGCCGCAGCAGCGCTTTTCCATGCTCCCCACTTCAATGACAGCTCGTCTTCCATCGCAATATCCAGCCTCACGGTAGGGTGCAAGGTCAGCAAATCCTCCTCTGCGGCTCAGCCTGCGTTTGCCTGCAGCCCAGATAATTGACTCATCTGTAGGCTTTCATCTCCTCCCTGGGCTGGGAAGATGAAGTCAAATTGCGCCTTCAACATTCAAACTGCCTCGTGCCACCCTTGCCAGTCAACAAAGCACAACCACCCTCACCCCGTGGTTTTAGTGCATCTATGAAAAGATCAGGGCAAAGCACTTGTGGAAATCTCCCCTCATCTGTCACACAGCTTGCTCGGAAACATGAGCATCCTTTAAACTGCTTTTACTTATTTATTCAAGTAGGAAGGGAGGGAGAAAAACATCCTAGGCCAGCCTGTGTCAGCAATTAGGAGCATGAAATATCTGGCAGGAGCAACTTTATAATTAGAGCTTTACCCTGTCCTTCTCTTCTCCCCCCCCAGACAGAAGTGACTGAGGAGCAGCCACTGCTGCAAGGTTGTACTGCTCCCGAGGAGCCTCAGGGGACAAGAGGGCTGAGGCACAACAGCTGCAGGCAGCACACAGACCAGGAGACCTGTCCCAAGGGATCAGTCTTTTGGCCAACCTGAAGCCTTTTACCCCTCCAGCATGGGCTGACCTGCTGCCTCATCCTCTCAACTTACAAACACACCCTTCCCATGCCATAATGCACCAGAGCTTAAGTAACTCACACCTTCCTCACTGCCTTCAAACTACATACACAGAGCACAACTCCAGCCCCACACCAGGTACCTCATTGCCCCCCAACTCTTTCAAAAGTGGTCATCCAAAACCACAGGCACCCTCTGCAGCCTCTGCCCAGGGAGCGATGAGCCTTCCCTTGCACACCCCCAGCTGTTTCCAGCTTGCTCCACATCAGGCGTCTCTGATCTGTCTTTTAATTCTGAAATCATAGACTGCAATTTCTACAGTACCCTGACGACATGTGCTGTCAGGCTGGGATAACCAAGCTCACCCCAACATCTCTCGATTAGTGAGATTAAACCCTTATTTTAATCAGAGCCTGTGATGATCACCAGTGACAATAAAAAATTAATAACCAAATACAGTATAAACCTCCAAACATCCTGAAGGCAGAAGATGACAGGTGTGTAGCAGAGTTGTGCCATCCCTGGGCAACACATATTGACATCCACAGCCTGTCCCAACTCCTGTGTTCCAGGACCACAGTGGCCAGAGCCACCTCCTCCCCACAGGGCTCTTTTACCCCAGTGGGTCTGGTGAATCAGAGACACCCACCCCTCCCCTAAGGGATATTCTTTTCCCCCTAGAATGAATCCAGAAAGATGACAATAATTGTACTACAGAAGATTTTAAGAGGTCCAGGAGCAGAAAAGCTGTAAGAGCATGAAAAGGTCCTGCCCATAGTCTGTACTGTGAGGTGGGATTTTGCTCCATGAAACAGTGGCAGTGGGGCAGAGGGGCACCACAAACCATCCTGGGGGCTGGTGACCTGCTAGATGTGGGCTACTGATCTGCAAAGCAGCTCCTCTTCCTCAGCAAGGCAAACTGGACACCTCGCCCAGACTCATGTGATGGACTTGCAAAGTCTGAAATGCATCTCACAGAGACAGCCTCTCATCACTAACGTAACACCAAGAGTAAGAAGCATCAATAATTTACACAGCAGAAGACTCCTGCTAGTTGTTTTACTCAGTGGACGAGAAGGAGCGATGCAGAGGGTGTGACACTCGACAAGGTTACCTCCATGGCCCACACTAGGTATCTCCATTAGGAGCCATGTACTGGTCTCTCCCCTCCAGGCTGTGTGTGCCAATGCCCCTTATAAATTACATTACCCCAGTTTGAGCAGTTTCCTTTGCTCCAAAGCTTCCAGCTCCAGATATTAATGGCATCTAATGAGGAGCAGCTGATGCCTGTTCATATTTCACTTCCAAGCAGCACACGGGCTCTGGGCTTGGCAAGGCTCACCACGAGGAGCCAGACCTCCTGCCCCTGCCAGAGTCTCTCTCCTGGCCTCCATGCAGGACAGTGCTAGCACAGAAAGGGGACCCCCACGGCCCATTCATCAGGTGCAGGAGGTTAGGAAGAGGCACAAAGCAATCTGAGGAGAGGCAGACTGGTGTTACCATCTTTTCTAGTCGATCACAAACATTGTGAAGAAGATTGCCCCACAAATGTCATTTCCGTGCTTCATCTGGGAGAAACCCTTGAACGTACAACTTGCTTTTGTCCCCTCCAATCTCCAGGGCACAGCGTCCTTCCCACTGCACATCTGATGCCTCCACCCATGAGAGCGCTGCAGCATCCCCAGACAGAGCCCAGCTCCACACGCAGCCCATCACCACCCTCAGCCCTCCCAATTCTCTTTCAAAAGCACCGTGCAGCCCAGTGGGAGAAAGGCTTTCAAGACGTGCCCTCAAACCCTGCACGGCCAGTCGGCAACATCACACATTTCCCCTTGCTCCCCCCAGTAATGGGTTGGCACACGACTACTGCTATCTGAGAGAGCTTTTTCAGCTTTAAAAGGCATAAAGGAGAACAAAAGGCAAATCTCTGTGCTTAGCACACCCACGTAGGGCAGGGCTAATAAGAACTCCAGCTCCTGGGCTTGCAAGCCAGCACAACGTTACCGAGATCGCTCAGCAATTCCTTACCCTTGAGCAAGCCAAGGAGTTTCAGGAGCAGCTGGAGTCACACACAGCCCCGTGGGGAGGGCTGGGTGATGAGATGGGGACCCACACCAGGGCATTCCCACACCACAGGCTGTGATGAACAAGGTTCTGAGAGGAGCAGGGGACATGCCAAAATGGTCTACACCTGCCTCAGCCATGTGCGAGCAGCGACGCGTGGCAAATCAACGCTTTAGTGGGGCTAATCGAGGCAACCCAAGAATATTTCTGTTGAATATTCAAGGCAGGAGAGTGGGTCTGGCTGCCTGAAGTGCAGAAATATCCCTGCCAAGACCAAAACCCCTGCCTGCCTCTGAGGCAGCCAACAGCTTCACACACGATTTCTACCTAGCACCAAAAAAAAAAAATCCAAAAAAATCCCCTGTATATAAAATCTGCACAGAGGCGAGTGACTGCTGACATCTTTGGAGATCTGCAGCATTTGTGCAGTAAGTGGATTTCATTTAAAGCCATCCACAAAAGAGGGAGCCCCTCTTTCCACATCACAGCAGCACATCAGATGGAGGGGAAAATGTATTTTTAAACCATACACCTCAGATGGTGGAGAGCACCATCCTCTTACACTGAGGGGGAAAACAAATTAATTCATACAGGTCAAACCAGAGCAAGACTCTCAATTATTCTACAGTAATTACCCTAATAAAAGTTTAAACATGCATAAGCTAACTTGGTAAGGTTTAACCTCAATAATAACAACACAAGAAACTCCAAGGCTACAGCTGCCCGATGGAAAATTAAGAGTCAGATACCAATACCCAGACCCCCAGACAGGTCTCCTTCATAGAAACAGCCATTCAGGGCATGAAAATACGTTGCCAGCACACACACGTGCAAACTCCAAGCACAGCTCTGTCTTGAGGAAAATAAAATCTGTATACAATACACTACAGCATCTTCAACCCACACACACGGTTTCCCTTACAAAAGCACTGGTGTGCATCCTAAATAACATGAGTTTCCCATTCAACACCCTCTGAGAATGACAAATATTATTTTCATTCTCATTTTAAACACTGGGGATGGAAGAGAGCTGAGCAAACTCCTTCTGGAAAATACTTTATCAAAGGAAATTGCATGCAGAGTGCAACCAAAAGTGCTGGCTAATTTGGGCTGAATAGAGTAAATAACCTCAGCCAGGAAAAATGAAGAGCTGAAGGAGTAATCAAACATTTCCTTTCAGTGTTTGCTAAATTAGGTGGTTCAAAATGGTGTTTTAACTTCAGTAAATTCTCCATATGTCAGCATAAACAGGCTTTAAAATATATATATAAACATTAAAATGGAGCAACACGTTTCCATAGCTTGTGAGAAAAAACAGTAACAGTACCTGGGGTCCAGCAAGCAAGCTGGAGCTTATTTTTCTCAGATTGTTCAACAGAAATGGAGAATAATAGCCCAAGCTGTAGCAGTCAGGCTCCGAGGGATGCCCTGCAGCCCCAGGCTGCTCAGCCCACCCCTGTGCCAGCCAGGGGTGGTGGGGTGAGCTGTGCTGGCAGGGGCTCCCCAGGGACAGGCACCCTGAGGAAGGTGCCCTCACTGATGCCTGGGTTAGGAGCTGCTCTTACCTAAGGTTGCCAAAGTGACCAAAGTGATGGTACCAGTCTGCAAATTCACTCCCTGCTCCACAGTGTGCTCTGCAGCCAGAGCTGCCAGCATGTCTATCCCCAAACCCAGGGGTAGTGGTGGGTCTGCTCTTCCTGGTGATGAGCAGAACTGTGAAGGCTCAGAGAAGAGGAACGGATGTTTTAGAAGTTCCTAACCCCACCTCACCCAGCCCTTCTCACTTGTTCTTCATGGACTTGATTCCTCTCAGCTGCTGTGTGGCTGCAGCTCCTCAGCAGCTGATGTTTTAACAGGGAAAACCTGTGTGTAAAACAAGCCCAGTTGCATACTGGTGCCTAAACAGCTGCACTGGGATCACTGTTATCAAAGGGAAATTAGATCAGCATTAGCACAGCACCAATGCATCCTTTCGCCTCAGCTGATGGCAGGGGAGCATGTGCAGGTTGGGAGTGCTCCCTTTAGACCGATGTGTCCTAGGAAAGCCACAGCCCAGAGGTTTCATCCCTGCTGGAAGCTCTGCCTGAGCGAGATGGAGCCTGTGCCATCACACACCAGGCAGCGGGCACCACGCTGGTGAGCGGCTTCACTGCTCTGGGTGAAGACCTCGGGCAGTTCAGTCCCTCTGGTATGTACAGAACTCCTCAGTGTGCCATTTATACCTTCCCTCAGCACCTGAACCAGGGGTCAGGAGGCTGTTAAGGCCACAATTGAAATGGCAAACTCTAGGATTTCTCCTGTTATAAAAGAACTCTCAAATTCCTGACAGCCAGGCTGGTGGGAGAGGCCGTGGTTCCCATTGGGTTCCCTTGGGACACAGAGGGGCTCTCAGGAATTCATCCACAAAAAAAATAAACAAAACAAAGACAGAAAAAACCCCAGAAAATAAACAAAAAACAACAACAAAAAAAAACCCAAACCAAAACAACCACGTGTGTTTTCTTACAGCTCTATCATTTGATCTAATAGGAGGTGACACCTCCCAAAGCACTGCCTCCCCCCATGCTGCTTAAGCAGCCCCCACTGCCCAGCCCCAGCAATTCCTGTCTTTGGCTTCAGAGGTCACTAGGGTAGGGTTTTAGATTTCAGAGAAAACAAAAATAAACTTAAAAATAAGAATTACTCACACCTCATACCCTTTCCAGGTCACTCTGCACCCCATCACACCCTGAAGAGATGCTCCCCCCAGCCCCAGCAGCCCCACTACACCCCGTGGTGCCAGAGATCACTTGATGTTTGTTTCATACCCACGCTTTGAGATCCTGTGTATCACCCAACATCCCAACATGCCCAGGCGAGTTTGTTCCTGCAGAAGGAGCTGGTGACTGAAATGGCTTTGGGGTCTGCTGCCAGCAGAGATGCACAGCCAGCCTGTCCTTGCCCTTGTGCCTTGGGACTGGAGCCAGCCATGCTCCCAGCACCCTCAGTCGAGGATGGAGGCTGGCAGGCAGCCCCTGTAACTCCTTTCAGCCCCCATAACCCCTTTCAGCCCCCATAACCCTTCTCAGCCTTCTTAACCCCTCTTGCTGTTCATCGCCTGCTGGGATTTCCCAGCTCGCTCTCCAGCAGCATGGAGCAGAGGCAGAGCTGGACTCCAGATGCCTGTAACTGGGCCAGGGTGTTCACGCTGCCAGGCCAGCATCAAAAACCCTGTCTGGAATTAAGGATCAAAGATCAAAATGGAATTTAGCAAGCGCATTGACTCTTGCAACTGCTTCCACATGCAAAGACCTGGCTTCCCTTTGAACCCTCTGCTCTTTAACAAAGCTCCAGCTCTTCAGTGCATCCCTGTGCATAGAGACACTGGTGCAAGATTTGCCATCCCCACGATGGGCACCAGCCAGCCTGCAAACCCATCAACCACATGCACACAATTGCTCCAGGCTGCTCCAGGGGCTTTGCACATGATATCAAGAGTCCATGATTTGAGTCCAGGCAGGAGCAGCAGAGGAGACCAGACGAGGGTTGGAGAGCAGCACCTCTCTTCTGGCACCTTCAAGTAAGAGAGACAAATTCCACTGAGCTCAGCAGGATGCAGAGAAGGTGGCTCAAAGGCAGGAAGGGGGTTATAAAGCTTCCTCTGTCTCCAGGTGTAATTTAGCTAAATTATGTCACAAGGAGTAGGAGACACATTACAACAAACCGCACCAAGACATTCATTTCCAAGGGTGCCCAGGGTACAAAAAAAAAGGAAAATATTGATTAGAACTGGCTGCAAATTTTCTGGAAGAACACTTTTCTGACAGAAAAATGACAATTTGATCATATCAAAATTTCCTGCTAGAATGGGTCAAACTCATAAAGGAAAACAGTCACAATCCATCTTATCATTGCGTTGAACGTATTTGTCCTTATTTTGAAACCACACTTACTTGCATTTTATTAAGACCCACGCCAAAAATAAATTCTAAAAGCAAAACAAAGTATTTTCATTTCCCCACACACAAACCATTTTCATTGCACTGGAAAATTCGTATTTCAGCCTTCCAAGCATGGATTTTGACACTGCAAAATACTTTTGCACAGTGGAAACTCCAGGTTCTGCCCTGACTTTGAACTAGTGCAAGTACTTTGTGCCCAAGAGGGTTAATAGGATGAATTAGTGTGATAGAATATTTTTAATGCTAGTTTTAATTCTGAAACTGATATCAGCTGTAATCATATGTCTCAATGAGAATGGCTGTGGCAGAAGCTATCTTGGATGAGCTTCTATGGAAACATTTTCTCATTTGGTAGTTTTAGGGTTTGGTGGGGTTTTTTTAAGGTCTTGGCCACAAATCATGCAACAAAGAACTTCCCAGTTACTGTCATAAACTCATGAACAGCTACCTGAATACTGCTGGAGAGCAGTGTAGGAGAAAGGGACCTGGGGGTCCTGGTGGACAGGAGGATGACCATGAGCCAGCAATGTGCCCTTGTGGCCAAGAAGGCCAATGGCATCCTGGGGTGCATTAGAAAGGGGGTGGTTAGTAGGTCGAGAGAGGTTCTCCTCCCCCTCTATTCTGCCTTGGTGAGGCCACACCTGGAGTATTGTGTCCAGTTCTGGGCCCCACAGTTCAAGAAGGACAGGGAACTGCTTGAGAGAGTCCAGTGCAGAGCCACAAAGATGATGAAGGGAGTGAAACATCTCCCTTATGAGGAAAGGCTGAGGGAGCTGGGGCTCTTTAGCTTGGAGAAAAGGAGACTGAGGGGTGACCTCATCCATGGTTACAAATATGTAAAGGGTGAGGGGCAGGACGATGGAGCCAAGCTTTTTACAGTGGCGTCCAATGATAGGACAAGGGGCAATGGATGCAAACTGGAGCACAGGAGGTTCCATGTGAATCTCAGGAAAAACTTTTTCACTGTGAGAGTGCCAGAGCACTGGACCAGGCTGCCCAGAGAGGTTGTGGAGTCTCCTTGGCTGGAGACATTCAAACCCTGCCTGGATGCGTTCCTGTGTGATGGACTCTGGGTGACCCTGCTCTGGCAGGGGGGTTGGACTGGATGAGCTTTCGAGGTCCCTTCCAACCCTAGAATTCCGTGATTCTGTGATTCTGTGAAGAGCCTGTTCCAGAAGACTGGAGATCCACTGGCAAAATCCCTTCATCTCCAGCAGACCCAGCTGGGGATGTCCAGTGAGTCCTGTCCCCATGGATGGGTGGCAAAGAGTCCCCTCACTTTTCTGAGCAGAACCTTGCCACACGAGCCCTGGGGTCTCAGCCTTCCAGAGGTTGCCCAAAGCAGAGCAAAAAGCTGCAGTGTTATTAAGTAACAAAAATTAAGCAAGACACCTGAGGACTGGAGTCACAACAGTATTTATGCATCTAACTCCTCCTGCTTTCAAAGCAAGCCAGGAACCAAGTCTGTCGAGGATCGAGGCTGGGGATATTATTTCTCACATCTGCTCTGTCCTCTCTGTTCTTTTCCCCATTTTTCTTTTTTTTCCCATCTCTCCTGTCATCACAGTTTATTTCATTCATCATCACCTTTATCTTGCTCTCTCTGGTCTTCTGAAGGCATTAATTTCACTTCCATTTTTTCAGACATTAAAAGCATTTATTTTGCATTCTGGTGCCTTCAGCATGTGGAATCAGCCTCGGCTGCCCTCAGAAAACACCAGCCTGATCTCATTTCATGCCTGTTCTTCACACAGTGTAAGACAGAGGGGAAAACCTCTCTGCGTTTCCAATAATCCTGTTCATAAACCACTCTACAAATTCAAAAGCTGAACACAGAGGATACAACACTGGGTCCAAACCCCACTGCTCACACTACATCCTGGGTTTTGGAGGTGGGTTTTGGAGGTGGCCAGGAGTGGTGGAATCTGCACTAGATCTGCACTAGATTTTTTTGTAGCACTAGATTTTAAAAGTGGCCATGGAGTGACTGACAAGAGGGATGGAGGCAGGGGCTTCGAGAGAGGAGATAGGATGCGCCTGGATCTCAACCAGGTGCTGCAGAGCCACCACCTTGTCTCCTCAGAAGAGATCTGTTCTCATGGATCTCACTGGGACAAGGTAGGAAATTCCTGCCCTGGTTGGAGGCAATCAGCCCCCTTGGGAATGAGGTTCCTAAAGCAGCTCAGCTCAAACTGCTGTTGAGACAGAACTGAGCCAAACCGCTCTGCTTTGCCTGCAGCGAGCCAGGAGCAAGCTATGGATCTGGGTTTGGATGACCTTATTTCACCTCTCTCCATTCCCCCTTGAAGACATGGTGCATTTTCCTACCACTTCCCCTAACATTACCTTCTAAGGGGCAATGGGAACCTGCAGCTGAGGGCAGTAGTTTCTCAGGCCAACCCACCCGATCAGCAAAATCATGTCTGCAGCACTTCTCACCAAGCAACGTGCTGCACACATGCAGCCTCAGCAGCTCGCCCCATCTTACAGAATAAACACATCCACCACCATCTCAATGAGCTTATGCCGTAGCCCAGGCTCTGCAGTGAGTAAATCCCATGGAGCCATGCCCCAGGGCTGGATTTCCCCCTGCTCCCCAGAGCCTCCCCACCGCAGGGACTCGGATACGGAACCCCGTAAGCAGTTGATAATCTGGGCAAAACCCACAGAGCATTCCCCGCTTTGTTCACCAGTGCTGAGTGCGAATTCTACAGCGATGCGAGCAGCAGCGTGAGTAAGACCCGACTTAGCATGGCTCCAGGGAAGCAGACAGCACCTATGTTATACATACAATAAACCCAGCCGGGCTTTTGCTGGCTTTGCCATTCAGATTGCTCAGCACTGGTATTTCCCATGTGCATGCACACAAGCTGCACAGCCTGTTGGTCCTTGCTTATCCCAGCAGCTTTACAGGTTGATTAGGATTTGGGGTATTTTTTAGCCTTTATCCCAAAGTGAAAAAACACCCAAGCAAAAAAAAAAACCCACAAATCTCAAAATTGTTAAACTGAGAACTATCAGCAGTGATTAACAGAGAGAAAAACAACAAATGAACTCCCAAAACACAGGAGCTGGGAACAATATAGGGCAGCTCTTTGTAAAGAAAGATTTTCATCAGGCTCAGCATGGCATCGAGCCATTCCTCTGATACATCATTTCCCTTGTCTGACACACAAAACACACTGGTGTAAGGTCTGTTTTCATGAACAACCAACAAACTTTTGTCATTAAAAATAAACCAGGATAATCTACCATTGTTGTGGCCTGGATGGAGAGCAGCAGAGGCTGCCAGCACCTCGGGGTCACCCTCACGTCCCCCCCAGGTACCAATCCAAGCACACAGTTGCGGTGTCCCCACGGCTGCTGGTGGATCTGTGTTAGCTTCTCTCCCAGCCAGGCAGCCAGCCTGGAGAAACAGCCATTGCTTTGCCCAGCGTCTCGTAACAAAGCCACTGGAAACCTGGGAGAAGGAGCCCAGGAACACTTGGCTCCTTTCCCTATGCTTTTCCCACTGGATCAGAGCATCTCATTTGCTCCCAGCCCACGCCATGTCCACCTGTGTCCCCCCAGGCTCCCTCTCCTCCACGGGAGGGTCTTGGGAGAGGAGCCCAGTTTAGCACTTAAGCACATGCTCAGAGTCGAGCTCGTGCTCAAGGGTTTAACAGGGAGGTACTGAAGGAGTTGTTCAAGTGCAACAGCTTGCCAGAATAATGAGGAGATAAAAGCTAATCCAGTCTATAACCACTGGAGAGGTCTCACACACCCTAGGAGCAATCAGGGTCTGCTCAGCTCCCTGGGCACATGGGCATGGGAGAACTCGCCGGCTCCTGCTGGAGCCTCCAAACCAGGCAAAGATCAAAATCCCCCAGACTGGATCCTGCACCCATCTCCAAGCTCCCTCTGCTGTTCCCAAGTGCATGTTACAGTCCCTGATTCATCTTACTCACTTTTCCATCGGCAGCAAGACCACAGCAGAAATTATGTCCTACTGCCACTGAAAGATGTTTCCACCTAGGTGGGTCTATCAGTGGCAGCTACACCAGGATCAGGAAACAGCAACAAGTACCTTTGGAGGCTTTATCTGGGATGAAGGTGATGAAATGAGAAAAAGCAGAAATACTTGGGATGAAATAAGAGGGGAGAAGAAAATCACCCTGCTGCAAAGGGCTCAGATGCTCTGCTGAAAAGCAGGGAAAGCAACCACATTAAATAAGTGCCTGAGCTGCAGATAACTGTGCCACTCATGGTTCCTCTGTCTCTCTGCTTCCCCCAAGGTGCTGCCCAATTACTTTAGCAGTAATATTGACATCCGCAAAGCTCTCCAGCAAATGCCCAGGGCCTCTTTCAGGGTCAGCATGGACTCTTGTTCTTCTCCTGCAGGTCCATGATCTCAAACCCATCTCAGTGACTTGCAGTGACCAGCCTGCCCCTGGTTCAGAGACACAGCAGAGAAGGATGACCAACAATGTGTCGATACCCCAGGTGACCAGATGAGCTCCCACCTGCCTCTGTTCTGGCCACCTCAAAGCTTGGCCCTGCTCGGCTTTCTCCATGGCCCTCCAAAGTCTGCTGCAGCCTTCAGCAAAGACACAGCAGAAAATGAGTTATCGCAGAATGTCAGGGGTTGGAAGGGACCTCGAAAGTTCATCCAGTCCAACCCCCCTGCCAGAGCAGGGCCACCTAGAGCAGGGCACACAGGAACGCATCCAGTTGGGGTTTGAATGTCTCCAGAGAAGGAGACTTCACAGCCTCTCTGGGCAGCCTGGCCCAGGGCTCTGTCACTGTGACAGTGACAAAGTTCTTCCTTATCTTCACCCAGAACCTCCTGTGTTCCACCTTGCACCCATTCCCCCTTGTCCTGTCACTGGCCACCCCTGAGCAGAGCCTGGCTCCATCCTCCTGACCCTCACCTTTTACATATTCATAAACATTAGTGAGGTCACCCTTCAGTCTCCTCTTCTCCAAGCTAAAGAGCCCCAGCTCCCTCAGCCTCTCCTCACAAGGGAGATGTTCCACTCCCTGAATCATCTTTGTGGCTCTGCCCTCATAGAAGGCTATTAGGTTGGTGTTCAGTTATATCTGAATTCCTGTGGTTTTCCAGACTTTTTAGAGTTGATTTCATGCAAACTCAATGCAAACAACACTCCCTGTCCCTGAGCAGTTCACAATCCAGCACGCTGTTGGACCAGCCTCAGAAATTTCAATCTTTGTCTCCTAAGTGAGTTGCAACATCTTCCTTTGTGGATTGGCACAAAAGGAAGCCACAGGTTTTTATTATTGAGGAGACCAAAGCCAGCAGAGCCCTGCTGCACGGCAATCCCCTGGCTACGCAAGCTGCTCCCAGTGCCTGCCTCAACTGGTGAATGATTCATCTCCATCTCCGGAGGATTCTTCTGGTAACTGCTGCAGATCCACCTTGGGATGACAGAGCAAAACCAGCAGAAAAGCAATCTCATCACTTCTGGGTTTTTTTCCCCACTGAAAACACATCATTTCAGGGCTGGGATATCAGAATCAGAGCTAAGGGCGATCTGGCTCCCTACACAGAGATCTTTTAAAACTTGTTCTCAGCTGACAGTGTTAAAGCTGCTGCCCATAGATTTATTGGTGAAATTTATGAGCCAGTGAGGAAAGCCACCAAAAGAGGAGGAAGCTGAATTAATTCCAAATCTCGGGACGAGAGACATGTTTCAGTGGGATTCAAAGGTGTTAAAGACAGTAAGCCAGAGAGAAAGAAGCACAAAATAAATACATATACCCTCTAATCCCCAAGATACCTTGTCTGGAGGACGCCAAGCACTGTGCTGCAAACTCAAAGCAATAACTCCTAAAGGACAACCAGGCCCTGTTACCAGACAGCTGAGAAATGAGGATGAAAGCAAGAAGGAAGTATGACAAGCTAAACAAATACAAACCCATGCCTCATAGCATTTATAAGAGGTAAAAGTAGAAAGAAGAGATTTCCTTGCCTGGGTCTTATTTACAATTGACCCCCCTGAAGGTTCCCCATGTCCCACCGGGCGATGGCTCTGCTGCCTGCAGGAGCACCTTCAGCCCACATGTGAAGAGAAGGGCAGTGGTTGCCACCACTTCTGCCTGCACCTGCCTCCCTTTTGTCCAGCAGTTAACTCTGGAGAGAATATCCTCCTGCAGCTGTGATGAGGGACACACATAGCCCTGTGCTCCCACAGCCATCTGAGAGGCAAACCTCTGCCTCCGAGCTCACCTTGGAAGGGCCACAGACCAATGACAAAGAGAAAAGAGAGGAACAAGACTCCAGAATTGTTTCTAAGGCTGGGAAGCATATTTCTATTTTCTCAGATTTTATATCTGTGTAAGTGTATATAGATAGATAGATATAGATATATCTGACACACAGGCATCATTTTTTACATCAGCCCCTTCTCATTCCCCGGGGAAAAGAGGAGGTTTATTCTTTATTTGGCATCATTTCTCTCTTCAGCACAAGCACGAAGTTCAGCAAGACCTGGGCTGCCAGACTTGCTGAGCTATACACAGCCAGTGCATCCTCTGCAAAGGCCTCCTCCTCCCCCTGAAAATCCATTTATAAATTCCTAAAAAGAATCATTTACTGAAGGAAAAAGAAAATTTGAGGTCACAGGGAGAGAGCTATGATTATCAGAAAGTCAGTGAAGGGCCAGGGCAGGGCAGAGGTGCTGCTCCAGGTAGAGAACACAGGGACTAAGCAAAAATTACCTGAGCCACAGACTGCATCTCCCCAAGGAAACCAAGCCAGCATCACTTTGATAATCCAAACCATTTACCCTAATCCATGAGAACAGAGCACTGATGGGAGAAGCTGGCAGGAGGCAGAGTCGGGGCCAAGTGAGAAGTAAGGACCAGAACACCTGGCTGCAAAAATGGTCTAAAACATCCCAAAATAATTAGCTCCTCAGCATACTTCGTTTACCCCTTGCACTAGGAATGAATGAAAACAGATCAGTATTTAACCAGCAACTTGGAGCCTTTAATACAGAATATTTTCAAGCTGGTAAGTAGGGAGGCAGAGCTCCAGATTTCCACCAAGTTCTCAGGGGTTGGATTAACAGAGCAGTAAAAATAAAAATAAATAGAAGAAGGATTGCGCTTGGAACACCAAATCAAGAGAATTTATGGGAACTTTTTAAGGTTCAGCTCAGTTATAGTTCCAGCAATAGGCAATGCAGGGAGGTTATTGCTTCTGGCCTGACCCTCAGATGAAAAATAACCCAGGAGGTCACAGCCTGGCCGGGTGGTTCAGAGCAGGGGCAGACAGCGGCCAAGTGGGGCTGGAGACAAGGGGGGTCAGCCAGTGCTGAGCAGGGACTGGGACAGAGGCCGTACTGAGCTCTCTCAGCCCTGCTCAATGAAGCCAGATGCACCAAACCTAATACACCAAATAATCACACTGAGGGGGGACATTGCAGCTCAAATCCATTTTGAAAAATGCTTCCAGCAGTTCTCCAAACCACTCTGAGTCCTTCAACTTGTTGCCCTTCATGTTGTCTGCCTTTATCAGAAGGAAATTACCCATGGTTACCTCTGCAAAAGCATTCCTCAAGTGAACCCTCATATTTTCCCCTATCCTAGGAAGCCACCTGTGGAAGAGTCCTCCAGTATCCACGACTAAGGCATCCCTCACCAGGGCATCCTCATCCTCACCTGGAGAGAGCTGGCTGGGACAGGGGCACTCAAACTAGAGCTGAGGTTAAAAACCCAAACAAAGGGAGAGCAAAGACCAGGGGGCAATTAATAGGGAGGAATTTATTTCTTCAGCAATTCCAGCTCCATCAGGCATGAAAGTTGAGGAAGTTTTAGGGGGAGGGAAGATTCTTGTCTCAAGGCAAACTGATTTACTCACTCTATTTGTAGATGAGAAGCAGCATTTTAGCCCTGCAGTGGCTAAGCAGAGGCCACTTGGATGCTCTGCACATTATTTGCAAGGTTTTCCAGAGCCAGGCTGGTTCCCTGGCCCAGCTCCACATGTGGGGGTGACTACCAGGAGATGTTCCATGCAGAGCAGGAGTGCCCATGGGACATGTGGGTGGCAGAGCCAATCCCCCACTGCAGGCACCGTGCTGCCATGTGGGGACAACGGTGAGAAAGGCTGAAGCACAAGACACCCCTCTTCTCCACTGGCATAAATTGGGCTCAGAAAAGCAATATCGTGCAGGAAAGTGGGAGCCCCAGCTTTCCCTAAACCCCTCAGCATGGAAGCAAGTGGAACTGCAAGCAAAAAAAGGCAGAAAGTGGGATTCTTTGACCATTGAATGGAATGGGAAAAAAAAATGATCCCTTCCCTGAGTAGCACAGCCTGGCTGTTCACCATGGGGCTGCTCGGGGACATCTCCTTCTGCCTGGCCCTCTGATGCCCAGTAAGCAGAGCAGGGGCTGCTGTAACTTTGGCCTTCAAGGTGGTGTCTGTGCTTTCAGAAACAAAGCAGACACTTTGGTCACGAGACGCGACGTTCCACAGGCAGCAGATGCCAAGCAGTCACCGTGACACAGCCAAATTAACTCGGGCTCATCTTCTTTCTCCTTATCTTCTCAAAGCAAATTCAGGCTCCTAAAGAACTCTTTGCATGTCTCCTAGCTCAGCTATTAACAATAAGGGTAACAAAGGGAGTGATCAGTGGGAATTTAATCCTGGTCTTTCAGCACAGGGCTGCAGACATTTGTAAGGATAAGCCTCAGGAATCCAGCCTGCTCCTCACTCGCAGTGAGCTGGCACAGGAGGGGACATTTAACAATAAAACCTTATAAACCTCATGCTAGTGGAAGCACTCAAGACTGAAAATGTGTGTTTTTACAAGCAAATCCCAAACCTAGGTCC